>CM053752.1:22245634-22372223 GCA_028658305.1 Pachyuromys duprasi | reverse complement strand
CCATTCAGCAGCCACAAGATCAAGGAGCACTGAAATAAGAGTGGAGATTGAGTGGGACCTGCCTGGGCCCAGGCAGGAAGGGTGGCGCTGCCCTGCTCTGCACTGATTGGCTGCTAGGTAGGGCCTGGAGACACTTCATTGCTGTGGGATGTGACAAGTAGACTTCCCCACTTCTGTGACTTCTAGAGGAAGGCCCCTGTCCCTTAGACTCTGCTGAAGGGTGGTCAGCGAATGCACCTGGATCCTTTTCCCAGCAAGTGTCCTGAATAAGGCAAGGCTTTTTTTTTTTTTTTAATCTCAGTTTCTTGCTAATCTGTGAAACAAAGGCATGGTTGGGTACCCCCATTATCTCCCACTCCATGTCTCCAAGATCTGCTTTTAAAAGTTCTGATGATGTTCTTTTACTCCCAAAACTGTAGGGGACAATCCCTGCCTCAGGGACTTCTCTCATGTTGTTCCCATGGTGGCTGGGGAGGGTTCACAAAGTACTATTCATTTCATTTGAGGCACAGAGAGATCAAGCGCCTGGCCCAAGACCACAGAGCACACAGCCCATTTGTTCCAACTCCCCAACTTAGAGCTTGGCACCTTATCTCCCTGTGTAGCCTGAACTCAGCACCCTCGAAGGCCCTTGAATGCCTGGTGGGATAAGTGGAGGAAGGGACAGGAGGAAAAGTAGGGACGGGGTGTTCTCCAAGGTGTGTGTGGGGGGGTGGTCTTGTATCGGCTGGAACTCTAGTTCCATCTCTCCTCATGGCAGGAAGAAGCACCGTGAACCGGCTAGGCAGACTTAGGGGACAAGGTATCTCATTGAGTCACTTGGCAAATAGTCCCCAGGCTGGATGGAGTAGGGGAGGACATGATGTGTAGCTCCCCGTCTCGGGGTCCTCAGGCTCTTCCTGTTCCAGTGAGGAAAGGCATTTTCTCTCTGGAGATGGTTTCTCTATGTAGTCCTGGCTGTCCTGGAATTCCTTTTTTTTTTTTTAAAGTAATTTATTTAATTGTATTTTATGTCCACTTGTGTGAGAGCATTAGACCACCTGGAACTGGAGTTACACACAGTTGTGAGCCGCCATGTGGCTGTTGGGAGGTGAACCCCGGGTCCTCTGGAAGAGCAAACAGTGCTCTTAACCACTGAGCTATCTCTCCAGCCCCCGCTGTCCTGGAATTCTTAACTCGTAGAGATCCGCCTGCCTCTGCCTCCTGGGTGCTGGGATTAAAGGTATGAGCTACCACCTCCCCTCAAGGAGAAGAATCTTAACAGAAACCGGGACCAGGACTGGGACTTTAGCTCAGTGGTAGAAGGCTTACGCTAGCACACACAAGGCCCTGGGTTTGATTCCCAGCATCACAGAACAAGATGGAAAAGAGAAAAAGAAACAGACCAAATAGGAAAGTAGTCTGTTCCGGCCTTAGAAGGGCAGTGGTATTTACCTCTCATCCCAGTTGGGACTTCACATCCCTCTCTACCCTCCAGGTTATTGGTAAGTGTATCCCTCATCCCTTACTAGGACCCCCTACCCACCTACCACTGCACAACCCACTGCTCATGGCCGTCACCTCCCAGCTGGCCCCTTCTCTTTTGTCCAAACCCAGCACACTGAAGAGCCAGATTTTGAGTCTGAGCATCTGCGCAGAGCCCTCACACACGGGTGGGTAGTGTCTCCTCTCAGGGCAAAGCTGCTCTCTGAGCCTGCTAGTGTCAGAGATGCTGTGGCTGCCCTTGGGCCTGAGGTATGCTTCCTACCCCAGGAGCAGGGGGTGGGGATGTCTGCAATGGCTGCAGCTCCCTCTCCTCCTGGTCTCTGCTCCAAGGCTGATTTTGGCTCGAGGAGCCACCTGGAAAGGGAAGCTCTCTCATCAGCATCGTTCCCATCCCAGCCTCCTCCTCTTTGTTCTCTGCGTTGCCGTAGCCATCGCACACACGGCCACGCTAAGCAGCCACAATGGCTAATGTCTTCTGAGTGCTTACTGTGCTCCAGGCTGCTCAGAAGTGAGCTGGTCTTAAGCCATCACAACCTCAGGAGATAGCACTCAAAAAGAGGCCAGGGAGGCAGCTGAGAGCGGGCGACTGGTGTTGGTACCTCTGCAGCTGTGCCCATGTGGCTCTTCTGTTCTCCTTCCTCTCGGTAGCCTGCTTCAGTGTCCTCAGCCTCCGGTAACCCCCCTCATGGCCACCTCGTGGTTACTTTTCCCTCTGTCTGGTGTCCTTCCTACCTGGTGATATGTTTTGTTGTTGTTGTTGTTTTGTTTTTAAGGATGGCCTGTTGCTCTAGATACCCTCTCAGGCCAAGGGTAAGTCTCTGGTGAGAAGCCCTTTCACTCAGGTATGCTGAGGGAAGCTGGTAGGTAGCCGTGTCTGGGGTCCTCAGCTCTGTCTCCATCGGTCCTTTCTTTGTGACCATGTGTGTGATGGACATGCTGAAGCTGGTACCCAGCTCTGCTGTGCACGTGAGATGTGTGTGTGCGCGTGCATGCGTGTGTGTACGTGAGATCTACAGTATTAATCCTGGCTCCTCCCTCCAAGCTCTAACTCCACACCCTAAATGTTGGAGACCTCTTAGTCTTGCACTATGTAAGTCTATAATATTATATATGTGGGTGCATGGCATATAGTAGGTGCTTACTATGTGATTATAGAAAGGAATCAACTGCCCTGATTCTTTTTTCCTCACTCCAAGCCACACGGGGAAATCTAAGAAACACAAACTTCCATCTTATGGACATAGCAGGGATACTGCTAGCACACAGAGATCTACCTCTGACACAGAAAAGGACATGTGCATACATACATACATACATGCATACATACATACATACTATGACACTTAGATGCATAGCCACCCAGGTACCAGCTACAGATCATGGCACAGATGCAGACCCTAGCAGAGACATATGTTGGTATTCACGGGGGGATGGCGGCCCCTAGACAACACGTTTACCTTGCTCAGACTGAGGAAGAGGCAGAAGCCACCATGACAGGCACATCCTACGGCCTACAGTGCTCAGTGGGACAAAGAGCATGGCCACCTTTCATCCCTAGTCGGGGCAGTGGTGGTGTGGGTGAGGTCTACATCACCACACCCAGCAAAGTGATGGGAACCAGGAGGCAGGTGATTGGACCCAAGGTTATTCTCACATTCCTGGGGGAGGGGGGGCTGGACTAAGGATAGATGGTAGGCCAGGGAAGAAGACCATGCACCCATGCACTCATGCATCCGTGCATCCATCCATCTCTCCCCTCAGGAAGACCCTTCCTTGCATCAGGCCCTCAGGAAGGCTGGAGCAGGCATACCCTGTTTCCTCCACTGACCAGGAGCTGAGTTCTGTACTCCTGTCCAGTCATACTCTCCATACTCCCCCTCTGTCCCAAGTCAGCCTGGGCAAACAAGGAGGGCGTGGGTGGGTGACACACTGGCCCCCTTTGCTTTGCTTGCTCTGCTTTGTCCTTCAGACTATCACTCAAACACCCCAGTGAGTGCTGTCCCCCACCCTGACTCTGGCAGTAGCCCCGCCCCCTTTCCTGCTTGACTTTTCGGTTTCAGCACCGCACAGTCTAACATGCTTTATGATGAACTTGCTAATTTTGTTGATTGCATATCTCAAGTGCCCCAGGCCAGGCCTCTGCAGTCAGCTTCCCGTCCTCAGCACCTGGAGGAGGGCCTGGCATGCGAAAGGAGGCTGCTGCAGGAGGACTGGAAGACTGTGAATCTTTCACACTTGAAAGAGAAGGAGGAAGATACAGTTGTCTCTAGGGTGGCAGCTTCCTCCGAAGCTTCAGGCCCCCAGGAAGAAGGAGGGGCAGGCTTGGCAGGGCTCAGCTCCCCCTAGCAATGCTGTGTGGTTCCTCTTAGGCTTGGGAAGATCCCAAAGGCCTTTGACAAAAGGGACGGACGTAGCCACACCCTGCCCTCACCTCACCTCACCTCACCTCTGCTCACATCTTTGCTTTCCTTGGAAAAAAGACTCAGTCCCACGGCAGTTTCTTTTGTGGGACTGGAGGGAGCTGCTGGGGGTGGGGGTGCATGGGGGAGGGAGAAGCCTGCTTTGCTGGCTCTTTCCTTGCACCTCTATGGCTTTAGTGAAATCCGAACAGCCTGGGCTTGGAAGTTGGCATATGTTGGAGGCAAAGGGCCTCACGCCACCCTGAACTCAGGCCCCCCCGCCCCCCCCTGGACTTTCTCTGGTCGTACTGTGTGAAAACAGCGATCACCCCCACCCTCTGGCTCTAGCTCCATGACACTGTAGTCCTCACACGCCAAAAGGGCCTCATGCTCACTTCTCTGTTCAGTCTCCTTTCATCATTCCAGGGTTCGCCCTGCAGCATCCCCCCCTGCACGGTGTCCGGGGCACATCGAGGCTCTGTGAAGGTGTGCTGACTGAGAGTATGGCTAGAAGAAGCTAATAGCTTTTTTGAGGGAGGGGGTGGACCCAAAGCCAGGCTGGCTTTGAACTCCTAAGTCTCCTTCTTTCACCTCTTGAGGGCTAGAATCACAGGTTTGTACCATCACCTGACTCTTTATAGAGGTTTTAGAAAAATTAATCTATGTTCAAATAGTCTTAAAAGCCTGAAGTCAGAAGGGGAGGAGGTCTGGGTTAGGGACGGAGGAATGAATGTTTCTTGCAGTCCCTGATTCTCATGATAACGTTATTTGGTTAGGGGGTAGCCTAATTTTTATGGCCACATGATCTTGGTCAGAGAAGCAAAGATAACCAGGTAGGTCAGTACTGAGCTGGCTTGAATTGTTGGGTGCCAGACAGGACCTTGGGCAGCTTAGCCCTCACCTCTCTTGAGCACTAATGTTCTCTCAGCCCCAAGGAGCCCAGGTAAGCACCCTTGGTGGGCTTGTGGATGCTAGGGTTTGTCTAGTTAGGCCCAGGCTCTACTCAGCCTACACTCGTATATCTTCAGAGCTTGCTTCAGAAGAGTGTTAGCCTCAGCCATCCCTGGCCTGGGTGAGTGTGGGGAGTTGGGGTTGGCACAGGTCTGATACTGCCCTAAAGTGGAGCAGGGTCTGGGTAGGTCATGGTTGATGGAGATGAGCCTCTGGGTATGATTTTAGTGAGGTGTGAAGACCTGCCTACTGTGGGTGACGCCATTCTCTGGCTGGGATCTTAGAGAGCTGAGTGTGTCCATCAGCCCTCCCTCTCTGCACCCTGGCTGTGGATGTGATAGGAGCCGCTGCTTCAAACTCCCCCTGCCTAGAATCTCCTGCCATGACAGGCTGTGTTCTTGAACTGTGAGCCAGAATAAATCCTTTCTCCCTTGAGGTGCTCTTGCCAGGATCTTTCATCATAGCAACAGGAAAATAAGACAAGCAGGGTGTTTGTGACCTTGTAACCACTAGAGCCACTCACTACCTTCCTGGAGCTCACCCTACATGGCTGCTGTCCTTTCAAGTCCAGAGGTCAAAGGCAGAGCTGCCTTGAGGGCCAGGCTCTGGTGTCTCCATTGGCTGAGTCCTTTCCACTCCCCAAGTCATCTTCCCTCCCTGCCTTCTACTCTGTTCTGCTCAGAGTTCTCTACTTGGGACTCAATGTTGAGCCTTCTACAAGCTGCCTGGTCTTCAGCCCTCCCCTGTCTCTGGCTGCCCCCAACTCTGTAGCTTCACCTTGCTTTACCTCTATCTGGTCTGTGCCTCAAAGCTGGAACTGGCCTCCATTACTCCCTTTAGTTCCCTGCCCCTGATGGCCAGCTGCCCTTCAGACCAGAATCCATCTCACTCAGAAGGACACCTGACTCTGTCCCCAGACTCACCAGGCTGGGACTTTTCTGTGTCTCTCCTTCCTTAGGTTGCAGGTTGGACTCTAGCTAGGCTGGCCTTGTTTGTGTTGCCCAAAGATGGGGTACTGTTCTTGCTTCAGAGCCTATGCTTAGTGCTTCCCTTGCTAGGTCATCCCTTCCCAAGAATTCTTCTTGCTGTCTCCCCTTTCCTCATTCAGAAAGGCTGTCTTGGTCCCAGATCTAAACAAAACCCCTTTCTCTGCCTTTCCCTGTCACATTCCATTCTCTGAGACCATCTCGGGCAGGGACATGGGTTCTTGCTCAATGCTTCCTGCCTCCATCAGGACAGAGCTTTCCCGAAGTCCCCAGTGGTCTCTTTGGTTCACCCTGAGATTCTGAGTCCTGACAATAGTCCCTAGGGCAGCCTAGCCCTCAGCGAGTGCTTGCTCGGTATGGCACTGTGAATGATCCTTTTAGAACCTAGGTTTATACTCTGGTAACATCTTTAAGAAACACTTTTGTGAACAGCCCTGTGGGGAGTATGATGGGGAGCAGGCTCCCTAGCACCCCAGGCTGCCTTCTACTTCTGTAGCAACATAAGCTTAAAGGTCCCTAGTCCTCCCCCCCCCCACCCAAGCTAGCTAGTCATCAGGGTTACTTCTGTCTCTCCCCCAGCCCCTCAAGTGCCAGGTGAGCTAAAGTGGTGGGTTGGACTGACTTAGGCTCAGGGCTGACTCAGGCTCCACCTACCTCCAGATGAGCCCCACCCACCTAGCTGGCCCCTACCAGTTCTTCTGGAAGGCCCTGCTTTATCCTTGGTGATATTTCACCGTGGCTTATTCCACACCCATTTACCGATCCAGTCATTTCCTTGGTCTCTCAAGTGAAGCTCATTACCTGACCCTGTCTCCCCATCAGGCCCTGTGCTGGACACTGGGGCAGAGACTAAGGAACTTAGGTCTTACCAGGATGCCAGCAAATTTTCAGATAAGGCATGAGGTGGAGATACAGGAAGGGGGTGACAGGGGCCTAAGAGGGGCTTTTGAGCCAGAAAGAATGTAGGAGGGTGGGGACTGTTCTAGAGAGATCATCCCTGCCTCCCAGCTCAGCTGCACAGAATGGCAGAAGCAGCGGCCCTCACTTTTCCAGAGCCATGTTGTCTAGCTCAGACTACCACATTTTACAGCTCAGGGCCAGCACAGCCATACCATCCTAGGCTGCTGCGTGCATTTGTGAATGGACTTTCACAGGAATTACCACTAGGAATCCTGTGTCTATTTTTTTCCTTAACAAGTAACACCGAATAAAAACCAGGCACAGCGGTGGCTCGTTCCTGTAATCCCAGCGCTGGCGGGGGGGGGGGGGGTGTTGGGGAGGGGAAGGAATGGGAAGTTTAAGGTCACTCTTAACCGTGATAAATTTAAGGGCAGCCTGGGCTATGTGAGGAAAGAAAAGGGGGCATTGTTTCAATGGCTTCCACCGTCTGTGGCCAGGATGGAGCCAGGGTGGCAACAGCTGAAAATGTATCTCGTCTCATCCTTTGCAGAAAATGGCTGCTCATTTGTTATCCGTGCTCAGAGAACCCCTGGGTTGCTCAGTGAACTCAAGTCAGGACCCATGTTGCTGACACAGATCCCAGCCTCAGTGTGGGGAAATGGGAGACACAGCACGGCAGAGTGTGCCCCAAGAAACCCCGTATTTCACGAGAGGCATTAATTGAGCAACTATTACATTGTAGGTCTTGTACCGAATGAGATAAACTGCCTCCAGCTGCTTCATGCCTGGCTGGTGAAATGTTAGGCCCTCACTGTATTTGGCCAGGTGAGGCCTGGGGCCCCTGGTGTGTGTCTCCTAGTGTGTGTGGGGAGCTCAGCTTTGCCCTCCCACTTCTGTATCCAGGTCTTGTTTCCATCACACGCTCCATCCTGACCAGTTGTCTCTAAGGGCCCTCCCCCGCATGCCTGCGCTGACTGGCAACCAGGGACTGTCTCACTTGTCGGTCCTGGCCTCCCTACTTGCTCAGCACAGGCTCTGGCATACAGCAGGCACCCAGGCCATGTTGATTGCATTGGTTGACTCGAGACACAAGCAACAGGTGATGGCAATCAGACAGCCCTGTGAGAATTCCACTTAAGAGCAAAATCATGAGGGACTTCAGGAAAAGATGGTATTTGTACCCCCCCACCCCTTAAAACCTCAACTACCCGGGCATGGTGGCACATTCCTTTAACCCCAGCATTTAGGAGGCAGAGGCAGGCAGATCTCTGAGTTCAAGGCCAGCCTTGTCTACAGAGCAGGTTCTAGGAGAGCCAGGGTGACGCCTGTCTTAAAAGAACTGATAAATAACTGATGTGGTGGTGCGCGCCTTTAATCCTAGAACTTGGGAGGCAGAAGCAGGTGGATCTCTGTGAGTTTGTGGGGCAGCCTGGTCTACAGAGGGAGTTCCAGGAAAGCCAAGGCTGCACAGAGAAACCCTGTCTTGAAAAACAAACACACAACCAAAAAAACCAAAAAAAAAAACAAAAAGAAGAAGAAGAAGAAGAATCTATAAATTGAGTCCTGCTCTTTCTGGCCCTTTCTGGCTGCTTCTTTTTCAGTGCCACTTTCCACACAGGGAAGCTGGATCCCAGGCCGGCCTGATGTGAGTAGGGGCGATTCATGTAATAAAGCACCTCCTACATGTTTGTCATCGACAGCTTCCGGGGTGATGCTAACTGGGGTGTTGTTGGGGAGTGGAAGGAGGTGCCTGGGAGCAGAGGTGGGGACAAGCAGCTCTGGGGACTCTGTGAGCAAACCCCTCCATGGAGCCCAGCCGCCTGAGAGCTTTCAGAGTGGCTGTCCCAGGCCTCAAGGACCCTCAGCAACTCTCCGGGAAATCCCTTTTGATAACTAACAAGGTCTTTGTTGGTTTCTGGGGATGCTTGAGAAATTTCCTTGGGGCTTCAAAAATGCTTTCTCTTGGTAATATGTCTCAGGGGGACTTAAGTTCACAGTGGCTATACCAGGATTTAGCTTGACTTGACTTGTGGGGGAAGGAAAAATTCTCTTTTCTCTCTCTCTCAACCGCTGAGCCATCTCTCCAGCCTGCGCCCTCTCATACAAGAGCTTTTGTCATTTTTTTTTGATGATAAAGGGCCGTGCCTGGGAGCCCATGAGAAACAGGGTGGCTTCCTGGAGGAGGTGCAGTTTCCGGAGAGACCTGGTGGATGAGTAGGAGTTGGCCTGTCAAGAGGAAGCTGCAGTTGCCCCCTCCCTCCGCTGTAGCCAGGGTTCTGAATAGGCCTGACCCCCGATTCTCGATTCTTGGAAGGAACAAACTAAGGGGCCCTTCAGCCGGAGGGGAGATTAAAACGCCATGTGACTCACGGAGGAAATACTCTGCGGTGTCAGCCTCGTAGTCCGCGTCTTCCGGAAAGTGGTCGATTTGCTTGCACAGACCTTTGAAGTTCCCTGCAAGACAATGCGGAAGGAGCTCTTGAGTGCATGCTTGGCGTGGCTCAGGACCCACCTTGCCCTTTCTGGACATGGTGATCTTCCCGGGGTCACTTCCTACAAACCCTGCAGTCTCACCCTCAGAGCACAGAGGAGGCTCAGAACCAAACCCCACCTTCCATCCCTGCCTCTAGTTGTCTATTTGTGCATCTCCTCTGAGGAGCCCAGGTTTGATTCTGGGGTATGAACTGTGTTGGGGAGCGGGGACAATGGGCTCATCAGCCCAGCAGGGTAGCGGGGTGCTGCACTTTGGCAGGGAGTCACCCAGTTCTTTAAAAGCAGTAGATATTTTTTCCCCAAGAAGGCAGACCGCCCCCTCTCCCCCCCACTGCCAACTGCCTTGACAGACAGCCCCTCAGAAGAGGATGTAGCCATCTGTACTGGCAGGGAATTCACCTTCCCAGACCCTCTACCCCAAGCAGTTCCGAGCTTGGGGGCTGTCTCTCTACCACACTCCCCTCTGAACTCAAGCCTCCTCTGTGTAGCCCAGACTGGCTTCACATTCATCATGATCCTGCTGTCTTAACCTTCCAAGTGGGTCACAAGCGTGAGGCACCATGCTAGGTTTTAGTTTGTGAACTACAGCTCACTGTAGCGACAAGGCGCCCATTGGAGGGGTGTTATCAAGGACTCAAGTGTGGGCCTTTGGTGAGAACAGGTCCTGTGCACATGCCAGCACAGGGCCCCTGATAGACAGTCAGCAGTGTTCACACAGAGTGAAGGAGACATCAGAGGAGAGGGGCAGCAGACAAACCGACAGCTGTCACCAGAGTGTCGGCTTTGGCTCTGGTCTGCTTCGTGCATTTCCCAACACTGTGTCCCCAGCAGCAGCGGAGGCAAGGCTGGTACCAGTCCCTGCAGAAGGACGGCCCAGACTGCCTGGTTCAGCTCAGCTTTCTTCACCTGACTCAGTTTCTCTGCTGGAGCGCGCGCACACACACACACACACACACACACACACACACACACACACACACCTGTTCTGAACAGTTGGTTCAGTAGTTTGGTGATTGATGGGGAGCAATGAACTGATCACACATGGTACTTTTCTGCGACAGTTGCTAGAGTCACTTAATGAACACAGTCCCCGGCAACTCAGCAATTAAAAAAATTAATTTATTTTCCATGTTTTGTTTATTTGCTTTTAAGACAAGGCTCCTCACTCTGTGTACTCCAGGCTGTCTTGGAAGTCACTGTTTAGTCCAGGCTGGCTTTAACTCACGACGATCCTTTGCTTCCATCTCTCTAATGCTGAGATAACAGGTATGAGTCACCATGCCCAACTTACCAAACTGTTTGCTTATAGAGTCTGAAGATCACACACACATACACACATGCACACACACATGTACATTCACGCATATGCCCATATATATATACACACACAGACAAGCATATACACATGACATACATGTGCATAGACACGCATGCACAGATACACATACACATGTGCACATACATATGCACTCACATATATGCAGATACACACATAGAGCACACTGGGTCTTCTGGCTACTTAACTTAGCTTTTTTTTTTTTTTTTTTTGAGACAGGGTTCCTCTGTGTAGCCTTGGCTGTCCTGGACTCACTTTGTAGAACAGGCTGGCCTCGAACTCACAGAGATCCTGCTGCCTCTGATTCCCAAGTGCTGGGTTTAAAGCTGTACGCCACTGTGCCTGGCTTTGACCTAGCTTTGTAGGGCCACAACAGATCCATAATCTCCAATAACAAACTATAGAAATGATGGCCCTGAAAGTAAAGCCTTTGGATCCATAATTTCTCTAAGGATTTTGGTCGTCCTTTCTTCATCCTTGGCCTGGTCCTCCTCTCCATCCTCCTCCTGAGTTTGGGGGTGCTAACAAGAGGCCGGTGCCACCTGATACCCTAGTCCTAGTACCCAGGCTCATGCCTCCTCTCCCTTCTCCACCAGGAAGGCCCTTGCAGCTGTTGGCTAACTTCTCCCCCCTTGTTCAGTTACAACCCCCCTCCCTTCTGAAGCACTTTTCAAAGCACTTTCATTTTATTTCCATTTGATCTGGCAAATATTTCATCAATTCAACTCTGCGCTCTTTGAGGACTATGCGCAGGAGGCTTAGGGAACCCCTGACACAGAGGTCCTCACAGCATAGGGACAGAGTTGAATCTGGAGCCCAGGTGAATGTGGGACCTCCTGGGGTCCCAGCGCTTTGTCCTGGGCCTCATCCACATCTACTTCCTGAGGGCTGAGGGCTCCTGTGCCTAGCCTCCCCTCCCCCCTTTTACCTGGTGGCTCCTAGCATAGGAGGGTGAAGTGTTCCAGGCATGGGAGAAGTGTCCAAAGAGTGGAGGCTGTCAGGTGTGAGCAGCCTGCCCTCTCCTTCAAGGCCCATGTCTGGGTTGCCAACTTCCACCCATGTCCCATGGCCTGTTACAGAGAGCTGTAAGCTCAGTCTTACACTCACACACTCTCCCAATCCAGCCTGGGCCTCTAGAAGCAGAAGGAAGCGCAGAGAGAGCCTCTCCATGGCTCCCTTTTTCCTGGGAAGGCAGGGTCATCACCCTGGCCTGTCCACACTGCCTGTGTTGATGCCTCAGTGACTTTCACCCGCCTCTACAAACTCAGAACCCCAGGCAAGCCCCTGTATGACACTTCTACATTTTGTCCCTTCCCCTTCCCAAGCTTTGAAAATGCTGGCTGAGTCCTCCGCAACCCCCTCCCCCCCGTATCTGTATTAAGACTTGCATGGGTTACCTTAGAATGCTCTAGGAGAGAGGACAGATATAAGGGAAGGCAGGCTAGAATGGGGCAAGGAATAGGATACAAAGATAAGGTATGTGTGTGTATGGGGGGGGTGATGACGGTACACTGGGATGGAGGACGGTACTGAAGGTGCCTGGGATAGCCCTCTTTTGGTTGTTCTTAATTTCCTGAGGTAGTGGAAAGTGGGATCCACTGGGAAGGAGGAGGGAAATGGCTTGGAGATTTGGGAAGGACTCTTTTCCCTAGGAGAGGGGTGGACCAGTGCTATGTGGATGTGACCTGGCCTATGGCACCATTTAGGGTGCAGGTGGGACATAGCTGGGGAGTAGATGTGTGTGTGTGTAGATGGGGCTGAGGTTCTGAGGGTACCGTGCAGTCTAGGGATAAGCTAGGTGCTGAGCACCTCACTCTCTCTCAGCACGCGTGCAAGCCGGGAAGCCTTGGGCAGAAGGGGGTTGGGTGAAGTACTTGTTGGGTCCTGGGGGACTGATGGAGAAGGTGAGACATGGTAGTCAGAGATGGGGGATGTACCAAGCAGAGTGTGGCAGGCTGTGGCAACTAGTCATGCCAAGGTCAAGGCACCCCAGGGGAAGGTGGGGGTAGGCGGCAACAGGAAGGACTGTGCGGATGAATCCTCGAGACAAGACGAATGCATCCTCTTTAGTTTCCACGCACGCCAAGTGTGAGTTAGGAAACTGCCTACCCAGTGAAAAGCTGATGCGCAGACGATACATCAAATTATGCTAATGGGCCCCAAATCATCGGTTGGTTTTTAGAAATTATTGGTGTGATCTTTGGTTGATGAGGCTGCTGCGGACTAAATGATGGCCCTGTCTGGCCACGCTTTGACATGGGGAGCCGAGACAGATGCTCCCCGGCCTCCTGGTTGGAAGAAGAGTGCTTGGATGCAGCCAGTGGGGTTTCCTTCCTTAGCTATGGCTCTGTGAAACTGCCCCCTACCCCTGGGAGCCACAACCCCAGGAGGCCTAGCCTCAGACTGGATGGTGACACCAGAGGCATGGGGGAGGGGCAGGTGTGTGTGTGTGTGTGTGTGTGTGTGTGTGTGTAGGAAGCCAGTTCAATGGTAGGGAGCAGAGCCAGGAGCTGCCTGCCATGCCCACTACTCCTTGGGGCCACAAGGGACTTGGGGGGGGGGCTTCAGAGCCTGCAGAATTGAGGCTTTGGGAATGGAGTAGAGCTCTTGGCCTGTCTTTGTGAGGAGGGGAGGGAAGATGATGTCACAGCCCTCCCTTCCCCTCTGCCTGTTCTATCCTGGCGGCACCTCTGCCAGCCCACCTTTCTTTAGTTATTGGGAGTGATTAGCTCAGAGGCACAAGCAGGATTTCAGCCACTAGGGAAGCAAACATGGTTACAGGCCAGATTTGAGATCTTAGCAGTGCGGTGGCCAGGGCTAGTCCCTGGAGGGAATTTGGAATCTCCTAGAACAGAAGCAGGAGGAAGCAGGCTAGAGCTATTTTCTTCAGAGGGTGAGGGAAGAAAGGCGCTAGTGAGAGGTGGGGAGTTGAGTGAATCTCAGGACTGGGAAGTTATGGTGGTGGGGGGGCTGGGACACGGCCTTCGGATAGTGAGCATCAGTGAGAGGCAGAGGAGTGATGCCTTAAGGACACAAGAGGACAAGGATGAGTGTCTGGGGAGTTTGGCCTATGTTGGGACATCATTCCAGAAGGCACCAGGGCAAGGACTGTGGAGGCTGGGTCAGCTCGGGGAATGAAAGCAGGAAAGAGATGAGACAAGCAAGGAGTGACCAGGCACATGGCGGCAGAGTCCGTGGTGAGCTCAGTCCTGTTGCTTCTGAGGCTGGATGATGAGGGCCATGAGAGTCAAGGAATAAAGCCTCAGTGTCCAGGACCCCCGGCTGCAGCAGAGGCTCACTGGGGGTGGGGGAGGGGGAGGTTACCAACAACACTCCACCTACATGATGTCTCTCACATAGGACATTCAAATGGGAACACATCGTGATAGGTGGTGAGAAGTGTGTGACCTGGATTTCCCGGGCATCTCCTCCCTTTCATTAAGCTCACGGGTGGGATGGCCACCAGATGGATCAGGTGCCCAAAGAACCTGTTGTCTTGTCCTGCCTCTGACTTTCCTCTAAGTTGGCTTCATCCTGGGGCAGCCATGGTAGAGACTTGGGGCTGGCCTACTGCTCGGTGCTGGGATGGCTGGGGTAGACTTCGCCTGATCTCTGGTGGGTTCCCAGTGCAGAGGACAAGGCAAAACTACAGAGTGCGTAGACGGTAGCATCTCAGGTACCACGTTAGAGGGGCATGCAAGGCCTGATGGGAGAATAGCCCTTTTGCTAATATTTGTGTAGCACCAGCTGCATATTGCATTCTTTTTAACTTGCTGAGGATGTAGGAAAAGAAAGAAAGAAAGAAAGAAATGTAGTTTTGTTCTCAGGGCCTTGAAGTCTGTGGTGTGAGATAGAAAGCTTGTGGAGGAAGAGCAGCCAGTGCTGGGATGCTGTGGGGGAGGGGCAGCAGGACTGCAGAAGAGCCTGGAGGCAGCGGTATGTCAGAATCCACTTGCCCAGGCTCAAGAGGGCACTCGGTAGTTAGTATCTCTCCCCAACTCTCAGGAGCTTAGCATCCGCTCTGTCGGAAGAGTTTACACCAAGGCTCTCTCCCGCCTCCCATCTACCCCCTAACCCCAGAGCTTGCAGTTACGCCTTTTGCAAAAGCTGTGACCTTTAGAGGACTAGCAGGGTGCAATGAGGGCAGGAGGTGGCTGGACAAAGGACAGAGGCCAGTTCCCGCCCAGACCAGTCTGATCTAGGGAGGTGATATCTCACCTCCGCTACCCCCCACCCCCACAGCTCTGCGCTTGAGGGAAGGTGTTGGGAGGGACTCCCTACTCAGCCACGGAGCTCAGCAGCCAGGAGTCTCCATAGAGGGAACCTCCTGGACCCTAAAGCACTGTGGCTTCATGCCAAGTGGAGGAGGTAGTTCCTGAGGCTGCCAGGAGCTTCGTGGGCCCCCTGGAATTCAGGCTTGCAGGTATTAAGTGGTTTAAACGGAGGTTTCAGCAGCTCCATAAAAACACATTCCGCTGCTTTGTTTCTGGAGGTACAATGAGCTTCTGGTAAACCTGGTCATTAGGGGCGGCTGCTGCTGGTTTATTTTCACATATGCAGAGCAGCCTAAAAGAGCAGAGCAGGGAGGGGCAGGGGAACACGGGAGGAATGTGGGGTGGGGGGAGGCTGTCCAAGTAATTTCTTAAGTGAAGTAAATGAAGGGTTTGGTGGAAGCTGCTTGTTCTCTGCTTTCAACCTCTTCTGCTCCTGGCTTTTTTTTTTTTTCTGACAGGGCTCTCTCTGGAAGTGAGATTTCAGGAGACCTCAGGAGGTGGGGCATGTGTGACTGGTCCTTCTTTAGCCTCAACATAGCCTGGGTGCCAGCTGGTGTGTGTTTGTTCATTCGGATGTTCATTCATTCATATTCATTCACTCACTCACTCATTCACTCATTTAGTGGGTGGTTCTGAATGCTGGTTGCTGGAGGGCAGTTTCTGGGTAGGGTCATTGTGGTCTTCTGTGCCTTCCTTTTTCCTTGTGTTTGCTCTTTCTGCATGCCCTGCATGCCCCCTCTCTGCAGCTCTCAGCATGTCCACATCGGGGAATTCTGGCTCACACTCTGTCCTGTTGCATCTGGTCCTGGGTTTTTAATCCTCCATAAAGAACTTCTTTAGTTCTTTCCATGGGCTGTGTGTGAAAAGTTGGAGCCCTGGACTCAGGCTTCTAAGCCTGGCTTAGAAGTGATCAGGTGTGAAGGTTGTGTGACCACTCTCTCCTCAGTTTCCTTTGTGGAAGGGAGGGGCACTGATCCTTGTGTGGATCATGGGGTCATCTCTTAGGACTTGATGAGGTAACAGAAGTGAGGGTCCCTAGTAGTTTCTAAGCACCAAATAAATGCCTCAGCTTCTTCCTCCTCCTCCTTCTCCTTTGTCTGCATCTTCTTTTTCCTGTTCCTCTGCTTCTTCCTCTCTCCTCCTACTCTTCATTCTTTTCTCCTTATCTTTCTTGAGACACAGTCGATAAAGCTCCTTCCCCAGCCTTCTGGGTGCCGGCATCATAGCGTGCTTCTCCATGTCTGGATCTACGCTTCCTTTTGATGACACTTTTTATTGTCCTCTGCTGAAAAGACCATTTTCTTCTCTGTGCTCCTGTTCAGAGCTCAGACTCTACCGGGCTGAGAAGTTCCCCAGAGTCACTGAAGATGGACATGGAGGGGCCAGAGCACTGTGTTTGTCATCAGTCCCCAGGGGACACCACACGGCAAGGGCCTTAGTGAACAGACTTGGGCCTGGGGGACAAGGGGTATTTTGCACATGCTTTGATCTTATTCTGTTTTGGTGTTATTTGAAAACTGTGTCAAACCTGTAATCTCAAGGGCAGACTGGCTTCTCTGAAGATACCATATTTTCCTTGATTCTAAGATGTTCCTGTGTACATTTCACTACTGTTGGATTTGTTTAATGCAACGTGTGGGTTTTCCCCTGGGGAAAAGTGTTGTCTCTGGGAATGGAGGGATGGCTCAGGGTTAGAGGGCACTGCTGCTCTTGTAGAGAACCTAGGTTTACTTTCCAGCACCCACATGGGGGTTCACAATCATCTATAACTTCATACCAGAGTATCTGACAACCCTCTTCTGACCTGTGAGGGCAACAGGCATCCACAGGTGCACACCCACATTTGCAAACACAACATTTATACACACAAAATAAAGATAAATAAATCTAAAACCTTTTTCTCCCCCTGGGAAAATTTTATCAAACACATGAAAAAAAAATCTACGAATCAGTGAGCATGCATACATGGGTAAGTGGAAAGACAGCACAGGACATTTTCATTCTTCTAAACAAATGAGCATCACTTCCTTCAGAAGCGAGGCTTGGGGAAACCCCTGTGAGAAGGCACAGGAAGACCCATGTGGGGGGCTCTAGCAGCACTGCTTGTCACCGAAGCATGAAAGAGGTGAAGAGGTGGGCCTGGGTGGGAAAAGGAAGGAGACTAGAGGAAAGGCATGGAGGAGTCAAAAGAAGGTGATGGTGGCTGGATATGGGCACACTCCACGGTGTGAAAACACCGTGATGGAACAGGCGGCTTAGTACTATTGGTACTTGCCAGTAACATACAAAGTAACTAAAACTGAGAAGTCAGGCCTCAGTTGGTAAATTGCCTGTTTGCATGAGGACCTGAGTTTTGATCCCAGGACTCATGTAAAGTCCAGGCGTAGGGGACAGACTCCAGGCTCTTCCCTGGAGTTTGCTAGTTGAACCAGAGCTCAGTGTGAGGACCATCTCAAAAACTAAGGCGGGAGACTCAGGTGTGTGTGTGTGTGTGTGTGTAGGGACGAAGTCAACATTGGTTGTCTTCCTTGAATGCTTTAGCTTTTATGTTTTTGAGACAGGGTCTCTCATTGAACCTGGAGCTCACCGACTGGCCAGACTGATCATCCAGCAAATATCAGAAGTTGGCCTCTCTCTACCCCTCCATCTCTGGGATAACAGAGAAGCACCACTGTGCCTGGCTTTTCCTGGGTCCTGGTACAGAGGTCATTAGTTACTGTGGCTTTCAAGGATCACTATTTTGTTATCTAGCTCTAGATGGTCAACCTTGCTGTTACCTGCTGTTAGAGACCTCTGATTGCATCCTCACCTGCTAGGGGTGATTCTGAACTGGCTCCCAAAAGATGGGAACAAGTCCGCATCATGGGTAGCTGAACCCCAGACAGCCTCAGAATCCATGCCTGAGGAGGTGAAGGGGATTCACACAGGGGAGGAGACAGATGAAAACACACCCACGAGGCCACTCTGTAAGTCTGGTGTGTTGTCACAGGCATGAAGGGACATGAGGCCAGTTCTCTCCAAACACAGTTCCACTCAATTCAGTGCCTTCCACTGGAGGGCAGCCATCATTGGAGCTCAGTCTCTAGGCTGCTGCCTCAGTCTACGCCCCTGCTATCACATGGCAGCTCTCTGGGTCTCGGCCTCCCAAACTTTGAGACAAGCAGATGGGATTGTGAGAACGGTACAGAACCTTCTATTGCAAGGGCCTGCCACCCAGCAGACAATAGGTTACATCATGGCTTACGACAAAGGTTATGCCAGCTTGTTAAAATACTCCCTTGTCCTTTCAGAACTGAAAATACTCTTTGGTAGGCTATCCATCTTTCAAGTCAATATTTCAGCTAGTCCTCAAAAAAAATTTTTTTTAAGACAGAGTATTACTACATAGCCCAGGCTAGCTTTAAACTCACCAGCCACTTGCCTCAGGCTCATGTGTGCTGGGATTCCAGGTGGGTGCCACCATGCCTGGCTGAATACTCTCTCTCAGTGTGTGTGTGTGTGCACTAAGTGGGAGGGAACGGCAGATGTTGGATTATTTAGGGCCTAATGAGTTATTAAGTATGAATTTCGGCCTAATGGGGAAACCTTGAATTAACATGACCCGAGCTGTGACTCAGGATGGTACCCTGTTGCTTGAATGGGGAAATGTAGTGAGAACTCTGGAATTTTGGTTTCTTAAAAAAACAAAACCCCCACACACAGTTGTGGTGGCTGTAATCCCACTCCTGTAATCCCAGCACTCAGGGAGGCAGAGACAAGCAGGTCTCTGTGAGTTCAAGGTCAGCCTGGTCTATAAAGTGAGCCTAGGACAGCCAAAGACTACACAGAGAAACCCTGTATCAAAAAACAAAAAACCAAAACAAAACAAAACAAAATAAAGCCAACAACACAGAAATTGGGCTATACACAGAGAAATCCTGTCTTGAAACACACACACACACACACACATACACACACACACACACAGAAATGTTATAAGAACATGTTTTTGTTTTAATTCTAGGTAGGGATGTGGTGCTGCATTGGACTGTCCGCAGCAGCTGACTATGATTTGCCTCGTGGTCTGGCAGAGACATGAGTTTGCAGATAGCTTCTATGAGTGTGTGATGTTTGGAATTCTGGAAACGTTTCAGCAGAGGGTATGCAAATGCGAGGGCCCTGAAAGGCAGGGTCAGTGGTTGTTGGTCATTTAGGGAGGTTGTTTGTTGTTTGTTAGTGACTGTGGCCGAAGAAGAACAGAAGGAAAGCTTCAGGGATTCCCCTAATTCCTCTCTCCCCTCTCTCCTTGCTTCTCTCCTGTCTATTGTTGGGGTGAAAAAGGGAGGGGTGATGGTAAAGGGCAACCTACTCCATCTTGCAGGAAAGCTCTTTAAACTCAGGAAGTAAACAACCCAAAGGCTCCAGGAAGTCCCTGAAAATGACCGGATTTAGTAGACCACCTTCCCCAAGCATATTCAGGCGGTAAGGACCGCTGAGAGGCACTGTCGGACAAGTTGAGCTGTCTGGAAGCAGCAGAGGCCAGCCCAGCTGCCTAAAAGAGGCTCAGGCACTCTGCAACTTGGTGAACTGCCTGCAGGTTATACAGCGAACTCTAGTTTCCAGCCTTCATGAGCTGTCACCCATGCTGGGCTGGGTTTTTAGCAATGCAGATGTCTCTGAGTCATTTCTGCTCCTCTAAGTAACCTCTCACCCGTATTCTGATAACCACAGTGAAACTAATTGTCTCACCAAGCTGGACTCTGGTGGAATCCATACTTCAGTCAGTTGTCAGCATCTTATCTGGGGGAAGCAGACATCTGTTCCTCCCAGGAATAGCGAGCGTCACACAACACTCCCAAGCCAAGGACACCTACCTGCTTGCAAGGCTCCAGGGTTTTACATGGCCTCCCGTACAGGGATACATTCAGCCAGGCCCAGGGATTCTGTTCCTCCTTGCCCCATCTCTGTTGCTTTCTTCCCCAGATGAAGGAAGCTCTCGCCTCTTCTCTACCTAAAACACGTGTTTCGTTCCAGAAGGCAGAACTGAGAGCCACAGGTGGCGTGAGCAGGGCTGGGTGGGGTGCCAGGAGCCAGACTTTAGGAAGTGAAGTAAACGCCTCCCGTTTTGCCCTCTGTCAGCTCCCTTAGCCTGGCTGTGTGGCAAGGAGACGTCAGGTCAGTACATGGGTAGGTGTTAGGGTTTCTGGAGCGGCCACCTCAGGTATATCAAGCTACCTACCATTAGAGGGGATCTAGCAGAAGGTAGCTGCCGACCTCTAAGAGGTGCGGAAGAGAAGGTGTTCACAGTGGCTGGGAATCTGTGTTTCTATCCATCTAGGAGCCTGATTCTGAGAAGCCCTCCCTGATCCTGGTAGCCTGGAGCTGCATCTCCTTCCTTTCATCTCTGCTTTTACCTTCAAGATAACTGATGTAGCGATTAATCCTAAGCAGCCTCGGGACAGCTTTTGGATTCCTGTCTAGTCTTGTTATTTCAAAGTTCACGTGTCATTTCCCTAATACAACTGCATCAAGGACCGGGATTGGACTCCATGCTTTGTTCCTTCTCTCTCAGTGGGCTTGGGAGATTCTTTAATGCTTATTAAAACCCCCTCTGGGCCAATAATTCATATAGATCCTGATTTGATGGTCACATCGGCCCTTCAGATTATGAATGAGTCTACTCTTCAAGTAAGGAATGGTGGGCTTGGAGAGGCTGACAAATGTTAGTTACTGTTTAAAATAGACCTAGGACCTATGCTGTGGGAAACACCAGGGCATGGAGCCATGGGCAAGGCACTTAACCCCTTAGAGGCTTTGCTTTCTTGCTATAAAGTGGGATATTAATAAGATCCGCTTAACAGTTTCTTGTGAGGACTAACAAAGGGAATACATATGCAGAGTGATCTCTGAGCATATCCAAATCATATTTTCTATGCCAAGAAATGGGGGAGTGTCTTGATGAATCTAGAAAGAAATGACAGGAGTGTAAGCCACAGGATTTCCAGGTGATTAAAAAAAAAAAATCCAGACTAGTCAGTGGGTGTGGTGTTGCACGCCTTTAATCCCAGCACCCGGGAGGCAGAGGCAGCAGATCATTGTGAGTTTGATGCCATCCTGCTCTAGGAATCAAGTTCCAGGACAGCCAAGACTACATGGAGACCCTGTCTTGAACACCCCCTCCCTCAAAAAATCCAGACTGACCATCTTGGCAGAATGACGGACTGCTCCCCAGAGCTCACGACATCATCGGTGTGTTACTCCCTCTCTGCTCCCACAGCCATTTTTACCGTAAAAGTGGGTCTTTTTTTCTGAGTATCACTTGGTAGAAACTAGTCCTCCAAGACTTCATCATCCTTGGGGCAAGTGCAAGAGACCAGGAGCAGAGGGTAAGGCTTGCTCTTTCATTGTTGATTCACTAATTGGTTACATGCACACTGGACACTTCTCCAAACCAGGCACCAGGCTCGGGCAGGAGCTCTAGCCTGCCCTAGACAGTAGGCTTCACTGTCAGTGATGAGGAGGAGGAGGACTCAGAGAGCTGGTGCACACAGGAGGAGGGCGGACCCCGCAGAAGGAAGGGGTTCCTGACGCACACGATACACTGCTGGGGAAGTGTGCTGCTGATCCTAAGAGCCCGGAGAGCTTGAGCTGGTTGCATTTGTCATCACATGTGTGTGGGAGACATGGAGGCAGGTTCTCAGAACAGCACCACTGAGGGCCTCTGCCACCTTTGCTGAAGAAGCATGGTCTCTGGGAAGGGGTGCCCTGCCGTTGCCTCTGGCCTGCACTTTGCTGGTGGCAAAGACTGTTTACGTATCTGTCACTTAAAACAATGTGGTGTTGTGACACCCTGGAATCTGAAGATAAACGTTTAATAAAAGGATTTAATTTGATATGATGGCAGAACTTAATTAGACCCGCAATGCACAGAGGGCTCGGCAAGCCCTTCAATTAGGAGCAACTTAAGGGTCTTGTGTGTGCAGATCTGCAATGCTGTCAAGGGCTGTGGGGGCTGGGATGGCGCCTCTCAGCTGGAGGTCTGCCCTCTTCGGATTCTAGATCAAGGGCACTGCCTTTTGGTCATCCTGTCCATAGGGAGGGAGGGTCCTGGCCCAATCTGTGCTTGGAAATCTGCAGCTCTGGCTCTGGGCTGCAGCATGTGATTGACCTACTTGAGACTCAAGACTCTGACCCCAGGTCAGGTGAGGACTCCTCCGAACAGGAGAACTGCCTTTAAGTCCGCTCGGCCCCGAGTCCAGGGACACTGAAGGTCAAGCTGCTGGAAACAGGTTAACAGGTACACTTGTGAGTCTGGCTAGGACCGACATTCCACAGACACGGACTGATATTACACCGACTGACGGGTATAGCTTGACAAAAGAGGCGATGGTGCCCAGACAGCCCCAAGATTTCCCTCTTCCCTCTGTGCCAGCCAGGTTTGCCCCTCTTCAGCTATTTTTTTGATTTCCCCATCAACCAAAAGATGTGGGATGGCTTTTCAGCACCACGGCCGGCACCCACGCTCCCTTGATAAGGGGTGCACGGCACACGTTTGCCCAGGCACACGTTGGTGACAACTGTGAAATATGTTGGCTTTTCAGCTTGTGAAGTTGACATCAGCCCAGGTGTCAATAAAGTACCCATCTGGGAGAGTGAACTTTGGGGTGAGAACCCCTGGACTCGGGCATCTCTGAGCGGCTCCCTAAAGCTGTGTGGAATGGTCTGCAGCTATACCAAAAACGCTGTAAAAATTGAAGTACACACATATGAGGCAGGAGGCCCCGGAGCGGCAGCAGCACTCGAGGTATGGACTGGAGCAATCCAAGTTCAAGCACCCGTGCGTGGGCTGTTTTCAGTGGCCGAAGAACTCAGGATTTAAAACGGTAATGGCTGGAGGAACCAGACTGTCTGGGGCCGGAACTGAACCCTGCCGTTTGCTAGCTATTCCCTTGTGCAAGAGCGGTCATCCCTCAGTGCCTCACTTTTCTTGTCTTGAGAACGAGATGTTTGGCTTTAAGCAGACAAGGCTCGTAATCTGCTTCACTCTGCCTCCCGAATTTAGGGCTCACAGGCCCCCATCATGCGTGGTATGTGGTTTGGGTCTTAAATGTGTTTCAAAGCCATCTGTTGAAGGCTTGGTCATAGCCTCAAATGATTGGGACTTTAGGAGATGTGATATAGTAGAAGCAAGTGAGGTCATTGGGGTTGGCCCTGAAGGAGCTGTTGGAGTAAAAACCTGCCTTAAATGTGTGTCCCTGCCAAGGAGACACTGAGCTGTAATTCTTCCTTTCTCCCTCTTTGCTTCTTGGTCACCGTGAAGTGAGGAACTTCTACCCCACATGCCACATAATGCTATGAATGATGTTCTGCCTCACCATGGACCAAAGAATAATGTACCCAAGCCACCATGCACCGAAGCCTCTAAAACAGTGAACCATCCTTTCTTTCTTTTAAACAGCCTATTTTTTGTCATAGCCGTGGGAAATGAGATTACCATAAATATCTCCTGGGTTGTTGGAAGGCCATGTGAGTCAGTGGTTTGCAAGTATAAGTAACTCTGAAGGGTGTCTTGCGTGTAGTAGGAGCTCATTTAGTGATCACCGTTGTTATATAGAGTGACTGGCACATAGTAAGTGCTTAGTAAATGGTAACAACTATAACCACGTTGAAATGGGCTTTCACTACTCGCTGGAAGAATTCTCACTCTCACCTGTCCCTTATTAGGGTTCTTGGCCTTTATCACTTGATATCTCACATATTGCCAAGAATCCCCCGAGCCTCACAACCTTTTGGAGGGTAGAGGGCTGACTCATAGTGACCTCTCCTTCCTCCTCCCTTCCAACAGACCCGCACCCGGCTGATTACTAGATTAACTGTATATTCTATGACAAGAGTATACCAAAATGCAAAGAATGTCTTCCTGGTCTTTCTCAACCCTTGTTTCCCAAACAGATCACCTTTGCCCCCTGCCTGGCAGTGCTCATACACAGTAAGTATCTCACAGAGTTTAAGTCAGTGAACAAACAGGGAACACAGACCCAATTAGTTTCTTGTCTCACAGCTGGTGGCTTTGCCACTCATAGGCATCTCAGAAGCTGCACACATCCCCTTCCCCAAGCACTGAGGTTTCCCCCACCCAGAGAGCACTTTGCTGATGCCAGCCTTGGAAGTGCCAGTAGGTGACACGAAGGAATCCTGCATTCAGGGGAGGAGGAGGTTAAACTCGTGTCCTTACAGTGGGCTTTCCTGGAGCCTTTGCTTGCTAACTGTATTGTCAAACACTCACGTGGGAATGCAAAGCACAAGGCCTGCAAAAGCTTATTCCATGATGGACACGTTGTGTATAACGTGTGCATGCAACGGATGGATGCAGGTGTGTGGACCAGTGTGGGTGAGTGTGCATGCATGCATTTTTGTGCACGCGTGCGTGTTCGTGGGGGTATGCACGTGTGCTTTCCACCTCGAGAGGCTCCATTCTTTAGGTTATCCATTGATAAACACCATACTAAGTGACTCTTGGCTTTTACACCTGTTCTTTCCCCCAGAGCAGAGGGTACTGAAATGAAGGGTCAAAGGTTGCAAATGAAGGTTTGCAACACCTGCCTTTTTCCTTAGATGCCAGCTCCGGAGGCATTTCTACCTGTGTCCCTACCTCCAGCCTCTGCCTGGCTCTGCCATCAAGTGGCCCATTTGACCAACTGTCATCTTCTCCTATCCTCTCCACTGGGTGCCCAGGATCTAATGTTGCCTGGTTTCTTACTGCTCATTCTCACACTCCTGTGCAAACTCCTCACCTTCTGATGCCTATGGCATTCCCTCTTACTCACCATGCGCTCCCTAGAGAAGGCCTCTCTAGGCTTTGACTCTATCTAGTATGGAGAACGGATTCTATTCTGGTATGGAGGACTCTGCCATCAGTATGTCCAACATAGACTGGTCTTCTCCCTGACCGAATGCTCTGACGGACTCCTGGCACACCCTCCGGATGTGTTGTCTCCTCTGTTGCTCTGCTGTCTGTTGCCTCTCTTGAACAAACCCTGCCTCTGTCTGGCCTGTTTCCCAGGCTGCAGACCTGGGAGCTGCCTTTGGTTTCCACCTCGTTGGCCCTGCTCCCTCTGCTCCCCAAGTCTTCCGCACATCCTGCATTTATCACACTGTGGTCCAGAGCATGGTTAAGTTTTTCTGCATTGCTATATCATCTTCCAGCCCCAGCCAACTTTCCTCTTGCCCACAACAGTCATGAATTACAAAAGAGGATCTCTGAGTTACTGCCCCCCACCACCCGATGCCACCCAGATTCCTCCAGGACAGTTTGGTATACCCCTCAGCATCCATCACAATCCGAACATCACTTCATTTTTTCAGAGTTAGAGTGATCACCATTATGAGATGGGCCCCTGCTTTATTCTCCAGAAGCCACAAGCTGCCCCGAGCCCCGGAGTTCACCCCTTTCTCTCCCGTCTCTGTCATTTCTCTGTGTGTCTCACATGCCCTCCCTCCCTCTCCTTTCTGTTCACCCCCTGGATATCTCTGCTGGTGCCTTCATGTTCATTTGTTACATGCTTTTCTTCAGGGGGGCTTCCTCAAAGCTTGTACCGCCATCGTCCCAAAGACTGCTTAGCCCCGCCGTCTCCCACAGCCACCCGCCAGTTAAAACTGCCTCCACTGCACCTCAGTAGCCTGTTACTCTGTTGTCTAGACCTTCCACGGGGGCTGAAGCCCTCGGAGAGTCGCTGTCAGTCATTGGGCAGGAGGCAGCCAGCCTGCTCTCTCCTGCTTCCCTCTCAATTGCTGTCAGTCCACTCGTAGAGCTAAAGGGAGGCCGGGGAAGCAGCAAGTGGCGGCGACTGCTGAATTTTATGAAGATAGTGAAAGGTTGGTGGACGGAAGAGATTACCCCTATAGGCTGAAATGCACTGTGGCTTGCAGTGACCCATTTGTCCATGGCCAGCCGTGAGCTGGAACTGGGTGCACTGAGCCACAGCCCGAGCTGGGGGCAAAGCCACTTTCTTCTTCAGCCTCCCTTGTCCTTGGCACACCTCTCCATTAGTGCCGGATGGACAAGGGCATGACACTAGGCATGTTGACTTGGTTTACTTCCTGGCTTCCTCTAGGTCTAGTGTAATGCCTGCCTTTGGATTGGGAGCCACGAGTTCTGTTCACAATGCAGCACCTCCTCCCCCCTGGCCAGCTGCTTTGGAACTATCTGGGCAATGAGTGAAGTGGATGAGTGCATTCTCAAGCTAGGTTGGCTGCAGCCTACAAGGCTCTATCTGGTTGGTCAGGAAGAAAAGTGTATGTATGAGGTTTACAGAGGTTGGCTAGACTCCAACAGAGAAGACCTGGGAGCTAACCTTTGACTTGCTTCCTAGTATAGATGCCTTGGGTGTCTAACAGCACCATGTCTACAGAGATATGTTTATTTCAGTCTGCAGTTTCCCTGTGCAATCTGTTCCATCCACACTGGCTTTGCCCTTCAAATACCAAACAGGCTTCAACCACAGGGTGTTGGCACTGGATCTTCCTTGCCTAGTACCCACACAGCTGTCTCCATCTCTTCATTCAGATCTCTGGTCAAACATCTTCTCTTTGAGATGATGAGATGGTTCAGCAGGCAAAGTTATCTGCTGCAAAGCCTGATGACCTGTTTGATCCCCATTACTCCATGTTGGAAGGAGAGACTCCTGCAAGTTGTCCTCTGACCTCCATATGCACACTCATGTGTGAGCATGCACACACACACTAAACAAACAAACAAATGTAAAAAAAACCCTGGTCATCCATAGATTATATCCACTGTCAGAATTTGTATTTAAATTAGTTGATCAAATAAAGGCTAACACTGTGAAAATATGACCTGTGTCGTCGTCATCATCATCATCATCATCATCATCATCTCCTCCCCTCCCTTCTCTCTTCCTTTTTCTTTTTAAGACAAAATATCACTCTGTAACCCAGACTGGTCTGGAACTCACTGTTTATCACAGGCTGACTTTGAACTTACAACCATCCTCCTGCCTCAGCCTCCTGAGTCCTGGGATTATAGACTCTTTCTCATAGCCACTCATTACTCACTGAGGTCCAATTACATTTTTTTCTCACATGTTTGCTATTATCCACACCCTTCTCCTCAGGATGGAGATGCTCAGAGCAGGGACTGTCACAGCCTCCATGTCCACACAGTGCTGGGCTCATGGCAGACCCAGGAAATACTTATGGAGTACAGGAGTTAATCTCTAGGATATTCTCTCTAGCTTAGCCTTTTGTGTTCCAAAGAAGAAAAAAATGTCACGATCATGTTAGTTAAAACAAGGAGTCCCCTGAGATACTGCAGGGCTGAATTAATTTAAGGTATGAAACTGTTTACATTCCCTCCCTTATTTGCTCCTCTCAACTTCATATGGTGTAGGCAGGGCCTCCACACTCCATCCTTGCAGACCCAGGACTCAGAAAAAGAAAAGATCTTCAAGTTTGGTTTCCCTGGAGTGACAGCATCCTTGGGTTTTGTAACCTCCTGTTACCTTGAATTTTCTCAGCATGAATAAGGAGCTAGGAAAGGAATTCTTCTCCTGTGGTGAGCTGAGGGTCAGGGAAGATCAGCAGACACACTTAAAAAGTGCCTGGCCCACGGGAGAACCGTATCCATGCTGGCTGCTCTTGGGGCTGTTCGCTGTGGAGTTTAGATGGAAATCCTCCTCCCCGAGGATTCTGCTCCTGTGTTTCAGAAGCCTCTCCCAGGAAGCTGGGTTTTAGATAAGACTGTTAAATACCTATCTTTCTCAGTGGAGATGATCCCAGGAAGGCTGCAGCCCGTACTCTGGGGCTGGCAATTTCCTGGATTCTATCATTTCCACTTAATTTGGTGAATGTGTCTCCCTGTGAGAACGTAAGTACCCTATGAGACTTGGTACTAGAGAGAGCCTTGGGGTCTGGACAAAGCTTTGCAGTTTGTTCTCTGCTGTGGATAGCTGTGATCTGTCCAAGTTAACTTTTTCTGTACAGCGTGAGGTGGGGATACACTTTGTTTCCTCTGTAGACAAGCAGCTGCCCTAGCACTGCCTTGGGCTGTTGTTTGGTTCATATGCATCTCCTGGCCCATCATTCCTGTTACTTCTCATCAGCTTACCAACCTCCCATGTTCTTCAAGGCACCCTCCAACTAATTCATATCCATTTCTTCTTTCTATAATGTGTCAAGCACTGTGTTAGGCACTGGGCACAGCAGGGGCTAAGGAGAGAGTGGGTGGGACTCAGAGACCACTCCTGTCCTCAACAAGGGGAAGACACAGTCATGGAAGAAGAAACCGGACTGAGGTGTGAGTAGGCTGTAGCCAACTCTGTTGTTAACAGAGTCCTTCCTGAAGAATCCATGTTGCTCTGGCAACCTCAGAGGTACCCAGGGACTTGATAAAGATAGGACACGGGACCAGAAGCCTGTCATTTTTCCATCTCTCCATCTTCCAGAACACTGGTATATGGGCTACACTTTCTTCATGCTTTACAGTGTATATCCCTAGATGGTTGGGTGCTCCCTGGGGACTAGGACAGATGCTAGCTTTCAAAACTCCTTTTCAGAGGTGAGCACAGGGTTGGGAGCTGGGGAGGTGTACCACACCTACCAGCTAACAGTGGGTAGAATGGTGGCGGCATTCTCCTTTCTAATCATTCCAGAGATGTTAGAGCCTGGTCATTTCCTCAGGGAAGGAGGCTCAGGGAGAGAATACACCCAGCTCTGGAAGCAAACAGGCTAAGTGCCACCTCAGCTTTGTCCCATGTTAGCTAGTTCACACTGAGGCTCTTTCCAAGGCTTCTTGAGCCTCAGCTTCCTCATCTGAAAAGGTTGAACCGTTCTGCCTACTTCATGGTTTTGCTTGGAAGGAAGCAAAAAGGAAGAAAACACAGAAAACCCCTGTTCCTGGCAGCCAGGAAGTGTTTAACAAGACCTTGGTATCCTTTGCTCACTGGGACTTTGAAAGGCAATCTAGCATGGTCGACTAGCTTAGCCATGGGGTAGCATAACATACGGACTGAACACAGACACCATCAACCCCTGTGCTTTTGAATCCCCAAGTCTGTGTGCTTGTCTGCAGAGTGGGGTAATTGTTCCTGCTTTTGAGGAACTCAGGGAAGATTCATTGAGATCATTTATGTCGAGCACCTGTCACGTTCTAGGAGCTGGTAATGGCTGCTATCAATCTCACTCTGAAAAGCTGCTTTGCTGAGTATGAACTAGGGTTGGGTAAGGTCTGCCTGGCCATAGTAGCTGATCAATAAACAGGCAGTGAATGCTTAGTTGGTTTTATGTGACCACACGTCGTCTGAGGTGGGGATGGAGGTGGAGGACGAGGCAGGGAGGGACAGCAAGTCAGCTGTGAGCTGTGTGCTGTGACCCAGGCAGCTCTGGGGAGGTTCCAGGACTCTGGGACCCAGACACTGCCAGCCTCTCCCCTGTAACTTTGTCCCCCTGAGTCATGATGGGAGTGACTTCCCCTTTCTCCCTAACAAGGAGCATCTGCCATATGGCCATGTCTTCAGCTGGACCGGAACTGGGTGAAGCCCAGAGGCAGGTGGCCAAGTGTGCCTGTGGGGGCCCTCGGAGACAGCTGCTCCTGTGTCACAGCCTGGCTGCGGTGGCTGCCCCAACATGCTGCCAGGACATCCTGCTGCCTTCTTACCAAAGACTGGCTCCTCCCTTCCCAGAGACAGGTGGCCACCGAAGGTACTGCGGGCCCCCCAGTTCTCCCTTCCCTGCTGGCTATGTGCAGGTTCATCCAGTCCCCACTTCCAAGCGATCAGAATAAAAACAAAACAAAACAAAACAAAAAAACAGACTCAGGAAGAGTTCCTGATCCACAGTGAGGACTGTGTCCTGCCCTTGAAAGGAAGGAGATACCACAGGGAGGGGCGTGCAGTAGTGTAACATTAGAGAAAGAGGCCAGAATGGACAGGCAGTGTCACCCAGCATCTTCATGTCCCTTCCTAGAAAATGTTTTTTTTTTTTTTTTTCTCTGTCTGTGTTCTCTGTATAGCCCTGGCTGTCCTAGAACTCATTCTGTAGACCAGGCTGCCTCAAACTCACCGAGATCCACCTGCCTCTGCCTCCTGAGCACTGTCATTAAAGGCGTGCCCCACCGCTGCCCAGTGAAAATACTTTCTTTAAAAATGTATTTGTTTTTCTTGTGTGTATATAATAAGGGTTTTGTCTGCATGTGCATGCCGTGCCCGAGGAGGCCAGAAAAGGGGTCAGATTTCCTGCAACTGGAGTTACAGAGATGGCTGTGAGGCACTGTGTGGGTTCTCTGAGAATCAAGCTTGGCTCTTAAACACTGAGTCCTGACTTCACACCACAAAAGACCTTCTGAAGTCCACACAGCCGATGTGGAGGCCAGGTTGTCTCTCCTATCCAGATGAGAAGAACAAGGACCAGAACAGAGAAGGGCTGGTCCAAGAGCACAGTGTGTGGAGGTTGGAAAAGTGGGGCAAGTACTCCCCTGTCCTGGGGCCTCTGTGTTAGACTCTCAATCTGGAGCCATGGCTGCACGTGTGCGTGTGCGTGTGTGTGTGTGTGTGTGTGTGTAGACAAATCCTGAAGGCCCTGAAGGCTGACTGACAGATTCTTAAAGTTTCTGATGCTCAAAATGTAGAACCAAGGCGAGGTGGGACTCATTCTTATGCTTCCAGCTCTTACCCGATTGTAACGTATATAAATATAAACAAGAGTCCCTGGAGATTCAGCGCCACAACCCCACCAGAACTCAAGTGTGGGGGCGCTGACAGGACCCGGTGGAGGATGCTGCTGGTCCGGAGTGACTTTGGAATGTGCTGGGTCTCGGCTGATGTGGACTCACTGCTGTTTCTGGACCTGTGTTTTCATTCAAGACCCTCTCTGTGGAGGTCACCACAAAGTCATGTGCCCTACAGGGATGGTGGCCCTTCGGGTCCTGAATCAGGCTCGAGAGCTGGCGAAAAGCAAGGAAGCACTCTTCTCACTTCTTTTGTGATCACAAACCGAAGCCTCAGTGTACGAGATGAGAGAAGATGTTATACTTTGAGCCTGGCTTTTCTTTAAGAAGAATTAAAAAGAATATGTAAGTTTATATGCGTGCGTCTGTCTGTGGGCATGCACATGTGAGTGTAGTGTCCACGGAAGCCAGAAAAGGGGAGCCCCTGGATTGGGTGTCGTAGCTGACTGTGTGCCACCCAACGTGGGTGCTGGGAGCCATACTTGGGACCTCTGCAAGAACAGTACATGCTCTTACCTACTGGGCCATCTCTCTGGCCCTCTGACTTCTCATAGACACAGACTGCAAGAGAGGTTTGCTCTCTCTTTCTTGCTCTCTCTCTCTAAGTGTTCATGTGATGTAAGGGTACACATGTGTGTGCCCAGGTGTGGAAGGCAGAGAGAAATATCAGGTGTTGTTCCCCTAGGTACCCTCCACTTTGTTTTTATGAGACAGCATTGCACTGTCTGGAGCTCACCAAGTAGGCTGAACTGGCTGGCAAGTACACCTCAGGGGCACTGAGATTTTGAGCATTCACCACGATGCCCCAGTTTTTAGGTGGGTTCTGGGAACTGAGCTCTGGTCTGTGCTTGGCCCGCAGGCACGTTACCAATGAGCCAGCTCTCTGCTTCTGACTCCGCTTCTCCTAAGGATATTTCAATCTGAGTTCATACTGTTCGCCTGAAAGTCGAGTGTGCATGCTGCTTGCGTAGCAGCCAGACACACTTATCGGTTAAATGCTGCCGATGGTGTGTGTGTGTGTGAATGGTGTGTGTGAACACAAAGACACACTCTAGCACCAAAGTGGCACATCTGTGAGGGATTGGATGACCCTTTGCAGTCTTTGTGTGTTTATAGAAGATTATCTTCAAGTAGAAACATCAGGGTATGCTCAGCCACAGCACCCAGACTGCAGGGTTGGAGGACAACCAATAGACTGTCCTGTCTTTACGGCTTCCCTGGGATTCAGGCTGAGCTGGCCAGTGGAGCCTGTAATTGTACGTTCAACATCGCTCTCTCCAATCTGCAGCGGGGTGGCTCTGCGAGGCATTCCTTGGCTGCCCCTGGGGGGCTTAGGACAGCCTGTCCCTCTGGGATTCAGCTGAATGACTCTCAAATAAGTATAGCAAAGCCGTACGCTATAGTGGACCTCGAAGCGGGGACGGGACCCCTTTACCCCATGCACTTCAATAAAAAGGGGGCTCTATGGTTCCTTTCTTCAAGTAAAGTTGCCACATAGGAAGTCTCTCCTGCTCCTGTGTGTCCGGTCACCTGTTCTAGGACGGAGCAAAGTGTCTGAGAGCACAGATGTAGGAGTAAGGCTCCACAGGCCACAATTCCAGCAACAGTGTTCGTTGGCTGTGTGGCCTTGGGAGGATTACTTCACCTCTCTGCACCTTCATTTAATTTTTTTTTATTATTACCATATTTTAAATGTACACAATAATGGGTTTCATTATGACATCTTCATGCACGTGCTTAATCTATCTTGATCGTACTTCCCCCAGCTCTGTTTCCCTCTTGTTGCTCTCTTACTCATGTTTATCCTTTCCCTGTCCCAACTAGACGCACTTCTGTCTTCACACCTTTTTTTCCCCTTCCCCTTGCTTCCCCCCTCTCCCTCTTCCATCAACCATTAACTGAATATATAACCCCGGAGAGGGGTGGGGCCCTTTCTCTGGGAGTATGGACTCCTTTCCTAATGGATCATTGAGGGATCCAGTCTTGCACACCTCCTTTTGTCCATCTGTGAGGTGCCCTGGAGGAAACATGTGTCCACACAGGAAAAAGGTATTGAACACCCGCACACAGACAGGGCTGCATTGTATTGCGTCTGCCTGGTTCACGCTCTTCCATTCTGTGGCCTGAGGTTGTCAGGTTCTGGAAAGATGGTGGACCTGTCTTTACAGCCCTTCCCTGCATCTAGGTAGCTGGATTGGCCATGACCTTCATCTAAGCAGCCTTTCCCAGCTTTTGGCTTTGCCATCCTCCCACACCTCCCTATCCTGGTCTGCATTTTGTCTTCAGGACTCTTGTACTTTATGCAATGGGAGCAAGATGGCCTGTTTGGGATTCGGTGTGATGCTCCAATGACTGGAGCATTATTGATTGAAACACATCAAAAAGTCAAGAGAACAGCTGGGTGTGGTTGTGCATTCCTTTAATCCCAGGACTCAGGGAGGCAGAGGCAGGTGGATCTCTGTGAGTTAGAGGCCAGCCTGGTCTACAAAGTGAGTCCAGGAGAGCCAGGGCTACACAGAGAAACCCTGTCTCAGAAAAAAAAACATAACAAAAACAAAAAACAAAACAAAAAATTCAATAGAACAAAGTGACTTTCCACTCAAACATCCATTTGGGCTTCTTAATACAGCCTGAAATTAAATAGTGTGTGTGTGTGTGTGTGTGTGTGTATTACATGAACAAGTGTCCCTAGAGCAGCACCTTCCTGTGTGGCACACAAAGGCTGCGGGACACAGGCCTTCCTCTGCTTTTACCCTTATAAGCCAGCTGCATGTCCTTCCTGGGAGAGCATTTGATTCATCTGAGTGTCACAGAACCAAACAGTGATGGCCAACAGTAGCTGCTTAGGAATGATTCCTTGACTGGAGCTGAATGAAAAAGACACCTGGAGCTTCAGCCATGTCAGACACTGCTTAAGGATGACTCACCTGTAAGTCATGTCAAGCTCACATGGAGGCTTGTGTATTTGCCAGCCGCAACAACAATTAGACAGCAGGTGACATTTACCGAGTGCTTGCTGTCTGGCACTCACTCTGTTCCACACTGTAGGCCTGTGCTCTGCTTTAGCCCTCCAGGCGCAACTGCAAAGTCCACAGGGTTCCTGTTTCCCTTGGCAGAGGAAGGCTCGGAAGTGCGGAGGGGTTAAGTTGAAGTGCCCTGCCCCAGGCTGCTCACTGATCAGTGGTGGGGCAGGGTTCAGAAGCAGTTAGCTCATTCAGCCAACAGTTTCTGTGTCCTGGTATGCACCAGGCATGTGTTAGGTGTGGCATGACCCATAGAATGCTCAGTCCTCAGTGTGAGCTTGATGACCAGTGGAATGGGCGCTTCTCAGAGTAAGCTCACTTAGGGCTTGAGAAGTTGGCCTCCTGGGCCCACCTTGGAGTCTCTGACTCAGTAGGTAACAGCCAGATCATGTGCAACAAGATTCCAATAGCTGACGGCCTTGGAAAGCTGCTGAGTTAGTGGACCTTAGAGGACCTAAGAGGACAGTTCAGCCATGTTTGTGACCACACAACATTTACAGGAAGGCGTGGGAGCTTGAATACCTCTAGTCACAGGGCATACTTGACTGTGGAAGTTTGTGGCAAGGAAAGGGTGCGGATTTTTAGGTCTGTTTTATCACCCCGCTATGACACTGAGCCCAGAGCCATCTACCTTGCCCAGTCTGGGAAGCCTCTCTGTCAAAACAGCATTGGAGATGGTTCTGAGGGGAGGAGACCAGCTAGTGATGGCCCCGTAAACTCACAGCTGCTATTTGATCCCTCCACAGAAATGCTAGTGGGCCAGTCACTGTGCCAAGTGTCCCGTCAGACATCTCAAGGATCTTCCTAGTAGCTTCCAGAGTTCCTGTCCGGAGAGGGGAACCAATACTCTGCCTGGTGATGCCCAGGAAATCCCTCTGACCTCGGCAAGCTGCTTGACCTCCACATTGGGCCTTCAATGTGTGGCTGGTCTCAATGCCCTCTGAGGGTCTTCCTGCTCACAGATTTGGGTTTTTTTTGAAACCTGGTGACCCCAGCGTGGGAGCTTCTGAGCCCCTAGCTTTGGAGGTAAAGGGTCAGCACTGGATATCCACTGGGTTAATGAATGTTAGCACCAGAAAAGTTCAGCGATGTGTGAGTACACACCATTTCCAGGTGGCCAGGGGAGGCAGAATGTAGCCAGTGATGGTGTACAACTGGAACACAACTAGAGCTTGGCGTTCTAGACAATTCAGGAGTCACCTCGAATGGTGTAGCAACTGGGGATGTAGTGGCTCTGTGTGAGAGGTGAAGCCAAGTGGCACACTAAGAGCCATGCACCTTCTTAAACTTCAAGATCTCCCAGTGGGGCACCTGATGGTGTGTGCTTACCACTCACTCATCTCTGAACCTCCCAGGCCCCATGGCAAACCCAGGGGAGGGATGAGCAAGCCTCCCTCCCAAAGGGAAACCTAGCTTCTGGCCCTCAGCCAGGCAGCTGGAGGCTGAGAGAAGGGCCTGCAGGAAAGGCCATTAAAAACTGTCTCCCCCCACCTTTGGGTTTCCAGCTGTCTCTTCATCTTGTTAGTCTGGCTCCAAACCTCCTGCTAGGGCTTTGGAAACAGCCCACCAGCTACCTTCAAGTTGGCTGAGAAGCCATTCAGAGCTCCGACACCATAGGCCACGGTACTAGGGAGGCAGCATTGGATTGACTGGCCCATGGGTCCCCTGCTATGGTCTTAGAATACACTACAAGAAACTCCACAGGGCCACTAGGCTTGGCAACTTTACAGGAACAGGTCAATAGTGGGTTTCAAAATTCTAGCTCATACCTATTATGTGTAAACATGTGTGTTTGTGTGTGTGCCGATGTGTGAGGGGGTCAGCGGGCAACCTTGTATGCCATTCCTCAGGCACTACCTCCATCTGTCTTTGAGACAGGGTCTCTCACTGGCCTGGAACTCACCAAGTAGACTAGACTGGCCAGCCTGCAAGCCTCATCTCCTCAGTGCTGGGGTTTCAAGTGTGACCCACTACGTCCATGAGTGCTGGAAAGTGTGAGCACTCTTAACTGCTAAGCTGTCTTCACAGACCCTAGAATCCGTTCTTGATACATTCTTGATACAGTGGCTGTGCAGCTTAAGGGCCCATTCTGGCTCTCTCGCTCTCTGGCAGGGTGACTTTGGGCAAGCTCCACCCCCAACTCTGGACCGCATTTTAAATGAGGATGAGAAGGTACACCTTCTGTAGGCTCCATCATTTGGAGCTCCTATTCTGCTTGGAGGCTGCTCTTGTGCCTGCCCCTCTACCTGCGGGGGGTGGGGGGGTGGAGGCAGGGTGCTTTGCAGGGGTCACGGACTCTTGTCTAGGCAGACTTTACACACTGGTGCCGAGAGCACTGTCCTACTGAATGAATGAGCTTCTGGCAGTGCCGTGGGCGGCTGAGCTTTGCACAAGGTAACGCATCACACCCAGACGATCACCAGCAGACACTCATTGGAATCTTAAAAAAGGAACTGTGCTAGCTTTTGTCTGATATGATGAGAGGGCTCAGATTCAGAGAAACCTTGTTTATCTTTAACTGCAGTTTAATTTTTTTCTTTTCTTCTTTTTTTTTTTAGTAAAACCTTTCAACAGTAATTTGACTATATGGGTTTTCTATCTCTAGTCATTTTCTTGGGAAAAAAAAAGAAAGAAAGAAAAATGAGAACAAGGGTTCCCAGCAGCAGGGGATGCTGCTGCCTGGGAATTTAAAGGTGCAGGCACAGGGACAGCAGCTCAGCTGGCTACCCTCAGCTGGCTAGGGCCGTGCCTCCTGCCTTGCACTTCAGTGTCAGCTGCAGGCCAACAAGGCGGCCCCGCCCCAGCCCTGTTGCTGGTCTGCGGCAGCCTCAAAAGAGATGCTTCTGCTTCTGCTGAACTCAGGCTCCGCAGCTCTGGCCAAGCAGGACATCAGTGACCTAATTCATTGCTGACTAACTCCCTCTCCTTCCTTCCTTCCTTCCTTCCTTCCTTCCTTCCTTCCTTCCTTCCTTCCTTCCTTCCTTCCTTCCTTCCTTCCTTCCTTCCTTCCCCCTCTCCAGCCAACCTCTCCTTTCTCCTTCTTCCTTCCTTCCATCTTCCCCTTTCCATCCTTTCCTCTCTCCTTCTCTCTTTTCCTCTCCTCTTCCTTCCCACCCCCTCCCTTCCCACTTTCTTCCTCTCCCCATTTCTTTCCTTCCCTTCCCCCCTCATTTTCACCCTCCATAGACTCTTCTGCACTTGTGTCCTCTTTCTTTCCTCCCCCAAACCCTCTTAGGTTTTATTGGCTGAAATGTGGGTTCAGGATGGAACTGTTGAGTTTCATTGGTGCTTTTCGCTCTGTCTCAGTGAAGACACTATTTATGGAAGGTCTTTGTGCTTTGCAGAGCAAGCCAAACCTCAGACAAGCAGGGGAGCGCGTTCACAGGAGCTGAGTCATGTTTGGATCTTGTCTGTTCAATGGTTTGCTTTCGAAATCTGGTTTCCTAGCCCTTTTCAGCAAAGACTCTGACTCTGGCATTAAAAGACATCACTTTATCCAAACAATAAAATCACCGGATGAAGAGTCTGCAGCTACAACTAAGGAGAACTTGGCTTTGATCTTGGCCAGAGGAAGGAGAGATGGTTTCAGAGTAAGCCAAAAGCCCCTAAGTGGTTAATGAATTTATGATGTTCAGTTGACACCATCGACCCCGGTGTCACCCTACAAACAGGCTACCCTCATCCTTATTCTACAGACAAAGAAACTGAGGTTCAGAGAGCTCACAATGTATGGCCAGAGCCATACAGAGTGGGAGTGGCAGGTGACGTCACAGCCCAGTGTGTTTCCACCTAAGAACATCTCCATTCTGCTGAGCAATGCTGCCTGTAGGCATCAGACTTGAGACCAATGAGACTAGAGCCAGATAGGAGGGCTCAGGGGTCAAGAGACAGCCCCCTCCTTGCTTCTGATGGTGTATCTGGGCACAGAAAATGGCTCACTTGGGGACTTGTGTATGAGGAGAGTACCAGGGAAATATATAATCTAAGTTTATTAGATTTTAAGAGCAAGGCATGCTCGTGGCAATGCAGGCAGTGGTACAGAGAAGAATGGCAAAGGAAGGGACCTGCTCCAATCCCATGATCAGTGAGCAGGGGGCCCAGCTGGGCTGGGAGTTCCCCCTCCTGGGCTCACCTGCTCTTGCCTATTGGCAGGTTGTCATGGAAACAACCAGAAGGCAGTGCATGGGAGCTGCCTGCTAGTGGGTCTGGATGCTTGGGGTATCTGGGCTGTTGGCATCTGAGAACATCTGTGACTCTTGTTTCTAAGCTGGATTTTTAAGGCTACCAAAATAGTCTTTGGCCCATCCTTTTCCAGATTAAAGGTTTAGAAAAAGTTTGACATGATGCCAAGAAGGACACATAAAATCACATGTTCAACACGATCTGAGTGTTAAAATGTGAGCCGGAATCTGCCAAAAAATGTCAGAGAACCTTTCACCCTCTTCCTGATTTCACTGTACTCCTTCGAGGTGAGGATGTTGGGAGTTGCTTTAGCCATTTTCTTGGGGCTTTTCTTGTATTTACTATAGCTTTTTCAAAATGCAATGGCATGTTCCGCTTATATGGCTGGAGAATAAGGCATGCTATCTGTAAAGGTGAACAGATCTTTGAGGACAAGATGTTTTTGAAAGAAGCATAGTGACTGGTGTGCCCAGAGACAAAATAAAGTGGCAATTGCCTATTGACCTCAGTCAACACTCTAGCCTGAGTGTTGGGGGTGGGGAGCCGAGGAATGGTGTTTCTGTGTTTCTAAAGCTATCTCAGCTGAGCACCAACCTTTCTGATGGAACACCAATTGTTCAAAGGGCAATTCCTTTTCCTCAGAACCCCTGAAGTTGCCTTGTGTGTGTGTGTGTGTTTGTTTGCATGTGTGTATGCACATTCATATGTGTATAGGTATGGGTGGAAGCCCAAGAACAAGTTTGAGTGTTGGTATTTGGGTGCCATCTACCTTTCTCTCCAGGAGAGGCTGGCTGGCCAGGGAGTCCCAAGGATCCACCTGCCTCTGTCTTTCCAGCCCCAGGATTATAAGTGTGTACCACAACACCCAGATTTTTTAAAACATAGGTTGTGGGGCTCATGCTTTATTGAGTGAGCTACCTCCCAAGCCCTCCAAAGTGCTTTCTCATTTCTATTTTGCTTTCCTAGTGAAAGTTTTGGGTTTTGTCCATGGGCATCTACCAGAAATCAAACAGAAGGGGAAATGACCTGCAGTTTAAGCTGCCTGGGGAAGGGGTGCCACAAACTAAGTGCCCGCGGCTTGGCATGTGCTTCGGGAATGAGGCTGTCAAGGCTGCCACTGAGAGGTGCTGTGGACTGGGTGGACTGCCAACAGAGTGTGGGTCCTGGGCGCTTCTGGAGCCAGTGATTCTCAACCTGTGGGTCAAAACACCTTTGGGGGTTGATCAACACTTTTACAAGCGTTGCCTAAGATCATTGGAAAACACAGATATTTACATTATGATCCATGACAGTAGCCAAATTACAGGTATGAAGTAGTACCGAGAATAATTTTGTGGTTGACGTCACCACAACGCGAGGAACCCTTTAAAGGGCTGCATCATTAGGAAGGTTGACACTGTCCTGGGTGAATCCTGAGACCTCAAGATCCTCACTGAAAGGAGAGGTAAAGGCAAAGATAAAAAAAGCTAGAATCTTCAGTTTCAGGGGAGCATGAGGAGGTGAAGGCAGATTTGCTTTATGATGCACCTTCAATAAAAAAGATTTACAGGTAAGTCATTCTATCTAGGCATGAAAGTGAGAGAATCCAGTAAACCAGACCCCAGAGAAACTTGGTGTAAATAAAAAATCTGACAACCATCAAAACAAATAGCAATGGATCAGAAACACAGCTCGGAGGAAGGCTCTGGTTCCAGTGTTTGGAGCTGTGCTAGCCCATCATGCTTACAGGGACACGGACAGGAACTACCATGTCTTCTCCTTCTCTGTCCTTAGATGTGGGATTGACTGAGAGAATGGAGTAGCCCAGGTCTCATTTTAACAGCTAACGGATAACTAAAGCCTTGGGCCCCACCAAAAAAATGTATTAATCCATCCATCTGTTCGTCCATCTACCCATCATCTGCCCATCCACCCATTCATCTGTCAGTCAATGGTCCATCCCTCTCTCCCTCTATCCATCCATGTATCTATCCATCCACACAGCTGTTTCCTGATGTTGTTTCTGGGCTATAGACAGTTGCTTAGACCACGGGGCGGGACCATTTAACATAGACTGTCACATCAGGGATATAAGTAAGTGCCAGGCATCAATGTGGGAGGCAGAGAGGCAACTACTTGTTCTTTGCACGTGGATGTGTGTGTGTTATATATGTATAAGCTGATGTATGGTAGAATTGAGGGCATGGAGAAGTTAGGGAAGGGTGCAGGCCACATGGAATACAGAAGCCAGATGGGTATCCTTCATCTAGTTGTCACACTAAGTTCTCTAGCTTCCAGAACCCAAGTCCAAGGTTTTCCTGGGCTGAGTGAACATGGCAGAGAAGGTCCCTAGCTTTAGTGGATGGCTACTCAAGCATATGTTTTAATAAGGATGTTTCACTGAGATTGCAAGTGAATATGAAAGGAGAGCCTTAGGGGCATAGAGAGGGTTTAGGGGACAACTCAGAGGGTTGATGCTCTCTGAATGAGTGGAATCTTGGAAAGAGCATCCCAGAGAAGATCAGCAAAAGCATGTATTATTATGTAGGAGAAATATTGTTGTCTATGAGGGTCAGGTGGTAGCAGTAAGTCTGGGGTCAGAGGATCAGATTTGACAGGATGAGAGGGATAGGCTGAAGACAGATTATATGTGTCTGATGGTCCTAGTGAAATAGTAAGAATTGTCTAGAAGAAGGTCTGAGTGGGAGGTAGACCAGTTGGACAGCTACCTCTACAGTCCAGTGGGTAGGTAAGAAGAGCTAGGTCATGTGGAAGCTGTGAACCTGGTTGAGGGATACTAGCTTGGAATTATGTTCTGAAGCAAAGCCAACATTACCAGTGGAAGGACTGGATGTGGCAAGAGATGTTAAGGAAGAAACCAGAGAGAAAGCCTTGAAACTTCTACATATGAGTCAGGAAGATGGTGACAACTCCCAAGATGGGAAAGAGTGTTGTGTGCAGCGGGAGACAATCCCATAGAGGGTTCGGCATTGCATCAGTTTGGGTGTAGGAAATGGTGGGTAGGGCAGGCTAGGGTCAGGATGGCTCTTCTACTGCCCCATGACAGAGCTGGACATAAACTCAAAGCCACAGGAGCCCTTGGTGGCTATTCAGAATCAGAGTGAGGCTGTCAGAGTCTATCTTTTGAGACACAGTCTCTTGCTGTGGACATCTGGACATGGGTGGCAGGAAGAAGGGCGATGGATAAAGTGTGGTGGGGTGGTGGGAACCTCAGGAAGGTGGCTATAGAGGTGGGCAGGTGCCTGAGCTGTTTCCTGGCTGGAAGGTGCAGGATGCTGGGTTGGCACAAAAGAGTTGGCACGGTTCTACCTGCTCCTGGGTGGGGTGTGCACTTCCCGTTGAACAATGTAGGGCCGAGCACAGCAGGGCCCAGCCCACAGGTTCTGTGTCAGAGCACTGGATAGGGTGTGTTAGGGTAGCTGTACCCTTCATGGGGAAGCTGACCCACCTGAGCCCCACACACTCTTCCTGACTAGCCAGATAGCAGAACCCTGGGCAATAGTTAGTAGGCATGGTCTTGTGATCTGAGTGCCTGGAAAAGCAGCCTCGTTGTTAGAGTCTAGGGTGGCTCTTTCAGGTCACGTGGGTATTGTCCTTGTGACTGCGCAGCCCCCAAACTCTGTACTCATCCCTCTCCCAGACTTGAGGACAATGAGAAAAATAAACCAACAGGCTGCAGCTGGCCTGTTCTGTGAGTGACCCATTTCTTTATAGAGAACCCAGCTGGTGGAGTTTCTCCGCTCCTAGCTCCGTGCATTTTAGGAGAGACAAGGAACAGTGGGAACTTCAGTGTGGACATGACAGCAGCCACGGCAGTTTCCGTCCAGGGTCTGAGATGGAAAAGAGCCATGGCTCAGATGCTCTCTGGAGTTGGTATCAATTGGATCCATTTCCCATAAGTCTCTCTCTCTCTCTCTCTCTCTCTCTCTCTCTTATGAGGAAGCAGAGTATCGGAAGACAGCTCTCCCTCGCAGAGCACGCTGCACTGTGCAGTCGTGTGCAGAGGTGGACTGTGGAGCTTCTGCAATTAGAAACCCACACGGGAGAGACACTCGTTGCTAGAATGATTCAGACGCTGTTCCGACAGAAGCAGAGTGACCTATTTTCTGAGATTCTTTTAAAAGTGGAAATTCGTTTTGTGTCAATTGCCCTAGGTGACCTCTAAGAGACACAAAATATAGCCCTGAGGTGACAAGTGGGAGCTTTTGGGGACCAGCACCTATGGTCAAGTTCCATTTCTATGTCTTTACTGATTGGGGTCCCGAGGACTCCTCGGTCCATCAGTCCCGTGCTAGGCCTGAGGATGAAAAAGGGGGGGAGGGGCGGGCACTCCTCTCTCTTCCCATCTGGATCCATCTCTCCCAGGCTTTCTCTCCTCAGTATTGTATCTCTATAGTTGTAGCTCATGTTGCAAATACAAGAGCCTTCTGCTTGCCACCTCTGATGGCCAGTTCCGTCTTTATCTGGATAACTGGTGACATCACATGTACTGCTGATTCCTTCTCTGGCTTACTGTTTCACCAGTCCTCATTCCCTTCCCCTTGGCACTTTTCCCACCTCACTGGCAAAAACTTTCCCCAGCTCCTTTATACCGTTCCTCACATCCCCAGCACCAGCAGGGACCAACTGACTTACTCTCTCACCGAGCTCTGCTCACCTCTCAAGTCCCTAGGTAGGAGCCATCATCCTTACCATGGTTGGAGGCCCCAATCCAGTCAGTTCCCAGGGCCAGCCTATTCTTTCCCCCACTCCCTTAGTCTTACTTGATGTTCTGGGAAGTGCCAAACATTCTCGGTTCAAATCTCTTCTGAAAGTCTTCCCTCTACCTGCAGTCCATTTGCTCCATTTTCTAGTCTTTGCTCACCAGCACAGTGACTGTCCCTGGCATCCAATGACCCAGCATCTCCCTGCTTCACCTCTCTCCAGCCTCAAGCCTCTCTTGTCAGAGCACACCGTTGTCACCTGATCCATTACATGTATATCTGCACATCCATTCTCGGTCCTGTGGGAACACCTGCTTTGTGAGGTTGGGAAACGTTCACTGAGCACCTGCACCTTCAGCTTCCATCCAGGCTGACTGCTACCATGATGACCAAAGTCATTATTTTCCCCCAATGTGAGATCTCAGGGTTGAAGCAGGTGTGGTGGCTGATAGAAATGCCTGCTGCCAAGACTGATGACCTAAGCTTAATTCCCGGGGCCCACATGGTGGAGACAGAGCTGACTGCTGTGAATCTGGTCTCCACACTGCCACTGCCTCTGGTCTCCACACTGCCACCTACCTCAGATGTGCAGAAAATAAAATAAAATGTAATAATTATTTTCTCCCCCAGGGTATGTTCTTGTAAAGCAATAGGAAATGACAACAACTTCCGGAGGTCCCTTTGGAACTTCCAGGTACACTATCTGTGGCATAGGGAAGGCACGTCAAAAGTTTATAAGGGAATAGATTCAATCCGAATGACTGATGTTGACAGGCCCCCGATCAGTACACATCCCAAACTTCCCGAAACGCCATTCTGAGCGATACGGGTAGACAGCCGTTTAGACACATCTGTTTCAGAGGCAGTTTGACCTATGGTGAGAATGTCAAATGAATTGAAAACATTCTGACATTTTAAGAGCTTTAATTTACTTCAGATAGAAGTCATAGCATCAGAATATGTCAAGTTCATAAGGCATAGGCTTTAGAATAGGAGCATGTGCCTACGTGGAGCAAGGGTATGCCAGTGAACCCATGACTCACTTGAGGAGAGCACCTCAGAAGTGATGGACACATCGGCAAACCACAGCTGAGGCTCAGAGCCGGGGACATCTGACATGCTCACTGCAGTCTGAAGATGGGTTAAACATGGAATTGAACAATAGCCAAGGTGATTTAGATCAGGACAGGGCTGATGCCAGTTACCAGTGAGTGGGGTGTATACAGTGACCTTGGCGTAGGTGAGCTGGGGGCTGAGTCCCAGCTCTGCACCACACAGGCTAAACACCATCGGGCTACTCACCTAACATCTTATTTTTGGCTTCTGCCTTTGAGGAGGAGAGGGAGACTGAATCACTCAAACCTGTTTACCTTACTGTGGGTCACCCCAGCCTGCTTCCATTCTATCATGCTCAGACTGATTGTTTCCCACATCCCCTTACAGTAATGCATACAGAACTGAATCCTGGCTAGTGCGGGGTGGGGGTGGAAACTGTGTGCCATCTCCAAGCCTGGCCCCTAAAAGCCACTCTGGTATGAACAGCTATCTCTTTCCCATCTGGCTTTAGGGAGAGGGCTGTACTGAAGACAGTGGCATCCAAGACTGAAAGACATGTGTCTCTGAATCGATGCTTGGATAGTTCCCAGTTTGGATTTAAAGTGGGTAAGAATTAAAGGCATCCGTACTGAGCACTGGGGTCTAGAAACCTGATTGTTACTAAAGATGACCTCACCAGACAGACCTAGGTTTATAGCAGGGGTCTCAGAACACCAGTGCTTCCAACCCTCTTGCCCAACTCCTCAGCACAGTCAGTAACATAAACCTCACGTTAATAAACCTCTTGCTAATCTCTGAAGGGGATTCCAGAAACACAGGGAAGGGACTGGGGAGATGGCTTAGCTGGCAAAGTGCTTGCCTTGCACACACAAGGATCTGAGTTAAATCCCCAGAAGCCACGTTAAAAGTCAGGGTGCTGGAGGGAAGGATCAGCAGTTAAAAGTGCTGGCTGATCTTCCGGAGAACCCAGATTCCACTGAACCCAGATTCAGCACCCACACGGTGGCTCTTGCTGTCTAGCTCTAGTTCTAGGGGATCTGATATCCGATCCCAGCCTCTATGAGCACCACATAAAAATGCCAGGTGGTAGGCTGGGAAGATGGCATAAATAAGATGGTTAGAGCTTTTGGCAATCAGAAATAGCCATATTAGTCAGCTCTGGGTTTGAGTGAGAGACTTTGCCTCAATGAATAAAGTGAAACTGCCATTTAAGATGACTGTGACATCAACTTTGGGCCTTTGCATGCATCTAAACACACATATGTCACACACATACACACACACACACACACACACGTAACTGCCTACACACAAACATGCATACTCACATGAAACACAAGGAAGGTCCCTGGTTCCCAATTTCATGACCTTTTCATGAGAAGGCAACTGCCCTTCATCCTTTGTGTTTGTGTGTTTGTGTGTCTTAAGAGATCAGGCTTCTGCAGGACAAGGTCAGAATGAATGTCTCTAGCAATAACCATTAGAATTCAGAGGAAGGGGGTTTCTGTGACCAATTAGGAAAGACTTCATAAATCAGCCGGACAGCAGAAGACAGCAGTTACATGGACCACCACAGATAATGGACAATAGAGAAAGAATTTCTATTACATTTTTCAGAAGGATGAGCATGATGCATTCCTCCTCCTAGCAGATATTCATTGCTAACCATGTTAGCGATGTAGGCTCCTTAGAAAATTAACCCAGAATATGGAAAAGGCTATAAACGGGACAAGGATGCTCCTTATGGTGTTTTTTTTCATAATGTCAAAAGACAGAAGCAACTCAGACAGCCAATGGGGAGAGGGTACATAAGTGGGTTGTGGTCTGTCCCTTTGATGTGCCGTGTCCCTAACAAACCTCAGTTTCCCAAGTTTAGCTACCATGGCCACACCGATGACTGACTGTCATGTCATAGCCATGGCTCCAACAACTCCACTCCATAGTTCTTTTCCCCTTAGGGTGTCTACCTGTATGCTGCAGAGGCCTTTCAAACATCCTAAAGGTGGGCTGGCATCCATATTGCTTTACCCTGTTCCCTTCGCTTACTTTTTAGTTTTCTCTTCTCTTCTGTTTGAGATAGGGTCTTACTATGCAGTCCTAAACTCCCTGTGTAGACCAGGCTGGTCTCCAGCTCACAGAGATTCACCTGCCTCTGCCCCCTGAGTGCTGTTAAAGGCATGCACCTGCTTGTGACAGTTACTTTTCTCATTGCTGTGACTACATATTCTGACCAAAGCCACCCAGGGACAGGTGAGTGTATTTTGGCTCACAGTCTGAGAGAGCACAGTCTGTAATGGTGAGGAAGCTGGTCACATCGCATGTGCTGTCAGGAGTAGAGTGAAAACTGTGAGTGCTCAGCTTTCTCCTTTTTAGTCAGCCCAGCTCATGGAAGGACACACCCACAGTTAAGGTGGGTTTTCCCTCCTCCAATTAACCTACTCTAGCTAACCCCTCACAGGCCTGCCCAGAGGTTTGTGTCAGGTGATTCTAGATCCGGACAAGCTGACAATATTAACTGTCGTGCTCTCCCCCATCCCACAAATTCCTCTCCTGGCATCTACTGCCTCCTCGTTCCAGTGTAAGACAGGACTGTAGGGATGATCCTTGATGCCTACTTTCCAACCCCTCAGACCCTGCGCACCTTTTAAATTTTCTCTGCTTGTTCTCTGTTGCCACCTTCCCAGCTGAGATGCTCCTGCCCCCAGGATCCTCTCTGACCAGTTCTGATCCCTTCACTCTCTCTTCTCACCTCTCAGGAGCCCAGTGGCTTTTCATGACTTTTAGACAGAAAGATCTAAATGTACAAGCCTGAGCTTTGATCGGCTCTCAAACCATTCTGTGCCTCAACATTCTCTCCTCACAGTCCACATGATGGAGTACAGTTGTCCCTTCCATTGCCCTCTCTGGGCCCTTTCCTCCATAGGCACCTCTGCCAGGTTCACATTCCACGCTCTCCATTTCTCTATCAACTCAGACAACCCAGGGAAGCACCCCCCCCCCCCCATACCTGCTGGCCAGCCAGGCTTCTTGGGCATCAGCTTACCTAGACTGAACAGGGCAGGAGAGGTACCTCGAGGTGTTTGGCATAGGGAGGAGCCAGGCATTGGCAAACCTCTGTCCCCTAAAGTGCAGCCTGGGCACTGTACCTTTAGAGGTGAGGTGTTGGGGTACAGATCCCCAGTCATTTGTGGCTGTGCTGTCTTTCCGGCTCTCATGGAGCTTAGCTGTTATTTAAGGAGCTCCCAAGCTCCAAGTACATTTGTATTCAATTGGCTCCTGCCGGTGTGTTTTCGTTCCTTGAGTAAGACATTTTATTTCTTTTTTTTTTTTTTTCTGGGTCTCAGTTGTAACGGCAAGCCTTCGTGACACTGGGGTAGGCATTCCTCGACCCCTTCAGAGGACCTTGTCGTTAGCAGCAGAGAGCACAACCAGTCCCTGCTGGCTGGCAAGGACCCAGAGATTAACGTCCGGGGTGTTAATGTCCTGATCTGGCCAGCGCTGAAGGTGACAACATCTGCTGCGTGAGACTCCCGTGCCAAGGCTCATGTGGCACCTCCTGGCTGTTGGAGCATCTGTCTTGGGAGGAGCCTGGGTGGCCTTAAGACTGAGCTCAGCACAGGCTCAGTGGCTGCTGTCAGGTGACAAAAAGCTCTTATGAGGGCCAAGTAATTGACTTGTGCCTTCAGTGTCTCAAGGAAACAATAGGCACCCACCTGATTTGGCTCTGTGCCCAAAGCCGCCTAGGGACTGGAAATTGAGTTACTGCTAAAGTGACTAGAAAGCTGTGGTCAGTGGTACCAGGTGTGTGTGGCAGAAGATTGGTCGGTGGTGTGTGCTGTGTACACATTCCCCTTGGCACACAGGGTGTGGGAGGAGTTCATTTTGTGTGTGCATGTGTCTGTGTTTGTGTGGCATGCACACAAATGTACAGGTATGCACGGATAGGTGTACATATGTATGTAGCTGCGAAAGGTCAATGTTGGATGGCTTCCCTATTGTTCTCCACCTTAGTTTTTGAGGCAGGGTCTCTTACTGGCCTACAGCCACTGGCTGATTCATCTTGGCTGGCTGGCCAGCAGGCCCTAGAAATTTGCCTGTCTCCACCTCCCCCAGCATTGTGCCTGTGCCTGTGCGTGCGTGCGTGCGTGTGTGCGTGTGTGTGTGCGTGTGTGTGTGCAAGCTCATGCATGGCAGGGGTACTGGGGTTAGAACTCAGATTCTTGCACTTATGTTGCCTGGGCAGGAGCCTTACCAAATGAGTCATCTCCCCAGCCAAGTTGATTTTCTTTAAAGTGCTTCCTGATACGGTAGGGGTCAGAAGTCAGGAGGCAGAGGGAGGTCAGACAGCCTGTATCTGCCAGTGGCTGAAGGAGAGTGGGTTGCTTGGGAATGTCTCAACAAGCCACCAGCTTGGTCTGCTTGATAATCACCTCTTTAGGAGGGTGTTCCTGTAATGATGAGGATGGACGACCTTCCCTAAAGCACATTGCTGATAAAGGTGGGTGGGGAATCGAGATCATGGCCCCTCTGCCATGTCCGCAGAAGACTTACAGAGGCTCCAGGCGCCCTGAGCCCTCCTTTCCTTCTCCCCACCTCCTCGCTCTCACTCTGGCCACACTGTCTTTCTGGTAGTTGTTTGAAAGTCCTTCGCTGTTGCCTTCTCTTAAGGCCTCTACATATGACATTCTTTCTGGCCTGAATGCTTCCCCATGGTTTTTTCCTTGGCGAAACTTTTTTTTTTTTTACTTGAAGATCATCTACAAGGACCAGCGAGATGGCGTGGTGGGTGAAGGTACTTGTCTTATGACCTAGTGACCTGAGTTTGATTCCCGGAACCTATGTAAAGGTGAAAGGAGTTGACCTCAGAGTTAGAGTTGGCTTTTGACCTACACACACACACACACACACACACATCCTGGACCTCACTGTCCAGTCACATCTTGTCTCTCAAATCCTGTATTCTGACTCCATCCCCACCTGTTCATTTTTCTCTCCCATCCTTTTTCCTTCCTTCCCCTTCTTCCTCTGCTGGCCCTTCTCTTCCTCCTTTCCCTCCTGCTCTTCCTCTTCCTGTTCATTATCTTCCTCTCCTCATCCTCACCACCTCTTCTTCTCATCCTGTTTTCCACCATCTCTTCCTCCTCCCCCTCCTCCTCTGGTGCCAAGAGTGGACTCCAGGTCTTTGCACATGCGCAGCGTGGTACTGAACCTCTGGGCTCTGCCCCCAGCCCCTGCCACTTTTTGATGATCTCCTGCTGTCTTTTTCTGTGCAGCCTCATTGCTGTTTGCATTCGGTCTTCTCTAGGAATCCTCAAGTTTAGGGGCTAGCCTGGCTCTGTTCCCCACAGCACCTCCAGCTCCTCACCCCCTGCTTGGTACATGGCAGACTTTCAAGAACCATTTTAAGAGTTTGTTGAATGAATGCTTGCTTCCTCAGGACTGTCAGCGTCAGCCCTGGCAACGTGGTGCCTGCGAGTGTATTTATAGAACCCAGTTCCTCCTAATGCAGTTTTCCATTTATTCACCCCTGAGTCATTTCCATCAATATTTACTAAGCACCAACTGGGTGCTGAAGATGTAAAGTGGCTGAGAAAAACGTGCCAGCCCACCAGCGGCTCAACATGGATAGAGAAACATGGTTAGGGAAACACCGAAGGTCAAGAGCCTGAGTTTTCATTTCCCCGGCCAGGTTTTCCAAGTTCGGCCTGTGGACCTTGTTGGTATAGAGCTGTGCGACGGTGGACCAATCACTTCACTTCTCTGGTCATCTCATGCATAAAACGGGAATGATGACATCTGCCGTGGTCACTGCTCTGTTGCTTTGAAGATGACCACGGCAGCTTGAGGAAGAAAGCATTTGACTGAGGGCTTGCTTACAGTTTTCGAGGTTTACAATGGTGGGGAGCATGACAGCAGGCAGGCATGGCGTTGGAGCAGTAACTGAGCGCTTACAGCGTATCCAAAAGTTGGAGGCAGAGTAGGGGGGCACTTTGAAACCCAAAGCCCACCCCAGTGACACACCTGTTTCAACAAGGCCACACCTTCTATCCCTTCCCCACACAGTTCTACCAACTGGGAACCAGGCATTCGGATAGACAAGCCTATGCGGGCCATTTTCGTTCAAACCATCTCGCATGGCCAACGTGTTGTTAACTGAGCAGGAAAACATCTATGGCGGAGTGCTCCAGGAAGAAGAGGCTGCTGTGTTACTGCCTAAGCCTCAGGTGGGGTACAGAGCGGAGCAGGACAAGTCTACCGAGGTGGGGAGGATCAGCAGCTCCCGAAACTAAGTAGGTTAGAGGAAGGAAGATTAGGGTGGGTCAGAGTAAGAACAAAGAAGGACCTGGTGTGGTCCTGAGCCCACAGCATCTGTCTATAGCCTTCTGTTCCTCCTTTTCCGTGAGGGGCACACGACATCCTTTTTTTCTTCTATTCATGTAGGGGTGACCATACTCTCCTCTCTCTGGTCTTCTTTCCTGCTCTCCATCACTGCTTCCATCCTTACCATTTCTACATAGGTTTCTAGGGATCCCCCATTTCCCTTAGACTGGGAATAATGAGGGCCTGGGAGCATCCCATCTATCACATGGGATAGGAGCTGGTGGGGTCTTCTCACTGCTGCTTACTCAACCTCCCCCACTCTCAGGACAGATGGACAAAGCTGAGGTCCACAGCAGGGGCTGGTTAGCCCTTTAAGGAGAGATGGGCAGCCTAAGGCCACTTCAGCTGACTTCCACCTTGGCTAGGAAGCCCCTTGCAGAGCTCCTGAGAGAGACGCAGTCCCTGTGTAGACCCTTTGTAGTGTCCCTGACTTTATGTCCACAGACAGCCTGAATAGGCACCAACCACGTGAGCTTCAGTCTCCAGATCCCAGTGCCACTCAATCTCTCAGGTAAACAGATGGAGCGAGCCCTAGCGGAAGGAGAAACTCTAGGAACTCAAGTGCTGGGGGCCTTAACCCAAGCCCACACTGGGACCTGATCACACGGCTACACCTGCTGTCAAGTGTAGGACAGGATAGCAGCAGCTTCCTCACCGGCTGCTCTGAGCACAGACACAGGCTGTGTGGGAGAAGATAGAACGCCACAGTCCCTGTGGAAGCACTGACGGCCGGCTGTTCTCATTCCTTCTTGGAACACTTCCAATGGAAGGACTGAGAGATGGGGACCTCCAGAAACCCTCCTTCCAGCTATTTCCCTTGATGAAGAGCAGGTCCTTCCATCATGTGGAGACACGCAAGCTTGTGACAGCTCAGACAGCCAGTGCTCTGCAGCAGGCAGCCTGTGGGGCCCAACTGCCCTTGGTAACCGCATCTTCTCTCTGTGCCTCAGTTTCCCCATCTTCAGGGTGGGGTCATGAACACACCCCACAGAAGGATACCTAAGCATTTTGCAGAACCAGCGTGAGTGTCTGAATGCCAAACAGAGAAGCGTGGCTTGCTTGCTCTTCAGGTATTTAGTGTTATTTTCAGACTCTACACCCAGCCCACAAACCTCACCCCTTTCTGCCTTGTCCTCATTCTATTTCTCTCCTACATCTTTCTACCCCAACCCAGGTCACCAGAATACACCAAGCGTTCCCAGGGCCCCTGTGTTTGCGGCTGTTGTGCTGCCCGGGAATGTCTTCCTCACGGCGATTTCCCAAAGCTTGCTTACTCACTTCCATGTTGCAGGGGTTTATTTATTTTTATTTTTTTGTATGAATGGATAATTGTATTATGTGCACTTAAGACCAGCTCTGTTTGTGAAGAGGTTCCTGGTTCATGGTAGGTGTTTGATAGATGTGAGGTTTTTTTCTTTTTTTCCTTCAAAAAAAATTTATATGTGTGTATGGCTATTCAATGCAGCTGTGTGTGCACGTGCATGCGCATGAGTGCAGAGGCCAGGAGTCAGTCTTGGGTTTTGTTCCATAGGAATGTTGTCCACTATTTGTGAGACAGGGCCTCTTTCTGGCTTTGAACTTGCTAAGTAAGCTGACTTTGCTGGCCAGAGGACCGGAGGTATCTAATTATCCACCCGCCTCTGCTTCCCTAACCCTGCGATTACAGGCATACACCATCATGCCCAAAATTTTAATGTGGATCTTAGGGATCCAGCTCAGAGCCTCACGCTTGTGTGTGAAAAAGCCTATTGATGGCACATCTTACGAGCTCCGCGTGTGAGTTTTTAATCCCTTCAATAGCAAACTGGAGAGGACGTTTAAAAAAGCACATTCCCTCAGGAAGGGTAACATCCTGATTTAAACCCGTACCAGAGGCTGGAGAAATGGCTCAGGGAGATGGAGGCTCCCTGTTGCTTCTGTGGTGGACCCAAGTTCAGTTCCTAGCATCTGTATGGATAGTTCCCAACAACAGCCTTTGACTCCCATTTTAAGGGATCTTGTGCCTCCGGCCTCCAAGGGCACCCACACTCGCATGCACACAGCAACATACAGACACAGACACAAACAGATACACCTAATTAAAAAAAAAAGTTAAATTCACACCAGATTCCTGGAAAAGAGACCTGGTTGGGAGGCCGAATGAAGTAAGCCAGGGGCCCTGTGGACCGACTTCACTTGCTAAGCAGTTTTGCCTCTGGCCAGTTCTGTTTATGTCTCTGTGTGTGCCGATTCTCCAGGCAATTGAATTACATTACCCTTTTCATTCTTATAATACGAACGGAATTCAGATGCGGCATTTGATGATGTCTTGTCTATTGCCCTGCTTCGGGACTGCCTGGCTCACTGCGGCAAATTACTGTCAACCAGAGGGCCTCTGCGCCTCTGCCACAGTGCCAGCATTTCCACGGAAAAACCCTGGCCATTTAGTTTATGCCTCAGAAATGAATTTTTATTTCATTGGCTTAATCTTTAGAGGCATTCAGAAAACGCCTGCTTATTCCCAGGGAGGCTTCTGAGGCAAGATTCTTATAACAAGACCAGAGCTGGAAAAGCTCCTGAAGAGGGAGAAATACAAGTGCTTCCTGCCTGGCTACAATTGCTGTTTGTACCACACCTGCTGAGACAAAGAAGAGCCCAGACTGGATTCCGTCCAGAAACCGGAAGGGTAGCTCAGACCAAGTTGGGAGGGCATTAAAATCTTGAGTCCAAGGCTGACAGGTCCAGGGAAGCGGGAGAGAAGGGAGAGTGGATCTCCTAAAATCAGAAGCCTGGGAACTGGAGGGTTGAAGTGGGTAATGTACTGAGCTGCTGAGGGTTTGGAGATTTGCTGCTATGCCAGAGATGGGGATTCGAACCTGTCTCCTTCCCCACCCAGCACATTTATATTGCCTGAATAACTTGTCACGATTGACTAACAGTGCTGAAGCCTTTACTGTGGTATAGAAAAGGATCCAGCCTCCCCAGGGGAACTTCCCATCAGATTGAGGCACAGCTCTGCTTGCAGGCTGGGTCCTAGACCTAGGAGGGTCTGCCTTGTAGGGACTTATTTTATTACTGTTGTTTCCGCTGCACTGGTAAAGGCCTGCTTGCTTTTTAGGGCTGTGACTTAAGGTGGCCATCTTGATAACGAGGAATGGTTTCATCCAGCCTCTTATCCGTCTCCATCTTCTGTATTCACACAGAAGGGGAAAGGCAGCCCACACTCCAAGGAGGATGGTCCCCAAGATTTTTTTTCAGCCTGGCTACCTGGCAAGGGTTCCTGTGATCCTGGGTGATTGGCAGTGTGGTGGCAGCCATAACTGTGTCACCAGAATGAAGCTTCAAGGTGGGTGAGTGCAGTCCACTCGGCATGGGGCCTCGCTGAGTACCAGTAAGGGACAGACAGGGCAAGTGAGAACAGATGTCTATGGAACTTTGCAAAGCCTCCAGGGAGAGAGAAGTGTTGACTAGAGACCACTTCCTCCTCCTCTCTTCTCTCCCTCCTTTCTTGTCTTCCTGTATCTCTCCATGATTTCCTCTCTTTTTCGTCCTTCACTCTCCACTCACCTATCCTTCCTTTTTTCTCTTCCTCCTTCCTTGATCTTCCTTCTTCCATCCTTCTTCTTCCCTTCCCCTCTTTCTTCCCTCTCCCCTTCCACCCTTTCTTCCCCTGTCATCTGTTTATCATCTATCCATCCTTTATTTTTCTATCGTCTATCAATCATCAGTCTGTCTGATAGTAACTATTTCATGAGCCCTGAGCTCGCACCTTCTGCTGCCTAGTCTTTCAGGGCCGCAGCAACAAACCAAATAGACAAAGCTTGCTCAGCTCAGCTTCTTAGACTCTAATGATCTATATCTTTCCATCCGTCTCACACAGTGATCTTTTGTGGCATAGACAATAAAAGTCACAGGGAGTGGGGATCGAAGAATGTCAATCAGAAGGGAAGGTCAGGACCAGAGGAGAATCAAACACCAGCAGGAGGCCAGTGGCCTGTACAGTTGCTAGTGCTATGTGGAAACTGGGTGGGAAGCAGTCAAGGCAGTGTGTGTGTGTGTGTATCAGGCACAGAATATTACTATTCATAAGAGACAGCTCTGCATCCTATTTTCCCCCCTTAATAAAACATACTCTAAGCACGTGGCCTTATTTAGGCCCTCAGGATAATCTCACCATTCAGTTACTGCCACTAGCTCCATTGCACAGATTTAAAAAACTGGGTATTAGCCAGGCATGGTGGTACACACCTGTAATCCCAGCACTTGAGGAGGCAGAAGCAGGCAGATCTCTGTGAGTTTGAGATCAGCCTGGTCTACAGACCAAGTCCAGGACAGCCAAGACTACAGAGAAACCCTGTCTCAAAAAACAAAACAAAACAAAAAAACAACCAACCAATCAATCAACCAAACAACCAAACCAAGCTAAAGAAAACAAAAATCTTGCATGTTAAAAAATTTAAGAACCTTGACAGAAATCCTCAGGTGGCCCAGACTCACAGCCCAGCTCCTCCCCAGCCCACACGTTACCTCTCCCATAGGGTGATCAAAAGAGGCACATAGAGGCCCCTTTGGCAAAGGTCTGATTTTCATGGAGGAGAGTCTGGGTAGAAGTGATCATAAGAAAGGGCATGCCTACATGCAATGGAGAAACTGAAGTCAACTTTGAAACCCGGTGGCTTTGAGGCCTGAGGCATCTAAAACATCCGAGAAGGGAGAAAGCACAACTGACTGGTCCCAGGCTGCACCTGACCTGTTCCTTTGATCTGAAAGCATTACAGATAGTTCCTGCTCACAAAAGCTGATTCCTAGGAAGAAGAGAAAAATAGGTCCGCGTGTGCCCCCTCCCTGGCCAGCCAGCACTGGTAAGCTCCTGGCTCAGCAGGTGCCAGAGGGCGCTCTCCAAGGTGCTGAAGCAGGCCAGGGAGCTTCTCCCTGGTGCATGACTCCTGGGAAACAGATGGACATGCCAGCTGACGGGAAAACTTTCATAGCCAGCTTGGAAGTGTTCAAGCTCACTGGACTTTAACGTCAGCCCTGAGAGGTGACTGAGTGACTTTGCCCCCACCTGACTGTCTGTCTCTCTCTGTCTGTCGCTGTCTCTGCAGGATCTCACTATACAGTCTTTACCTACCTGGAACTCACTAGGTAGACCAGGCTTGCCTTGAACTGGTAGAGATCCACCTGCTTCTGTCTCCTGAGTGCTTGGATTAAAGGGCTGTGCTGCCATGCTTGTCCTGGACACATTTCTTTTTCTTGTTTCTTTTTTGTTTGCTTGTTTGGTTGTTTTCAAGACAGGGTTTCTCCGTGCAGCCTTGGCTGTCTTGGACTTGTTCTGGATTTGTCCAGGTTGGCCTCCAACTCACAGATATCCAACTGCCTCTGCCTCTCCAAGTGCTGGGATAACAGGCATGTGCCAACCTGGACACATTTTTTAAACCTTGTATACCTCCCTCTCCTCAACAGAAAAATGGTGATGGTGGTGGTGATAAATAAATTACAATAACAGAACAGGTCCCCCAAAGAGTCACTGCAAAGCTAATCTAAGTTGCTGCCTCCCATGAACTGAGCAGTACCTGGAAAGTCTCTCTCTCTGTTTCTTTCATGTGTGTGTGCACGAGCGCATGTGTGAAACTTGGTTACATTCCTTAAGGCAAAGTTGCTTGGTAATAGGGTCATCTCTAGGATGATAAAGCTGGCAGAACTATGCCATGCTGTGGGTAGATTGAGCCCTTGGGGAGCAGCAGTGACTGATGACATAAGAAATAGTCTTACTCCCCTCCCTTCCTGTCACATCCACATGTCAAGACAGACGCCTGTCCCACATCCAGTTTCTGCTGCATCTTAGAATCCTAAGGGATTTCCTTGTGGTCTAAGGTCCCAGGTTCTGTGTGCTGTTTGGTTTTTAAACAGCTGTGCAGGGACCCAGCAGTGAGCATGAACAAGTGTCCCTAAATCTCTTAGCCCCTTTTGGGGATGTTAGCAGTCTAATTAACCACTGTTTACAAAGCGTCTAAGAATCTAGTGAAAGTTGCTGTCGGAACGTAGCTGTGTACCGTTATGTGCTTATATGCATTCTCAAAGTGTATGGCTTGGCAAGGGGTCGAGGGAGGCTCTATTTTCTCCCTTGGTGGGGTGATGCTTTGACTTGAGAATGGGTGTTTGTGGGTGTTAAACCACTCTGTGGGACAGGAAGCTCATAAGAAAAGATATGTATGGGGTGCGGCGGGCGGGGGGGGGAACCCTGTCATGGTTTCTCTTTCTGAGTTTCCAGAAGTCCCATTTCCTCAGACAAGTGTGAGAAGAAGTAAAAGGGCCTCACGGCATATCCCTACTTCAAAAGGCCAATCTGTGTTTCAATATGGACCATTCTGCAGAGTCAGCTCTTTTGGATATAACTTTTCTCTCAATGCTTGCTACTATTTTAGCAACATTAGGCTAAAAAATCAAAGTTTGAGACAGAAATGAAGGAAGATGGGTCTCTCGGGGTTTTTACTGCTTCAGTAAAGCACCATGACCAAAGCAACTTGGGGAGAAAAGGGTTTATTTGACTTACACCTAGATATCACTGTTCATCGTCAAAGGAAGTCAGGGCAGAAACTCAAACAGGGCAGGAGCCTGGAGGCAGGAGCTGATGCAGAGGCCCTGGGGTGGGGGTGCTGCTCAATGGCTGGCTCATCATGGCTTGCTCAGCCTGTTTTCTTATAGAACCCAGGACCATCAGCCCAAAGGTGGCCCCACCCACAATGGGCTGGGCCCTCCCTTATCAATCACTAACTAAGAAAGTACCCTACAGACCTGCCTACAGCCTGATCTCATGGAGGCATTTTCTCAATTGAGCCTCCCTCCTCTCCCAGTGACTCTAGCTTGTGTCAGGTTGACCTAAAACTAGCTAGCACAGCGGGGATGATGTAAGCAGCAGCGATTGAAGTTATACATCGGGCTGATATATCTACAGCACACCTCCTGCAACTAAGAGATCATCGAAGCAGAAGTGGGAAGATTGTCAGAGCCGGAAGGACAGGGAGTTGGCCGTGAGACCGTGTCTTCTGGTAATGCTAAGCCCACGGAGTCTCACTAACGTGACTGCCTAAACATGAGCCGAACAAGCACAACAGTAGACATCAATGGGACAACGCTCATAAGCCCTCATCTCTAGACATGGAGCTGCAAGCAACCAAGGGATGCTGAGAGGAGGAGAAACAGTTTTCCCCAGGGAGAGCACCCCGGTTAGTTATCCAATACCGGAAGGTCAGCCCTGAAAACATACACAGGCCAGTCACATCATACACACCGGGCAGGCTGTGTTTACTTGTGTCTATAAACACTCGAAGAAAAACAGGACATGAATCTGAAAGAGAGCCAAGGTGCGGGGGAAGGGATGTGGGAGTGAGGTTACGCAAGAGGCTTTGGCAGGAGGAGAGAAGAAGGGGAATGATGTGATCCCAGTATAATATCAAGAGATTATTTAATTTTTCAAAGTTACATATTGGGCCTCTTAGCTCAAAAAAAATTTGCGCAAAGCTGGGCATAGAGATCTGCTTGTGAGTCAGGCATCCATCAGACAGAGAGCGTGCCACGCGCTTGAGGCCAGCCGAGGCTCCACAGTGAGACTCTGTTTAGAAAGAACATTTTAGCTTGGCTTGATTTTGCGTGAAATGACTGTCTCACATTGAGAGAGGTTCTGCCACGGTCGTATAGTCACTTTCTCTTCCAGGGTCTGCTGTCTCCATTTGTGTGTGTGATGTGTGTCTGATTATGGTATATGTGTGTGCACGTGCAGATGAGTGGGTTTCTCTGTGTGTGTGTGTGAGATGGAGGTTAGCATCAGCCATCTCCCTTCATCACTCTCTATTTCACTGTTTTCTGAGACAGACATCACTGAACCTGGATCTCTCCAATTCGGCTAGACTGGCTACAGGCATTCTCCTGTCTCCGTGCCCCAGTGCTGAAGTCACAGTCACAAACACTTTGCTGTCCAGTTAGAGATGCGGATGCAAGGCCTCATGCCTGCACAGCAGGCACTTTATCCCCTGAGCCATGTTTCCCTGGCCCCAGCTTTCCCCATCTTTATAGAGAATCTCCATTTAACAGGTATGTTTGATTGCAGCTAGTGAAAATGAATTTTCCTTGCAAGGGGTTTCCTAACTCAAACCTGCAATAAGGACATTGACCGCAGCATGCTGAAAACAAAGCGAAATTTTCACGCTACACAGAGGAAGGTGCCAGGCCCCTGAGCAGGTTCTCTGACTGAGTTGAGCCTGAATCAGATAAGAGCATGACCCTCTGCTATCCGCAGTGGTGCCACCATGTTTTAGCAATCACCAACGCACAAACGGATTGGCCATCAGATACACATATGCCCGTCAAATCAAAGAAACCTATTACAGTCTGGAAAGTTGAGTAGCTATTTGCTTGTTTTCTGTGAAAACCTGGAATGGAGCCATTTCCTTATCTCCAACAGGCGCCCGGAGGCTCACTCTTAGCAGCCTCAAAGGATGCACTTTTCACGACTATTCAGCGTGGGGTTCACAGCTCATCCTTCCACCTTCCCCCTCGCCCCTAGGCGGCCTGGCACGTCTGGCACATTGGGCTCTCTCCCATAACAATGAACAAAGGAGGAGGTGGCAGAGTATGCTCTGTGGGGGAGGGGGCTCTGGTTTTAGGTTTTCTCATAGGCTTGCTGCACTGGTCCGATGCCAGCCGCAGGCAGTGTTCTCTCAAATTACCATCGGGTTTCAGTCAGCTCTAAGCAGCCATGCAGGGCCTCTGTTCCTGGTGGGTGATGAGTCAGCGAACTGATTCTCATATGTCTCGATGTTCAGTTCTCCGGGTCTCACACTTAGTTGGCTGTGTTTAGGAGTATTGATTCAGCTTTCAAAGCCTTCTGTTTCTCTCTCTGAGGCCATCACTTCTAGTCTAAGCCACCTCTGTCTCTCATCTGGATGGTGGTAGTGACTCCCTCAAAGGCTTTAATCCCTCCTGCTTCTTTTCATCTCCTCATTGGTACGAGAGCCCAAAGGAACACGGCCAGTGCGAGTCTGATGGCATCCGTTCCAGGTCTCTTCCCAACCACTTTGCCTTCCCGGTTGGTCCTTAGTGAGCTTTATTTGCTCTTCTGCCTCAGGACCTTTGCACACCTCGTTACCTCAACCTGGACCACTTTTTCCTTGCTCACCCGGGGCTTAGTTTTCACTCCTCTTCTTCTGGGATTACTAACCCACCAGCTGTACATCCTCCCAGCTCTCTCTGCGTCTCCCTCACGTTGATCGGCGCATGAGGTAGTTGCGTGTGTGTACATCTCTGTGTGTGCGATCCACACACGCATGTGAGTGTACGTCTGTGTATGTGTGTGCACATGTGCACACATGTACTAAACACAGTAACTGGACCCATTGTGGCTTCCCACTCTGTCCCCAGAACTGGGGACATGCTAGTCATGCTAGTCACACAGTGGAGATTTAAGAACTATTACCGAGTGAGCAGATGACTCAGAGGTAAAGGTTAAGATCCTTGTTGGGTGAGGCAAGAGCAGGGAGAGCAATCCTTGTCCCTGTACACCTCTCATTTGGCCCGAAGGAAGGCATGCGTCAGCTGCATGGCATGACAGCTTCATCCAGCCCTGCTACCAGCGCACCCCCGGCCTCAGCCTGAGAAATTATGCAAGCTCTTCCCCGGCAGATGTCCAGGCCTTTATAAAACACTCCCATCTACTGTGGCAAGAGTCCAGCAAGCCTATCACAAAATGAAAAGAACGTTTAAGAGACCATCCAATTTCCAAGTCAAGCAACTGAGAAAGTCAGGCCTTGTGCTGGCCATTCTTCACGGTGGAGGTGGTCACCAGAGCTGGGTGGCATGGCCCGAAGCAGCTGCTGCTCTCAGAACATGGTATGAATGGACGCCCTCTACCATGCTCCCGCTGGGGAAGCTAGCTTGTCCTGAGACCCACCAGTTAGATCTCAGCTCCTCAGTTGGAGTACCCTGACATGCACGCCCCAAGGATAGGTGCTTCTCTCTGCCCTGAACCACATGCTGCCTCCCACCTTGCCTCTTCACATCTGCACTCTGGGTCTCCTGGTGTGTGTTCCTCCCTCTGCCCTTCGCTGGGCCTAACAGTGTGGCTCTTCTAAGTGATGAAATACTCAATCCTATTAGGGATCATGGTTGCTGATGCCCCCAGTTCCTCAGGATGGAAATTGAAGAGCCTCTCTCTGGTACCCATCTTGTCTCACCTAACAAGTTTTATTCAAAACCTGTCCCTTTTCTCCAACTCCCCCATCCTAATCTTAATACTGTTTTCCCTGTGGCATCCCTATAAAGTTTGGCTTTCTGCCCTCAGGGGTCCATGTAACTGGAAGGTTCCTGTTCTTTCTCCTTTCACTAAGAGAAACAACTCAAGGGGCCAGGAAGATGGTTTAGTGAGCGAAGGTGTTTACCACTAAGCCTGATGACCCGAGTTTGATCTCTGGGGCCCACATGACAGAAGGAGAGAACCAACTTCTACACATGTGCCACAACATGCCCACATCTCTCTCAGTCTCTCTCTCTCACACACCATAATAAAGAAATGTAATTGTAAAAATTAAAACTAAAAGAAAAGCCATTCAAAATTCCTTCCAGTCCTACAGTGTCGCCAGAGACTTGGCTCACACATCTGACATCAGTGATGCTGTGGGGACCTCCCTTCCCTCCCAACCTGACATCTCTCTTAGGGCATTGAAGATAGCCATTCTATCCCCATCTCCTGCTTCCTGGAAAACCCCCATCTTTGTTTCTTTCTATCAGATTGAAAGACTTGGATCCCTGCTTGTTTTCCCAGTTTACACTCAGCTTCCCAGCACCTGGGAAGAGCCAGCCACCTGTCCCCCTCAGAAGGTTTCCCCCGGCCAGTAGCACCAGGATGGCTGCCCATTGAGTCCAGTCTGGATGGTGGCAGTGGCTGGACTTGTCACTCGTTCTGACTTTATCCTCTCCCCCTTCATTCAGTTCTTAACCCAACACGTGGAAGAATGAGGCTGAAACACGAGTCAGGCCGGGGCACCTTTCTGCAAGTCCCTGCAACAGGGGTGTCCAGCATTTTGATGCTGTGACACAGTATTGTCATCTACAAAGCGCACGCTTGAGAATGGTGCAGCTGAGTTCCAGGAAGGGAACGTCGCATAGTGTTTTGAGTACGTTCACAGTTTCGTGTTGAGTGGCTTTCGTAGCTATCCTTAGCGGCGTTGGGCCTGCAAGGGGGCAGGCTGGACACACCTGCCAGGGACTGTCACTTCATGTGGATTCAAAGCTAACATCCTTCTCACATAAAAAAAATTTTTTTTGACACTGCTGGTACTGTTGTCTCATCCCTGTACCGCTGGCTTCTCTCTAGACACTGTGACCTCCATCGTGGTCTAAAACACTACCCCAGGTCCTTTATGCCTGCCGGTTACTCTGCCCAGGCATCTGTCCTTACTATTTATCATTGATTTGCGGTTTCCCTGATGTTATTTGTTCCTTCAGATATATTTATTCAGCGTTACTAAGATCTTCCCTGTTTACCCTGTATAGTGAACTTCCTTTCCCTGGTACAGAAAGCCCATTTAAAAAAAAGTTTGTTATTTTTAAGTGAGTGTGTGTGTGTGTGTGTGTGCATGTATACATGAGTGTGCATGTGTGTGTGTGTACAGGTGAATGCACTTGCCCTCACATACCTGTAGACTTACAGGCACTTGTGAGTCTCCAGATGTGGGTGCTGGGGACTGAACTTGGGTCCTCTGGAAGAGCAGTAAGCATTCTTAACTGTTGACTCATCTCTCCAGCCCCAGAAAGCCCACGTTTTGTGCTTATTTTCCTCCTGTGTATTTGTCTCTATGCGGCTTGCAAGGCTGGTTTCGAGCAGCTCTTGAGCTGGGCTGTTACGTGGGCCTTGTGCTTAGAACCCTGTGCCTGGTTTGTTTCTGCCTTGGAACTCTTTATATGTGTGTAAATGCATGTGCAACGTCTGTTGAACAATGCACCCACAACTTCACTGAGTGAGCCCCACACACCATGTTCATGTCTCCCAGCTACAAGCCCCTAGATTCACTCATTTTATTCCTTTGGTGCACCCTCTCCCGATAGAATGAGCTCCTCTCACCCAAAGCACAGGGAAGCTGCCCAGGTCAGGCTTGTTGAAGGAATGAGTCTCCTAGCACTGCAGGAACCAGGGAATCCCAGATCAAGTGAGAAGGGCTCTCCTCAGGGCTGCAAGAAAGGAATAGCAGTTTCCCCTCTCTTCAAAGGAGCCCATCAAGCGCTCCCTGAAACCTTTTGTGTTCTCTCTTTTAGCCTACAAATAGCCCTTTGTTTCTGAAGTGTTCCAACCCTGCTTGTGAGAACTCTACCATGCCACCTCCTTCTGTGACGCACCCTGGGGGGGGGGTTGGGGTTCTAGGTGAAAGCTAAGACTCTGAGGAATCAGAAGTCATAAGCTTGATGGGGCAGTCCAGCATAAAAAGCAGGCAGAACCTCAGGCTGGTACATGCAGTCCACCCAGGGCAGCTACACCATAGCACTGTGATCTCTGTCAATAAGAAACCCTCAAGATCGACTAGGATGCCAGCATATTGATTTCTTCCGGACAATTTCATTACAGGGGAGGAAGGGGACTTGGGACCTGTGGCGGGGCCAAGCTGGCTGAGTTCTTGCCACACTGATGTCTGAGTCTTAGTTGTATAGATTCAAGAAAGGCATTGAGGGGGGAGTAGCAAGGCTGAATGGAAAAAAACTCAGGTCCTCATGGTGGGTGGGGGAGCAGAATGTTGGCAAGTCTGGGCAACGGATGCTTTTGACGAAGGAGACTCTGGAAACGGGAATGGTGTTTTAGGACTAATTCTTTTTAAATGAGAAATTGATTTCTAATTACTCTTTGATTGGCTTTCTCTGCCTCCCTGCGTTTTGTCTTCTGTGGCCCAGGCTGGTGTTGGGCTCACTGTCGAGCTGATAATACCCTTGAACTCCTGATCCCCCTGCTTCCACTTCCCGAGTGATGGGACTACAGGTGAGCATCAGTCTACAGTTCAGATAGGCTTCTTGCAACACGGATCTTTGCAGAACTGAGCTACTCAGGAGCCTGTAATGCGTCTGGGCCACATGAGCTTAGCTTGCTGGGTTTGTGATACGGCATCTCAGGTTCTGGAACCACTGATTTGTCCTGCAGAAGTCCTGGTGGGCTAAAGTCTTGCTGGACCGAGAATCACCTCTCTCCTGAAACAATGAACCAGCCACCGGGGGTCTCCACACCGGTTCCCACACTTGTGCTCATGCCCTGTGGGAGCAAGTCGCACAGCAGGTTTTAGCTCTATAGATTCAGCCTAGAGCTAAGCCCACAGTGCTCAGCAAACGCAAGCCCTCCGGAGGAGCTGGTAAGTGAGGTTAACTGTGGCTGTGGTTTACTCAAGACTCCCAAACATTTTAAAGCGGGAATTTAAGAGAGCTAGGAAGTGGGTTCCCCAGAAGGTAAACAAGGCAATTTGTGGAAGGGAGAATTAGCCCTTGGCCAAGTTTGCAGGTGTTTTAGACTAGGCTGATCTGCAAAGTTAAACTCACCTTTGACTTCTGTTCTTTCCCAAGGACCCACATCTGAACCATGATCAGACCCCACTGTCTCAATTTTCAACACAAAACCTGAATCTCGCCCTATATCCTTCTCACTCCTAATCTATAAGCCAGCTCTTCTCGTACCTGGGATGCTAAGCCAGCCCCTGTCTGATTTTCCTGTTTCCATTGTAGTTCCACGACATGCTCTCCACCCAGCAGCCAATCATGAACGCCGTGTCCAAGAAATCCTCCGGTGGGATGCTCGGAAACAAAGCCAACGTCTTCCCAGCCTGGCCCCCACCTATCCCCTCCCCTGGGCACCCTGCCTCCATAGACACTCATGTCCTTGCACTTCCTCTACCAAACCATACTCATCTCCATGGTTCATCCTCTGGACATGGAGGGATCTTTTCCCTCTCTTCTTTTGGGGTTCTTCTCGATAAAGCTCCTGGGACCTCGCCTGTTAGCATGCCCTAACAGGGCATTCTGTCCTGTGGGTTGGCTGACTATGTACTCTCTCCATGAGAATGAAGACTGTCGTGAGAGCCTGGGCTTTTGCCTGCTCTGTTTACTCCTGTATCCTGATGTTGGGAACACAGACGGTCCCCATGAGATTGGAGGAATTAGTATCAGAACTCTACCAGTGTTGAGTGTAGTCCTTCCTGGACCACATGTCTTGGTTCATATTGTGTGTTGTGCTGGTTTTGTGCAAAATGCCCTAGGCTTCATGCTGAGGACTCATGCTGAAATCTTGTATTTGTTTTTTCTTGTCTTTTTTTTTTTTTTGGAGGGGGGAAGGTGGAAGATCAATGGGACAAAACAGAAAGGGACCTGGCTTTGGTCAACACTAGAAAGCAAGTGTAGGGGTCTCAAAAGAATAAAAAAGCCACTAGCAAGAAAGGCACATACCATTTGTGAGTTCAGGAGGGAGGAATGGGAGGCTCTTGCTGGGAGAAGGGCTTCGAGGGCTGTGCCAGAGGCTAGGTGGCAGATTGTCCGTTCTGCGGTTGCTTCTATCTGAATGTATCTTGTGACTCCAGAGTTATTCCAGGTTTTGTTTAGGGGTCACACCCTGTGATTGTAATGTTTAAACTTAAATAGAATTTTAACTTTTACTAAAAACAGGAGAACAGCAAGTTTGCCCTGGTGAATGGAGGACAGTAGGGATGAGAAGGGATATCCTGGGATTTGTGCTTCCTCCATCATGACCAGCAGATGGAAGCTTCCGGTTCTGGAATAGCAAGTGGGAACCCAGCATGTTGTAAAACTGAAGCCTTGGGTTCTCTGCACTCCCTCACTACTCCAAGGGACTGGTGACCTGAGAGGACCATGAGAGGCTGCATGAAGACTCTGAGTCTGCCAGGGACGGACCTAGAGACTTGTCCCGTGCAAGCGTGCGGCTGTGAACTGCCATATCAAGGCGTCAAGGGGAGCGTTCCATGGCTCAGCCCCAGCACCGTGGACGCTTCAGAGGCAGAGCGCCTTTCTGACCGCATTACCCCTGCATGGGAAGACCCCAGGCAGGCCACGCCTCTACCACTGCACGCTGTTTTACATTAGTGCTGTGGAAGGGTTTGTGAGAATCTCTAGGACACTGCTCTGAAAACAGCTATGAACAAGACCTGAAAAAACTACAGGGGGTGAACAACAACCAAAACAGCCGGTGAACTTGAGCATGAGGTGGAAAGGATGTGGAGGATGATGGGACCTGGACTCCAAGGTCAGAAGAGGTTGCACCTCAGTGTCAACCGGAAGTGATCCTCTAACAGAAGGGTCAGGGAATGCCACGCACAGCTTGGTGGCCTTGGAGATGACCATGGGACATCAGAGTTGGAGGCCATAAAGAATCACCCATAGGATCCCTACCAAGATCCTAAAATAATCATTAAGTGGCTGCTATTGCTTCCAGTTTGCAGGAGAGAAAAATCAAGGTCAGAAATTGGACAGTGTGCAGACCAGCTCCTGGCATCTGGACTTTGGGTTAGGATTCAGATACCATGAGTCTTTAAATTTTTTTTCTCTCTTCCTTCCTTGTTTACTTCCTTCATTTGTTTGTTCTCCCCTCTGTCCCTCTCTCCTTCCTTCTCTCCTTTCTTCCCTCCATCCCTCCGTCCCTCAGTCTCTTCCTTCTTTTTTTCCTTCTTTCTTCCTCATGTCCTTCTCCAGACCCTGCTCAAACACCAGGTGCCCACAGTGCCCAAAGCAGGACCCTTTCTGCCCACTTGGAGTTTGCAGTGTGGGGTGCGTAGAGAGAGTGAACCAGAGCATGGTCCAGACTGAGACTGCGCTCCGGGTATAGTTAACTGGAGACACTGGAACGCCTTGTGGGGAAGGGCAGCGAGCAGCAGGGATGGGAGGGAAGGGCTCTGCAGGTTGATGGAGGCAATCTGAATTCTAACTTGTTAGAGAGAAGTGAGGGAGAGTGGGTCTGGCCACTTCCCTTCCACCCCAGCATATACTTGGTCCCCGAGGGGTGGTCAAGTCACAGGAGGATTGGCATTCCACAGTGGACAGTGGCATGAAACTCCAGGCCTTGGGAATCTAAAGTATGGTCTGGGCTTACTATTGTGTCCCAGTGGGCACAGCTGTGGGCCTGTCCACGGACCCCCAATGCAACATTAAGGCCACCAGACAGGAGCTACTGCTCTTGGGGGGGGGGAAGGGGAAGGGAAGGGATGGTGGTAGTGGGCTAGGTGGGCATGGTCCTCAAGCCACCCTGCTGTCATTTTTCCTGGAGCGGCTGGTGTGCTGAGAAGGACTTTGCTTTGGGTATCAGAAAGCTCTGGGCACAAATGCCAACCAATACCAACTGCCAGGCCTCAGGAGCAGATGGAGTACACTGTCTGTCCATATACCTCCCCCAGAGGAGGTCCCAGCTCAGCTCCCTCTTGCCACAGACTGCCTGAGTAAGCAGCCCCCAGAAGAGCCTGACTCATTCGCCTTGGCTCCCAGCCAGTGGAACTCCAGGAAGGACAGTGGCCCAGTGGCCTGGTACCTCCCAATTTGGTCTGACTGCCCGGCCTCCTCTGGGAACAGGCAGGGACACTCCCATCATGCCTCTGCTCTGGGTCCTCTGCACAAGCTCTGGCCTCCCAGGTTAACTCTCCTCCCTTGGCCCAGCTAGCTCTCCTGCATGAAGTTGCATGCTTATGTGTCATTGTCCCTCACTAGACTGTGCACCCCTGCAGGGCAGGGACCGCCTGAGTCATCTCCTATTCCCGGTGCTCCTGGTAGGAACTGGCACAACGTAGGGGCTACTTGGCAAATATCTGGTGAAGTCCCTTCCAAGCCAAACAGGAAGTCCCCGCACCCTTGCCTGAGGACCATCTCTGCTGATGCCCCGTCATCAGGCTTCCATGGGTAGCACGTCTCTCAGATGTGTGGCACGCAGTGGCATCTGTCACATTGCCTTGCCATGCTTTCCATTGCTGGTTTTATTCTAGCCCATTCTCACTTTCTGTCTTGGAAAATCACAAGGAAACTCCATGCTGCTCCTGGAACTCTTGCCAACGTTTCAGGAGGAACTGAGCACATGGAGCCTCGTCCTACACAAGCGAAGATGCTGCTACTTTCAGCTCAGTGGCCTCCTTTCTCTGCCAGCCTGGGTCCCTCTTTGCCTAGGTGACAGAGGACAACGTGTGCCTGCCTGTGTGTGTGTGTGTGTGTGTGTGTGTGTGTGTGTGTGTGAGTGAAGGTGGCTGCAGAGTACAGAAGGAAGTGCTGGATCCTCTGGAGCTGGAAATACGGGTGGTTGTAAACCACTCGAGGTGGGTGCTGGGAATCAAACTTGGGTCCTCTGCAGGAACAGTATATGCTCTTACCTGCTGAACCATCTCTCTAGCCCAGTCCAGTTTCTTAGGAACTTGGGTTAAGTGACTCGTTTTGTTTTTTTTTCTGGCCTCAGTCTCCATATCTAGGAGACAAAAGTGCTGTGAACACAGGGCCATCAGGGGGATTGGATGAGATGGATTCTAGGTGGGTGGCACAGAGCAATGTCCTTGGTGAGCGTCTGATGAGCAAACGTGGTGGCTGCTGCCTTGGATGGTTAGGGGCAGGTGTGTGCTTGTACTTGGATGTGTGCTCCAGACCTTCACTGGGCTGCACATTCTTGTACCAGCATCCTTGGTGCTGTGAGGTCAGATCCCGGGTGTTTGTAAGAGGGTGGCACTCATGTCTTCTGTGTGCCCCCACCAGGGCCAGGAAACGTCATGGGCCCACAGGGGCAGATGTCTGTGTGGGTCTGGAGGCTTTATTGACCTTGATGTAGCTCTCTCACCCTTTCCGAAGGCTAACAATGGGTTCCTGAGGGCGTATTTGAGATGGAGGCCTATTACCTACTCTGTTGTCAAAGACGGGGGAGGGGTCTGCCACATGTGGGCAGAGTGCTGAGGAAGACGTCAATCATCCCTGTGGCTGCTGTCCTGCCTGTGAATGGGGCTGATCACTGAATCTTCCTCAAAGGTTTCAGGAGGAGGCATTGTGGGCTTCCAAGGGCTACATTATACAATTCCTCCCCTATGAACAAATCCCTGCTCATCTCTCATGTCTTACCATAGGCATGCTTTGTCATGGATCTTGGCATTCCAGGTAGACGGCAGAGATTTTTAGCTGGCTCTACTGCATGCCAGCATATGAAAGAGACACCTGAGGCTAACAGTCCCATGAATGTGAGGGCACCCGGTCCAGGTCTTCTCACATGACAAAGTCCCCGAGGCTAAAGGTCAGCTAGCCTGATGAGCCAGGGCACACCTTTAATGGATACAAGCCATGTTTTCACCCTGATCCTTTAGGATCTTGGCAAGATCCTTAGCTTGTCTAAGCCTCCATTTCTTTACCTGGAGAATGGTGTTATTTGTGAGGCTGGGCCTCATTCATGTACCCATTCTCTCATTCAGTCACTCCCTGCCCTACCTCCTGCTTCCTTCCCTGGTTCTTATCTCATACACCCAGATCATTTTCCAAACTTGCCAGGCTGTTCCTTTCCCCTCCCCCCATCATCCTCCAGCATGCCTTTCCTTCCTAAGTACTAGAAGTGGGCACCCTCTGGCCTGGCTCCCCAGTACCTGGCATTTACCCTAGTCAGCAGCATGTAGAGACTGACTGCATGTCTGTGTCCTGAGCACTGGGCTGAGTCCTTTGCAGATAATTCCCATGCTTAGAGAGCTCGAATTCAAAACCAGATAAGTCCTAAGCTTTCTGCTCTCCCTTGGGCATCTGTTATGCAGTTCTGTTCTACTGGACCTTGATGTACTTAGCTCTGTGTCCCCAGGGCCCTGCGCCGTCTAGGGAAGCAAATGAGAGTGGCTGAACACAGCCTAAGCACTCGTAATGCATTACTAGAACAATTACAGTTGAAAGGGAAAAAAGAAAAGCTTGGACACACAAGGACCCCAGATTCCTATCTCCAGGACTTACTGCCCCCCCCCAAAGTTTCACTAGGAGCAAAAGACCTGTGAGAGGGGAGTCCTACCCACCATGTCATGTGCCCATCCAGCACTTTCCATGGACAGCATGCCCAGTGGACACAGTGTGTGTCCAGCCAACTTGACAGTTAGACCACACTGTTCTGTGAGCAAAGCTGACTCCAAGTCTCCTAAGCTGAATGGCCTTTGGTATATGCCAAGGGGTATTTAGAGGGGGAAAAAACACCCTTGTCCCCAAGACTCTGGGACAGTGCATTTCTGGTGACCGCCGTGCAAGAGATCAGAACGAGCTGATAAGATGATGATGACAGTACTCTAAGCACTTGAGGTGTCTTTTCCAGGCACCTGAAGCTTTTCCTTTCTAGAGCAAACTCTGTAATATTAATAAACAGCAGAGAGGAGGCTAGAAAAGCGACTCTTTTCCCTTTGACATGGCGAAGATCACAGGGACAAGAGAGACCTTTAATCTTTATTAATGTGTCTCGAGGGGGCCTCTCCTGCAAGCTGTGGAAAGCAGACATCCAAAGAGCTAGCATGGCTCCCGGTCCCCAGCGTCCCCGGGTGCCTCAGATGACTGCCTGGTACTGTTCAGAGTTGAGCAGGGCCGCGTCATGGGGACCTGCTGTGTCCTGGGCAAGAACAAGGCAGTCCTAAGCCGGCTCCCATCTGTAGGGGGCTGGAAGACAGGGGAATTCAGGACACAGGGCTCAGTCACATGGTCCGGCTTCTAACCAAGGGCACCAATGCCCCGAAGAGGTTGAGAAGGTACCAGGCTGTTAGTGACAGAAACAAGCACACATTCTGCCTATAGGGCCACACCTGAGTTCTATCAAGGAATGCCAATTCCCTCCCTCATTTGTTCCCAGGTGTCTCAGCTCTCTTCTGCCCCACCTGGCTAAAAGGTTCTTAAACCTGACCATCCCAGTGCTAGGCATTGCTTGAGGGTGGCCGGAAAACCTGGAACTTGGTGTTATTCAGGCCTCATTCCAACAGCCTCATGTACCATAGCTGGCAGGGTGAGCTGGAGAGAGAGTAAGAAAAAAGAGGCCAAGAAGGGTCAGGGTCACACACACACACACGCACGAAGGTAAGAAATAGAGATATGTGCATTCACTCATTCATCCAAGTATTCATTCATTCATTCATTCATTCATTCATTCATTGAAAAGTGTTTATTGACTCCTTACTTGATGTTTCCCTGGGTGCTAGGCCCTGGCCACGTCAGAATGCAATGTTAATTCTGTGGGTGCGGATCCTCTCCCTCCTGGGCACAGATCACACAGCTTCAGAAATGTCAGCCCGTCCAGGTCTCCCACTGGGTTGTGGACTGACCTGGGATTTAACTTCTGTTCTAGGCTGGCTCTCTGACTCTCTGTGAAGCCTCCTGACAGACCTGAGCCGGAAGGGCTGGCAGAGGAAGGAGGAGGCAGCTGGAGTGTGCTCACCAAAGGCCTCGCCTAACTCGATTACGTTTGCTAGACGGGAGTGGAGTAAAGGGGGGCGTCTCTTATCAGCACCGGCTTCTAATGTTTACAGAGCAAGAAAGGAAAATGTCAAGACAGGAGTTTCAGTGTTGGGGGCACACACTCTAAAACTGAAGTGTAGAGAGAATAGACCCAGAAACAGTTTCTCATTGACTCTTAGCTCTGATGAGAGAGGCAGGAGCCCTGGGATCAGGACCTTCAGAAGGTCAGGCAGGCACCAGGGAGCTGGTGGGGCAGAAGGTCCTCCTAGGAGGAGGTCAGGACGTGCAGAGGCTCACGGGAGAGGCTTGTTAGAAGGACGGTGGGATGTCAGGAGTCAGGGGCTTGTGGATGGTCACGTGGTCACCTCTATCTCCTCACTCCTTTCCTAGTCCTCTGCTTCCCTCCCAATACCCACCCTTCCGTGAAGCTATAGGGATCTGTTAGCAGAGCAGAGCCCCGGGATTAGTGTTTGGACTCTGCCTAGGTGTGAAGCTTACTCAGCCTGCTCCTGCACTGTGTGTCTGGGCCAGGTTGCTTAACTGTGAGGATGCCCATGTCCTCATCTCTGAGTGAGGAAGGAAGCCAGTCCAGACTTGTAGGACTGTGGCTGATGGGCCAGCGCACAGAGCTCACTTGGTAACTCAGCAAATGAGAGCTGCTGTCTTCATTGCACTCGGTGTATCTTCTATTGCTGAGGACCAAGCCCAGGTCCTTGAGCCTGTTAGGCACACACTCCCTCGCTGTCAAACATTAGCTTGTCATCACTGTAGTTTTTCTCATGCTGCTTCCTTTTTAAATTCCATGAGTAAACATACACACGTGCATACACACACATGCACATACATACAGGCATGCACATATATTAGCACAATACCTGACACACACATGCACATACATACACATATACATGCACCCACACCCACACACGTCTACACGAATGCACGGTCACACATTCACACACACACGCTCACATATGCACACACATGTGCATGAACGCATATGTTCATACATATGTATGCACATACACATGTGTGAACGCACAATACACTTGTACACACATGCACACATGTGTATGCACATATACATACAATCACAGTGCACATATGTGTCCACAAACTTACATGCACACATATACACACATATATGCAATGTACACATACATGTAAATGCACACACATAGTTACGCGCTACATACAAGCACGCACATATGCACACACATGCAAACATGCTTGCACATATATGCCTATACACACCACATACACATGTACATACATACACATATGTGTATGTGCATACATACATAATACATAAACACATGAACAAGCACACACACAGAGACACACACACACTCCTCAATTCAGAAATCAGAAATGAGCAAAGGACTAAAACTGACGTGCTCAGTATCTCTAAGCCAAGGGTAACTCACAGGGAGAAGACACCTCAGCGATTGGTGTGGCTGCTTTTAAGAACCCTGTAAAGAGTATTGGTGGGAAACCCTGTACTCTGGGGATGAGCCAGTAAATGGTGCAGCCAGGGCGGACATGGTACAAGTGTCCCTCCAAAAGTTAAGGCCAGAAGGACCACGACTCAGCAATTGCACTTCTGGGTACATAGTCAGAAGAACTGAAGAGCAAGAGCTCTTAGCTAAAGCCCCAAAGCATTCCATACACCCCTTGGTGGCTAGATGCAATGTGTCCATCCCATCCTGAACACAGAGGACATCCCTTCCCAGTTCCACCTTTGGGAGACCGAGGTAGGAAGATGGCGTGAGTGAGAAGTTTGAAGCACGCACCGGCAATCTAGAAATATCCTGCCTCTTAAATAAAAACAAATGAGAACAAGAACCCACTGGCCTGAGGGGTCTCACGCCTTCCAGGTTGTAATAAGGCATGTTTCAGTCCAACCCTGGGGGCCACTTCCCTCCTGGGCAGAGGCTTTTAGAGAGACAGTCAAGGGAGGGCCGCTCTGGTCTGCCTTCTCCTTGCTTCGGAGCAGGAGGGATAGAGCAAGAGTTTGTATTTCTCCTCTGAGAAATCAGGTCACTGGGTGTCGCTGAGCGTGCCTCACAGAGCTATGCTAATCAGTTCTCTTCTGGCCTAAATATCTGGTAATTATCTTGGTTTTTTTGCTCTGCTAGACTTGGCTTCCTGAAACAGTTCATCCACGCTGTTACTTCTTAGCCCGAGCTCCTCCAGGATATTAACCACCATCAAACAGCAAGCTTGCCTTGCCCTTGCCACGTGCACATGCTGCTCTGAGCCTCTAACCTACACAGACTCCTCAGATCTCCCCAAAGCTTCTGAGGCGGGTCACACTTTTGTCCCAGCTCACAGAGGAGGGTGCTAGGCCCACTGCTTCTCCAACTTTAGCCCCTCTTCCTGCCCACAGCCTAGCCCCTCACTCTCTGCTTGCTGCCTTATCCCAGGCATGTAAAGTGGGTGGATTCCCAGGACAACCCCAAGCCCGCAGGTGGTGCAAGGACCCTGTCTCTTCTTGTACACTTGCTCAATTGTGTTAAGGTTCTTCAGAGAAACAGAGCCAAGGGGAGGGAGAGGGGGGAGGGAGGAGCGAGTGATGTGAGGGAAGGGGGAGAAGGAAGAAGGGAGGGAGGAGGAGAGGAATGGGGTAGGTTGAAAACTCTTCGTCTATCCATTTGCATGGGCACAGTTGGCATGGCAGAACCAGAAACGTCAGGGGTTCAGCTGGGTCTGAGCTTAAAGGAGAGCTGGTGGCATAAACTTTGTTTTGATTCCCAAGACCCAAGTATGAGTAGAGTAGTGAATGCCCTGATTAGCTTTCACTGTCAACCTAAGACATCCAAGTCATCCCAGAGAGCCTCAGCGGCCTGAGCTGCCTAGGTCAGGCCCCCTGGTGAGCATGTCTGTGGGGGAGTGTCTTGATTGCTCATCGATGTAGGAGCATCCAGCTCACTGTGGGATGTAGCCCCCTGAGCAGGGGATTCCAGGCTGCTTCAGAAAGATAACTAAGGGCTGCAGAGGTGGCTCAGTGGGTAAAAATGCTTTGCTTTTGCTGAGGATCCAGGTTCAGTTTCCCCGTACCCACATGGAGGCTGACAACCAGGTGGAACTCCTGTTGCAGGGGACCTGATGCCTTCCCTGGCTTCTGTGGGTGTCAGGCACACACACAGTGCACGGACACACCCAGAAAACCACCTAAACACATAAAGTAGAAATCTTAGAAGCGGGAGAAAGCTAGCAAGGCATGAGGTCTTCTTCAAATGAGCCAGTGAACCAGCAGGCAGCATTTCTCTGTGGTCCCCTGACTTCCCTCAATGATAGAGTGTGGCCTGGAGGTACAAGCCAAATAAACCCTCCCTACCCTTGAGCTGCTTTTGGTCAAGGTCTTTGCTCTAGCCTCAGAGTCAAACCAGAATGGGGGGTGAGCCCACTATACCCAGGAGGGCAAGGGACCAACCCCCTTCCATAGCCATCTCTCCCTGTTTGGTCTATCTGTGGGTTGGCGGGTGGTCCTCTGATCGACTTGCATCCAGTGACTCAAATGCTGTTCTGGAATCACACACACACACACACACACACACACACACACAGTTGTCAGTGATGTGGGTATATCCCTTTGCTCAGTTCAGTTAGCACATAAAATCAGGCACCATCTTCCCCTCTCTCCCCCAGAAGGCCTCTCGTCTAGCCCTTGAAGATGTGGCTGAGGTCTAGACTATGCCAGAGAGTTCTTTTTGAATTTACACTCCGTTGCCGTCACCAGTGTTTGGCTGCCCAGCGGTTGTGTGCTCAGGTGTGTGTGTGTGTGTGTGTGTGTGTGTGTGTGTGTGTATCTGTGTCTGTGTATGGGGGCCTGCGTGCTCATGAGATTGCTTCCTTCCCACATTTAGACTACAATTTGGAATAGGGATCGAGCCTCCCTTCTTTCTCCCTGACTGAGTTTCTATAGAACGCTCATCTAACTGTGAGTGCCTCTCTACAGCCTTCATTCAACCGAGCCACCCACAGCAGAAATTTATCAACCATTCATCATGCACTGGGTTCTGTGGCCAACCCCAGACGCTGGCTGGGCAGCAGCTATGGATTGTGTGTTTCCCAAGTGGACCAGGGAAAGTCTCTCCTTTTATATTTGGGGCTGTGTTAGGGATAATAGCCAGGGCCTTGTTTTAGTGCCCCATTACTGCCCTATATCGCCAGCCCAGAACATCTTTTTGTGGGGAGGGACTACAGGAGTCTAGTTGGGATTAAACCCAACTGCACATGCTGCACACGTACTAGGGACTCCACCGCTGGGCCTCATGTATGTGTGTGTGTGTGATTTACAGGTGAGCACACATGTACGGAGTTCAAATAGGCATGTCGGATGTCTTCCTCTCCTGCTCTCGGCCTTATTCCCTTGAGACAGGGTCTTTTACTGAACCTGGAGCTCGGTAGTTGCCCTCAAGGCTGGAGGTCGGGGAGCCCCATTAGCCTTCTCCTCTCCAACCCCACAATGCTGTCTTCCATGTGGCCAGCCGTGCCTGGCTCTTTACATAGGCTCCAGAGATATAAACTCGGGTCCTCAACCTTGTTCCCAAAGCACTGAACCAGCTCCACAGCCTCTCAGACATCTTGTGTCCTAAAAACAAAACAAACCCCCCTGCTTTTTATTCCAAGGCAGGGTCTCACTAAGCTGCCCAGGCAGGCTTTGAATTGGTGATATTCCTGCTTCAGCCAACCGAGTAGCTGGGATTACAGGCCTTTAGCACCAAGGCCAACCCAATCCATCTTTCAGAAACCCAAGGCTTGACAGTCCTGCTTCTGACTAGACAAATGACAGCCTCAGTTACTAGCACGACAAAATGTTAGTATTGACATCGCTATAGCATCTTCTGCCGAGCTGGCTAGTTTGGGGAGATATTTAAAAAGCTATTATCGTTATAGAATAGCAGTCTCACTGGGCTGTTTAGGAAAATGACAATTTCCAAACTGGGTTTGGTGGTACACACCTGGAATCCCAGCACTTAGACACAGAGGCAGGAGGATTACCGCAAGTTTGAGGCCAGCCTTGGCTACATAGTAAATTTCAGGCTGTCCTGGGCCATGGAGACAGAGAGAGAGAGAGAGAGAGAGAGAGAGAGAGAGACAGAGACAGAGACAGAGAGACAGAGAGACAGAGAGACAGAGAGAGAGACAGAGAGAGAGACAGAGAGAGAGAGAGAGAGGGAGAGAGAGAGACAGAGAGACAGAGAGAGACAGACAGAGAGAGAGACACAGAGAGACAGAGAGACAGAGAGATAGAGATAGAGAGAGACAGAGAGACAGAGAGAGAGAGAGAGAGAGAGAGAGAGAGAGAGAGAGAGAGAGAGAGAGAGAGAGAGAAGGGAAGCAAAAGGAAAGAAAAAAGAGAGGGAGAGACACACAGAGAAAATAATGACTGTCTTGGTAACAGCATTGTGAGGTTTTCTTTGGTCCTAGGCTTTGCCTGTGCTTTGCTGCATGAATACCACTCAGAGCGGCTCCCCATGCCTGCTGCTCCAAGGGGACCCCGATAAACTCTTAATTCTAGCGCTTAAGCAGTCTGCCCGTAGGGCAGGCAGGGCAGCCAGAATTACAGGGCCAGCCCACATCCATGCTCTTTACTCAACTAGTTTCTGTCTCTCTATTTCTGAAGTTCTAAAATTATATATGGAGAGAAATGTTTTGACCTTGTGGTAATACATTTTCTGTAAGGTCAGTAATAAATAAGTAAAAATTAATCTGACAATCTCCGAGAAGGCTGGAAAATGCCGCTCTGTGTTCCCCTTGGATTTGACCCCAGAATGGTTCCCCTCATTGACAGCTGATTGGTTTTAAATAATTCATAGCCTTTTGCCAGGCCTAGGGCTTCCAAGTGGCACCTGCTTGGTGCTGGCTGTGACTGATGGGTGATTACAGGCTAAGACGTTCACTGTGTATCAGGGTGAGCTCAAACCCTTCTCCCCAGGGTCTTTAGGCAAGTCTGTGTACTCTCTCTCTCATCGTTTGTGGGGTCAGGGTGGTACAAGTTTGGAGGCCACATCTGATGTCTTCCTCTACTGCTGTCTACTTTATTTCTTTTTAATTTTTACATTGAGAGAGACAGACAGACAGACAGAGAGCATGCCACAGTGTTTATGAATTTTCAGGAGTCATGTGACTACTGGAGATCAAATTCAGGCTGCCAGGCTTGGTTGTAAGTGCCTTTACTTCTTGAGCCATCTCACTGACTCTCCACCACTTCATTCATTGAGACAGGGTCTCTCACTAAATCTGGAGCTAGCCATTTCTGCTAGACTTGCTGGCAAGCAAGCCCTCAAGATCTGCCTGTATCTGTGTGTGTTTACTACCAGAACTGGGGTTTAAGAACATTCCTCTGTGCTTGGCTTTCACATGGGCTGTGGAGTTTAAAGTCTCCGAGCTTGCACAGCCATAACTTGACCCACAGAGCCTTCTCTCCAGGACTGAGGGTGGTCTTCCCCAGAGCACTGACAAACCAAAAGTCAGTTTGAGGGCTGGCTGTGTTTCCTGGGATGCCAGGAGGTACCTGAGTTCTAAGTCGCATGCCTCGCCCTAGTGTCTGCAGGAAGCCCTGCCTCCTCTGTCTGTAAGATAGAGTTCCATCAGTTTCACAGGCCTATCAAGGACCCAGATGGTCTGCCATCAAAGGGGGGGCCCTTCTGATTCAGGACAGAGTGACCTGCCCTTTTGAAGAGAGGAGAGAAGCGGTATGCCCCTGAGGCTGAGAGGTCACGGGTGTCACTGAAGGTAGACAGGGACATGTCAGTGACAACTCCAGCAAAAGGCATCAAAGAGGGGAAAGAAAAGGCAGCCACCAGTGACAAGTAACAGAAATGTGGCACATTCTTAGACAGGGTGAAGCCTTTCCTCAGACCCGGGTGAGAGAGAGCAGGTGGGCACAAGCTTGTGGTACCTGGGCTGCCATGGCAAAGCAGGTCGGTGAAGCTGGGTAAAGGTGGCAAGTGGGTTACCTTTTGAATGGGGTGAAAGAAGGCAGAAGGCTACAGACGGAGAAGCTGCAGGCTACAGGGTTTCCTTTTCCTCAGTGGTTCTGGGAGCTTTTCTGGGGTCTTAGATCCAGGTCCCGCTAGATGGGGTGAAGCTTCAGGACAAGTGACTTTGGGTCTCAGCTCACATTGTTAGTCCAGTCTTCTGTAGTCTCTCTCTGTCTCTCCGTCTCTCTTTGTCTCTCTGTCTCTCTCTCCTGAGATAGGGTCTCACTGCGTAGCCCCACCTGGTCTGGAACTCACTCTGTACACCAGCTGCCCTTGAGCTCGCAGAGATGTGCCTGCCTCTGCCTCCTGAGTGCTGAGGCGAAAGGAGTGCACCACCATGCCTGGCAAGGACTTTCTTCTAGCTCCCTACAGCGATGCCTCACCCACACGTGCTGAAACCCAGTCTTCCACTGGATCCAGACTGCGGTGTGCATATTGAGGATTAGGAAGCAAACCCAAGGGCTGGAAGCTTAAGATCACAGGCCCAGGAAGATGGCTGGTGTTTGGTTTTAATTCCTAAGCACAGGGTTTCTACTGTGGTGGGATATTAAAAATGTGTATGGGGTGAGTGATGGAATCTCTCAGACAACAGAGCAGGGAGGGAGTGTGGAGGGGTTCAGTAAAAGGGAAGGAGGTGATTGATATAATTGAGTAGGTAGCAAGGATTAGAAGATGGAAAAGAGTGGAAATCGAACCCTCTGAACTTTAATAATGTCAGAATGGTCCCTAAAACCTTTAAGGGAACCGTAGCCTGCCTACAAAGAGAACATCCTAACGAATATTTGCACTGATCTGGTTTACAAGTTTCTCAATGCTGTGGCATGGGTGTATCCAACGAGGGACCATTTTGGTGAAGGGAAGTAGGCAGAGAGAAGCCAAGGGTAAAGCCGCTTGCATCGTGAGAGGTTGGCCCCAAGAGCAAAGGAGAGCCACCACCCTCCTTCCATCTTCCTGCTGCAGCCAGATGACAGTGACCACAGGGAAGGGAGAGCACTTCAGCCTCCTCCTCCAGAGGTTCCGGCCTCCATGTTAATTCCTCTCCTGAGAAGAGCGCTCTACAGTTTTTGGAACAAACCACTTGTCACATGTAGAAGTCAAAGTACCTGGGCCTGTTGGAGAATTGACATCAGGGACTAGGAAAGCATCCTTGAGTGAGGAAGGACAGGGCCATCTAGTCACCTGGTCCTTGTGCATCTCACTGTTGCACATATTTATGGGTGGGCACAGAACAGCTGTCCACTCTCTGACCTGGGAACGACTGTGCTTGGCCTTACAGTCCTGTACTGTAGCTTCCCCTTGTGGGATGACCGTAGTCCTGGGTGATGCTACCATGTGTTGACCTCAGATCCAGGCTGGCCTCCGAGCAGGGGGAGCGGTGACCATCTGGGAGGAGTGACCATGGGAAAATGATGGCCCCTCTCCCAGCTCCCACTTTACAGCATAGACTGTGGCTGGACTCATTTATTCCTGAAACCGTGCTCATGATGAGGACTGCTTTACAGGCTCATTTTGCAGATGGGGAAACTGAGGCCTAATGTAACCCACCACAAGACCTGGGCACTGGCAGTATGCTTGCTGGAACAGAGTTCCTGTCTTCTGTGCCATGCTGCAGGAAGGAGGGAAATGGGCCAGAGTGAGTGATGAGCTATACCCGAGTCCCGCCAAGTCTGCTGCTTGGCGGTGTGGCCTCAGCCAAGTGAATTGATCTCTCTGAGCCTTGGTTTCTTCACCACAAAATCAATTTTGATCACAGTACTTGCTTCCCAGGGCTGCTTTGAGGGTCAAAGTGACATGACCCAAATTAGTCACTTATGGCAGTGTATGGCCCCTAAGCACAATGTGGGGCTTTTAATTCTCAGGGTGGGGAGGGGGTGGTCAGGTGCTTTATGAGGAGGTCAATCAGTCACAACCCAGCAGTCCCCATTCTGATCTTTCACTACCCAAAACGGAAGCTATGATTAACTTTTAGGGTCAAGGGTAGGGGTGAATTCCATCCTATGAGTCACATGGCTCTCGAGTGTTAAGTGATGTTAACTATTTCCAGGATGGTCCATCTCACCCTACCGCATGGAGAATGGGCCCAGGAATTACAGCTCATCAGGCCCCATGAGGCCTACTGGGCTGCACTGAATTTCAGTGTTACCTGCCAGTTGAAGGTCTGTCCTGCCTGAGCAGTGTGTGGGCTCTGAAGGGCCTAGCTTCCAGCTCCCCAACAGCTGTGACTCACTCCTGCCTTCAGCCAGTTCCCTTGTTTTCAGAGCTACATGCTCCTGACCCCGATCATTTCCACAGGCAGATGTTTGAGAATGAGAAGGAGGGAGAAAAAAGAAAGGCTGTGTTGACTATTCTTCCTACCCCTAACAGCCGGGCTGATGGAATGCTCTTCCCAGGAACCCCAAGACCTCCCTGTGTGTAGCCACCAGCCCTCACTCTGAGCCAGTGAGGGCGGGATGGCCCTGTCACTCACTGTAGGAGGGAGAGAGAAGACAGCTTATGTCTTAAAGTTGGTGGTCTCCTGGCTGGGGAGACACCAGAGGCCATGGAAGAGTCTCATCTCAACCTTTAAAGAGCACGTTTCTATATTCTCTCTCGTAAGAAGGCTGCCCACGGGCCATGTGCTGTCCTGACGTGAGGGGTGTGTGTGTGTGTGTGTGTGTAGGCCAAAGGACAATTTTGGGTGTTAATCCTCAGGCACCGTTCGCTTTTTAAATTTTGAGACAGGATCTCTCACTAACTGAGACCTCTTCATGGATGCTAGACTGGCTGGCTAGTGAGCCTCAGAGATAAGTCTCTCTCTGGCTCCCCAGTTTCTGGGACCACAAGTGTGTGCCACCACGCTTCGTTCCAAGGTTCTGGAGACCAAGCTCAGGTCCTCAGGCTTGCAAGGCAAGCACCTAATGGACAGTTCTCCCTAGTCCTTGATGTGAGTTTTCATGGTCTTGCCACTATGACCACACACTTACCCTTCCTTGTTACTGTCTGTGATCAGCCTGGACTTAGTGGTGGCAGGAGAGACTGGTTGGGACGAAGGACCCCTCTTTAGGAGCGTAGTGTCTGCCACCTGTTACATGACAGCTGGTACCAAGTGAGTGGTTTCTCCTAGGCAGATACCGATGCTGAAGCTTGGTTTAAAATGGCAACATCACTCATTTTGCAAATGAGTGACATTAGGCTCTGAGAACCAAGCCATTCTCCTAAGGTCTGAGCAGACTCCTATTCTAGCCCTGCATTGTTAGGACCACCTGGGAAGCCCAGGCCTGGGGTGTCTCATTCACTGGGTGCCTTCCACACGAGATTGTGAGGGGGTGTGGCTTGTGCTGGCCGTCAAGATGGGCTTTGTAAGCTGTGTCTGGCTACTGAGATTATCTACCTCTTCTCTCCCACAGAAAAGGAAGCGGAGGCTAAAGGGGTTAAGAGCCTTGGCCAAGGTCACAATGCCCAGAAGGGGAAGATGCAGAAGACTTCTAGCCCAGACTCTCTGCCTTCATATCCAGTACTATTTCCTGTATTCCACTCACTGCCTGGGAACATCTGCTGGACAAATCTAAGCGAATGCCCTGGGGAAAAAATTGACAGGGATCTCATTTCTCTGTGTGGCTCGATGGAGCTGTCTCTACTGCTGCTAATATGAAGTGTGTGTGTGTGTTTGTGTGTGTGTGTAAAATCACAGAGAGTGACTTCAGCGTTGTTCACCTTTTCCTCCTTTGGTGCTGACATCTTACCATATCAAACAGCCTCTGCTTCAGAGGGAAAGCCATAATGAATGGCTCAAAATAACTCCGCTGAAGAAAGCTGAGGTTTGATTTGAATTGAAGAGGAGACCATTCCTTTTTAGTCCTCTCCTCACCCCAACTCCCCTCTCTGTATTTCCTGGAGGAGGCTTGCAGAATCTGAAAGATTCTTCTAACTCAGAGCTAAATGATTGATCTGAGGGTCTGTTTAACCAGCCTCCGTCCCTGTAATTTCAGAACGCCACCAAACACCATCTGCAGGAAGGAATGCACCCCGTTTCCAGCACCCTGTTCTTGGAAGCCCAAAGGAAAAGGGAGGGCTTTCCCATCCTTGTCCCGTCTTGGTGAACTTCTTGCTAAGGGGTGGGTCAGGATGGTCCACATCACCATGCCAGCCCGCTACACGCTGATCTCGTCCATCAAGACAGTTCTTAGAAGCAGAGATGCAGATTTAATCAATGCACCCTGATCCGATTAGCTTCAGTAGAGCCCCATCCGTGGATCCCCAAGGAAACCAAGGGCCAGGAGAGTATGTTTCGGTAGAAACTTTACTTGACTCCACAAGTGAAACTGAAATCGCCGGGAAGACATAGGCAGGGGCAGGTCTCCCCACGCTGCTGCCGCTCACTCTGCGGAGCGCCACAGCCAAGCTGTGAACTGCACAGTCTCCTTTTTGCTTGGAGAGCAGCTCTATCCGCCCAAGCAGCCAATAGGAGTTGGGCTGATTAATGAAAGCCCGTTTCTTTTAAGTGTCATTTTTAAAGCGTTGTGGTCTGACTGCTCTGTGACTGCGCGTCTTAGAATGAAGCCAGTTTGGAAGCCGCTAAAATGAATGTATTACTCAGCTTTATTGACACCATGTGTTCTGAGGCTGCAAGTCAGGTAACGATGCCAACTGGTGGAGGGAGGAGGGTGGGGATGTGGTAATATGCCGGGGATGAGGGTAAAGCGATTGCACCCAGGGTTGGTGTCCCAAGCAAAATAAAGGCCACAGAAAGTTCTGGAATGTTTCCGTCCCCAAATCCAAATGTGGGCCGGCTTGCTCAGGGCTGAAGACTGATGTGATTTTGGATAAGAGCAAGCAAGGGTACTTTAAGTCCATGAGGGGAGTCGGCCCATCAACAGAGCCAGGAGGAAGTGGCCAGATTCTCACGGCCTCATCCTTTATCCAGGCTGCAGATTCAAGCCACTGTCTCATTCACTGTCTGATTGGAGGGAACCAGAACACTTTCAATATCACCTTCTCCTACCCTCTTTCCACGCACATTCACATTTGACCCACTTCCCCCTTCTATCCAAAGACTCGGCCCAATTCTCAAGCCTTCTCCCCCACAGCTCTGACCCAATTCTCTCACCATTTCCACAAAGACGTGACCCAATTTGCCTCCATCCTTCCCCTTGCACATGCCATCATTCCCCCCCGCCCCCCAGCTCTCACGCTACTGCCCCAACCTCCTTCCCACCCCCAGGCTCCTCATCACACCTGTTCTTCCCTGTTTCCCCACATAGACTGGAGCTGGACCAGTATTCTTCTCCCCGGGGCCACACCACCACCTACTACAGTACAGGGAAGGCCCAGCCTCACCTCGGCACAACCTCCTGTCTCCCAGGTGTGTTCCCAAGGCTCTGACCCAATTCCCTTACTTCTCAAACCCTGCTCCCACCATGGGCCTCACCACCATGCGTACTTCTCAAACCCTGCTCCTTGCCATGGCCTCTTCCCAAGGACGTGCCCGGCAGGTCACTGCCGAAATGTCAAGGCCACTCACGATGCCAGCGTTCCCAATTACAGTTCGAAGCCCAGCCCCGCGCAGGCAATTACTGGCGCACCTGCTATGGCCAGAGGACACCATGCAGCTGCCTGCGCCTTCAGCTGAAATTTTGTTATTAGGTTATTTTTAAAGAAATCATTTTGTCGGCTGCCTATCTGTCAGCACTTACATTTCTTTTCTTAAGTAAAAATGATCTGTGACTAGTTATGGTAAAGTGTGATGGGCCACACACAGGTCAGGGGCTCAGATTCTTTATATGAATTCATGGAAAGGGCCAATGCCCCAACGCAGGGCACCTTCTCCTCATCTCCTCATCTCCTCACGTCAGTAGGACTCTTGAAGAGACGATTGGAGATAGCTCTCCATGGCCTTTTCATTAAGTAGCTGTGTGTCAATCATCACAAATGGTTTTAGTCTACCCACAGTCAGAAAAGCTACCAAACGGTTTGCTTAGCGTCATCACCGGCTTAGGCAGACGGGCACAGATTGGTGGAGACTAACGGAAGAAGACCAGAGGGTCTTTGTGGTAGACCCTCATCTTGCTCACCGATCCCTCCCTCTGTAATTGTCTATGTAGGCCACGGAAACAGCGCGGCTGCCGGATCCCCTTCTCACCTGAGCCCAGGGGACACTTGGGGAGGGGGGTGGATTCGGATTAGAAATAGCTGTTCTTTGGGAGAGCCCAGAGTTTTTCTTCTAAAATGAAGTGACTGTGGAGGAAAGGTTTTGAATATGGCCAAGATTTATTCTGAAGGTTCATTATGACGGTGACAGTAATTCCAGTGGTTGTAGAAGCCATCACCACCTTCTTCACCTTGGCCTTCATCCCAGTCATCATCACCATCATCATCATCATCATCATCACCACCATCACACTCAGGTACCACCTTCTTCACCACCATCACACTCAGAGGGCGCCACATTCACCACAACCACCACGTCTAGACAACTCATCTCCACCTCGACTCGACATCTGCAGTACTTCCTTTATTTGTCAATGAAGTCTTTAAAAAGAATGAAAACAAAAAAAAATAGAAAATTTATTCCCAATTTATTTCATTTTACTTTTGAGACAAAATATCACATGTCTAGGGCTGGACTCAAACATCATACCTATGGAGGATGAACCTGAACTTCTGATCCTTCTGCCTCCACTGCTGAAGTGAATTACATTTCTGTGTGCTTAGTTTCTAGGTGACCCTGGGCTGCTTGATCCTCACGTATCTTGGGCAAACACTGTACCAAGTAGGCTACACCTCAGCTCTCCTGTTTCTACTTTTTGTCTGTTTCCTTTATGGATATGGCAGCTGCTTGGACTTCAGCAAGAAGATCTCCTCCCCTTCGTTTTTCCTTGTCCTCCAGTTCTTCCCATACTTCTTAACCCTCCATCTCCCTCGAGGCTGTCTTAACCCAATGGCCCCTGAGGACATGCAGCGCACCTTCAAAGGCCCCACGAGTCACGCAGACCCTGCTCACTAGACAGGACGCAGAGAAGAGAGACTGAAGAAAGATGTACTCACAAGCCAGTGCTCCATCCAGGCCGACAGTCAACCTGAACTGATGCCTTGCCCCTCACACACAGAGCTGCACGGCGCCCACCCCTCCAGTGCCCACTAAGTTAGTATTGGCCATCAGCTTTCGGGGGCAGTGAATGAATCAAGTTCACGGACTCTGGGATTTCCCTTTAGGAAACATCCCTGGCCTTACCCAGCACTGCTGTTTGGTTTTGATCAAACTTCTAACATGGATGGACTTTCATGTTGGGATCAGAGTTTAATACTCAGCCCCTTGGGTGACTCATCATCAGATGAGAAAAAAAAAACCCAACTTCTTCGGGTCTTGCCTTTCTCATCCAAGCAGTGGAAATTCCACCACACAGTGTGGGTGAGAATCCAATGGGATGAGGTCTTTGTGCTGAATCCTGGGAGTCCAGCCCGTGGTAGGTGCGTGCTCACTGGGTGCTTGCTACCCCTCAGCATTGTCATCCCAAATAGACACCTGGAGCCAAGGAGCTGGTGGAAATTGGATCCAGCTCCCTGGAAGGTCAGATATGCCTGGGAGGTGTCCTGCACCTCCTTGTTGGCCACTCACTGCTGCACAGACAAGGATCCACAACTGAACCCTCTTGGGGTGAAGTTCAACACCCTAATCTAGTGCTTTCTGTATGAATGATGGAGGAGGGGCTGCCCACAAACCTAAGTGATTCAGTCAGAGTGAACTGTAGGAAGGGGATGAAGGAAATGATCTGTCTCTTCTACTTTCCTGTGTTGTTGGCATCCAACCTTTAGGCGTGTGGGACAATGTTATTTTGTGACCTCAGATCCCTACAGGTAACACCTTGGCTTCAGGGGAATGATCCCACGACTGCCTGCTGTGGGTGCCCACCCCCTCTACTCTCTATTCATCTTTACCACGCTCAGCCATTGAGGGCGGTTGATAATTGCATTTGGGAACTGTGGCACAGGCAGAGAAGGAGGCAGAATTCCCCTGTGATTGGATGTCCTTTTAAAAACTTCAAGAATGCATGCCCTGAGACAATTCACTTGTCCCGACAGATGGGGGCAGTTCCTACAGTTTGGCTCATGCCAGGGGAAGATGTGAGGCCCAGAGTCTGTGCTGGAGCCAGGGAAGTGGACAGAGGACATTCCAAAACCAGTCCCACTTCTCCTTGTGAGCTGCGCAAGGGGTTACCCAGTCTCTTGGCTATTCAGTTTCCCTATCTGCAAAATGAGATTTTAGAGTCAGGTCCACATGGTTGTAGTGAGGATTAAAATTAGATAAATTTTAATAGATTTTTTTCTGCTGCTCTTTCCCTTTGAAGCCTCCCCTTTCTTTGTATTTTCCCCTTCTTCCCAGGTTTCTTGATCTAGATTTTTAGAAATGCTGTCAGCTCAGAGATGGGATATTGGACCCCATGACCTTGGGACGACGGGCAAGAAAGAACCCTACATAAATTGAATTGCACACGTAAGGACAGCAACGTAATTGGGTGGGCTCACTATTAAATAGAAAAACAAATGATATCAAAATAACAGTAATTGTATGAGAGGCCAGTGGGCACTTCTAACCTCTGATTTGTTTGTGACTACTGCCTTAGTTTATAACAGCCACTAACTCATGCAGTTTTTAAAAAGAAGACATCCAACTTGACACTACCGAGAACCAAGCTGGCTCTTCCCAGCATGGGAGGCTCTCACTCCACTTTAATTGAAGGAAAGCTATACAAGTGTTTTCTCCTCTCTTTTCCCCAATTCTTCCTCTCTCTCTCCCCACCTCCACACACTGAGGCCATCTGTCCAGCTATTAAAATCTCATCGGCTTCATTGTGAGAGTAGCTATTTCCCCACACTGTCATCCCAAAGGGGGGGGGGACCTGGAGCCAGCGAGCTCAGGGCACGTGGGTCCCTTTGAAGGGCAAGTATTTGCTCTGGGCTCTTGTTGGGAAGCATCCCATCTTCCCTTCTTGGCTTCCCAATGCTAAATCGACAAGGGACTCTGTGATTTATTTCCCTGCCCCACATTAATGCCCAGTAATTAGTTTATAGCCTTACTAATGTGTGGACACTTTCTGTGGTGGAAGAAATCATGATGGCTCTTGTCAGCGGGTTAGGGTCTAACTAGACAGTGTTTGATCTATGCAAGAGGTGCTCTTGGGGTGAAGTTCAGCTCTCCAAGTTCAGCATGTTCTTTATGGATGATGCAGGAGGGGATGCTCATGAAGCTGGGATGAATCATGGAAAGGGGACCAAGGCAATGGCCTGTGTTCTCTTAGACACAGCATCTGTATTGCTGCCATGGCAGAAATGTCAGCTTGAGAATCTAGAATCGCCCAGAAGATGGGTCTCTGAGAATGCGGGAGGTTCTCCTGTGTCAATGGATATAGAAAGACCCATCTTAATTGTGGGTTGGGCCATCCCCTGGGCTCTGCAAAACGGAGAAAGCAAGCGAGTGCTATCAGGCATCCACTCATCCCTCTCTATTTCCTTATTGTGGGTGTGATCTAACCAGCTCCTTCAAGCTCCTGCCTTGATTTCCCTTGTCATGACGGGCCATACCTTGAACTGTGAGCCAGGAAACATGCTTACCCCTCAAGTCGTACTTTTTTTTTTTTAATCACAGCGGCAAAGAAAGAAACCAAGATGCCAGTGTGTGGCATGTTATTCTGAGCCTTGTTTTCCCAGAATCCTCTGTCACTAAGTGTCACCTCTGTGACACAGCTGCCTCTTTTCCCTCCCCCACCAGGAGCTGTCACTCCTGTGACACCCGGACACTTCCAGAAGCAAGGACGGTCAGCCGTCTGGCTTTGTGGAATGTACATCTACAGATTCAACTAACCTCAGGTCAAACATGGCATAAAAACCTAGCCCTACAGTGAATTCATCCAGACATTTCCCTTGTTCCTACTTCCTAAATGACACCCTTGTTTGCATTATGCTTGGTGACATGAGTTATCTAGAGATAACTCTAAGTACACTGAGGGAATGCCTGTTAGTTACTTGTCCATACTGCATTGTTTCTCCTCCTCCTCCTTCTCTTTCTCCTTCCCTTCCTCCTCCTTAGCACACACAAGGAAGGCCATCCAATCTCTCCCCATACTATCATCTATACCATGGTCCTGATGGGAGGACATACCCAATTCTAAGAACTAAGAGTTGGGAGTCCTCCCAACTCCCCAGAGACTTCCATGGGTTGACCTTTAACCTTTCTGCTTTCTTTTCCCCTGTTCCTTGGATGACTTGAGGCAGAAAGCTGGGGTGTGCTGGGGATGGAGGGGCCCCTACCCAGTGATGGCCTGTTTTCAGGTTGTGGTTTCTGTAAAATGGGGGACACACACTTTCTGTCCATCTACCCCACCCTTGTGTGTGTGTGTGTGTGTATGTGTGTGCATGCCTGTGTGTGCGCTTGTGCATCTGTGTTATCATTATCAAGCACTACTCATCTTGCATTTGGAAACGGTCTGCCATTGGCCGTAGGCTAAGGCGTCTGGTCTGTGAGTGTCAAGGATCCTCCCATCTCCGCCTTCCTAGCACTGGAATTACAAGCACACACCATCATGCCTGAAGTTTTTTTCTTTTTTTTTTTTTTTTTTACGTCGGTTCTGGGGCTCAGACTGAGGTCTTCATGCTTGCAAGCCAAGCACTTTGCCCACTGGCCATCCCTCTAGCCCTAAGCTGACATTTTTAAACAGTTGTTAAAAATATAATGAGAGCCTTAAATCTGTGATTCTGTAGACAATGTTCAGGACAGAGCCGTAGCAGGAGCATCACTTAAAGATAAGTGTCTGGATAACAGCAGAGTGGTCGGCGTCTGGATAATGCGTGTGGTCTCTAAATGACAGATGGCTGAGAGTGGCACCCGCCAGCTTTGGAGCTTCTGTGCCTGTCAGCCTTGAACTTTTGAGTGGGAGCCTTCTAGCATGCTGCTTGCTGAGTGTCATCTCTGCTTTTGCTGGCAGATGAGAGGGTGGTTCAGAGAGGTGAGCCCGAAGCCTTAGAGCCAGTCAGTATCCATAGCCAGGTCCACCTGATGCCCTCTCTTCCTGGGGATGGAGCTACTGGATTGCTAGTGTGTGGAAAAACCTAGGGCAGGAAGCCCTCAGGGCTGACGGGAAAAATCTACAGGATGCTATGGTGTGTGCCCCTGTTGTTCAAGGCTCCTGGTGCCATTTCAGATGGGGCTGTAGGGCCATAGACTTTGGGGATCTGTCTTATTATTCCACTAACAGTGGTTTTTCTAGAGCGCTGTCCCAGAACAGGCTGTCCGGAGGAGCAGATGTCTCTCCCTGCCTGGGAGAGGCAGAACCTTTCTTGAATCATGTTTTCCCTTTTCCTGGCTGTCATTGGTTCTACTGTCCCACCTGTTCCCTGTGGGGATGGATGCCCCTGTGCCTAAGAGGGCCTGTGCTGGTCCTCCAGGCTCTCACCGCTCCCCCAACACCCACCACCACATCCTGTCATATGGTGTTCCTGCCTCCTACCAGCTTGGGTCTCACTCCTGGTTCCTGTTCTCAGGTGGCAGATATGGGGAAAGGACTAGTCTCTGTGCCCCGCCCCCCCTGCTCTGTGCCATGAATCAGCCATCTCACCTGCTCTGCCTGTGAGCCTGGTGTCAGGGCACAGTGTTCCTGAGCTGGAGAGAAGCCTTTTGAAGCAAGCAGCATTCTCTGAAGTAGCCCGGGGAGGGACTCTGCCATTCCAGGGCCCAGGATGCAGGGCAACTGCCTGCCTTCAGCTTCTGTTACTTCACTGGGAAGCCTGACTTAAGTCATCCATCCCTCCACATTTCCTCCCTAGCCAGATCCCCTCTCTTACATTATAATTTTCTTCTGGGAGACCGCATGCACTGGGTACCGTCTCTTTTACTTCACCCGACCCATTGGCTTGTCCCCACTCACTGGCCAGGCAGCATTGTCCCTAGCTTTACCTCCTGGTTGAAATGGTGACTACTTAAAAACAGAAGCGCAAGAAAGAATATGGATCTTCGCATGTGCCTGAACTGGTAGTGAACACCCAAAGGTGCCCCCCTCAGTTGGCTGGACAAGGGCAAGCGCTACCCACTTCTGGCTCTGCTCAGGTCCACCCACCATCTGTGTTACCATGAATGCTGCAGAATGCCAAGGAAGGAAGCCTTCTCCTGACCCAATGTGCTATCTCCAAAGAGAAGCCCTACCAACGTACAAACCAGAAGGAGGAAGCGCTGCATCACCTATGACATGTGAGGGCCCTCTCTGGCCAACCCCGCTGTGCCACTTCGCTGCAGATAGACACATCTTTGGAAGTGATGGCTTTGTGGAGCAATATGTGAGCCTGGAGTTCACCAGGGGGGAACAAGAGAGATGCAAGACCAGGTAGCAGCAGGGACTCAGAAGGGCAAGTGGCTGAGCCTCCTGAAGGTGGGATCCAGCAGAATATGTGAACCAGAGGAACATTTAGATCATGAAGGAACAGCCAAACCCCTTCCATCTCTCAGGGGCCATTAGCTGCCACTCTTAGCTGTATGCCTGCAGCCACTGCCTATCACTGGCTTTGTGGCCCTGCAGCATCTTTTCCCTCTCTTGGTCTCAAGGCCTTCCAGGAGAAGGGGACACGTAGGGTACTCTGAAGACATGCCTTCTCTTTCTTCTTGCCCCAGAACCACAGAACCTCTAGTGTTTTCCTGGCCACATAACAGCCTGGGACAGAGGATGAGCTGTAGAGCATTCCTTGCAGGTTATGAAAAAGAACGTTAGGGCCTTTGAGACTGAAGTGAAACTGTGACATCTTCTAGGAAACAGTCCGAGGAGCCCTCCTGCCCCTGTGCTTTCGTATCAGCTGCTACCTTACTGTATGAGATGGGAGGGTAGTTTCAGAGGCTCTGGCAGCCATGCTAGACTCTTGAGACTAAAAGTTCTACAGCTATGGTGGCCGAATGGGAATGGGGGGGGGTCAGGGACAGTCTGTATTGCCAACCAGTGTGCAGAGCCTTCAGACAGGTGCTGTACTTTTTGCCTCAAGATCCATGTGCTTGGCCAAGAGGAAACCCTTTCATCTTGATCCCAGGTTGATTTTGTTTTTCTGTTACTTGCAATCCAATGTAATCTTTTGGTTAAAATCTCTAAAATCCCTTCCAGGAAAATATATCTGGGGCAGTGATTTTAGGTTTTATTTGTTTGTTTGTTTGCTTGTTTTTTGAGATAGTGTTTCTCTCTGTGTACCCCTGGCTGTCCTGGAACTCACTCTGTAGATAAGAGATCCACCTGCCTCTGACTCACAGGTGCAGAGATCAAAGGCATGTGTCACCACAGCCCTGGCTGACATTAGGATTCTTTAAGTATTTATTCCCCAGCGGGAGGCAAAATGACAACTTTCCAAAATGACCACACCCCTATTCTACAACCTGCATCTCAGTTTACGTTGTCACACACTGCAGTTGGGTGGGGCTGCCGTGATCTCCAGCCCTCTGGCCTCCAGCTGAAGGACGTTTCTGGGCCATCTTAGTGGCCCCACATAGCCACAAGGGTCTCTAAGAACAGAAGAGGAAGGAGAGCATCTGGAGAAAGACTGCCCAGTTCCGGCTCTGGGGATGAAGGAAGAGCACAGGGAAAGGACTATGGGCGCTTCTAGGAACAGCAGACACCCAAAGGGCCTCAAAAGGAACGCAGTTCTGCTGGAAACTTGGCCTTAGCCTGAGCAACACCCTTAGACTTCCATCCTAGTAAGAGAATAAACGTGTTGTTCGAAGGCCCCATGCCCGTAATCATTTGTTATAGCTACAGCACTGAGCTGCTCATGGAGGGTGACATGTGTGGTCCTCAGGACAGTAGGACCTAGCATCCAATCACCAGCTAGCTCCCATGGAAAGTCCCCCCCGCCCCCACCTTGTGCTCCTTTTACACAGGCAGTTGGGCCAAGCCCTGAGTTGTGGTCCCACATCCCAGCATCACCTGAGGCTAGAAACACAGCATCTACCTGGAGCTAGGGTCAGCGTCAGCACTGCAGCAGGATCCCTGGGGATTATGGGAATCCTGGCATAAGGGAGGTGCTTCTGCAGACCTGGCTTTGCCCTCTCCTTGGCCTCACCCTTCTGTGACCCAGTCATGGTTGATTCTATTGTCTTCCTCTGCTTTGGGCCTTTCCCCTGTTCTACCCAGCAAACTCCTCTTCATCTTGCAGGATCCCAATGTAGAGAATACTTCCTAGAAGTTTCTCCACCCAAACCCCTCATATATAACTGTTTTCTTCTCTGGCTCTTGTGCTGGGTTCATGGTAATGACCTTGGCACCTTCCCATGACTTCCCCTTCAGAGATGCTACCACAAACATTTACTAAACTCCCAGAACATACTGTCTTAAAGACTACATGGATGTCACCTTCTGACTCAGGACAATGGCACTGAATAGGGGAAAAGGACCCTGGCTAGGCCAGGAGCAATGCGTGCAGAGGAAATATGTGCAAAACACACCAGAAAACAATGCAAAAGCAGAGCAGGCGGATAGCAGGGAACAGGAGGCAGCCTCTCCTCTCCCCGGGTTTGGCTGGACTCGGTGACCCACTGGCATGACAGAGTTGGATACAGTGACCATTCAAGACAACTCAAATGGGGTCAAATCAGGCTATTTCCCCAGATCAAATTACACATCTTTAAAGCTCTTTTTGCTTTATTTTTGATTGATTGATTTTATGCACTTGAGTGGTATGGGTATACCTTCGGTGCATATGCATGTATTTGAGTGTGTTCACCTGAACATGAGCACACGGAAGCCAGAGGTCCACACCATGCCTCTTTCTACTTCTTATTTTTTTGCACAGAGCTCTCTCTGAACCTGTCTGGGTAGACTGGCTGGCCAGCAAGCTGCCCAGGATCTGCCTGTTTCCACCCATGTGCTAGGCTTATACATAGACACTGTCACACCTGGCTTTCACATGGGAACTTGGCATCTGAACTCAGGTCTGATGAGTGTGCAAGAAGCACTTGACCTTCTGAGACATTTTGCTGGCCCCAAATTCCCTGTAATACTCTTTTTCTGGGAGACTGTTGATTGATCCTTTTTCCTACCTAGGGGACTCTTAAAAGTTCCCTCTGGTCTAGAAGGTCTTGAGAGATACAAATTGGAAACTTAGTGCCCTTTTATCCACCAGAAGTCCTTCCCCTAACCCTGCCTCTATGCACATGTAAGACACAACACCTGTCTCCCTGGCAATTGGTATTTAGTTATGCATGAAGCTCACCTTGGGGTGCAGGAAGCACTTTCTGACCTGTGGTCAAGGATAGAGAGTGCTGATCTTTGAAAACACAGCCATGGAGGTGTGACGCAGGTACGTAATTCTCCGGGGAACTGTCAGATTGCAGAAAGTGGGTGGCAGAATCAGGCATATGCCTGGCTCCCGCTGGTGCGGCTAAGAGAAGCATCCTCCTTGTGAGGTTGGTTACAAGTGTGATCACGTGGCTACCTTCCTTCTGCCTCTGGTACTGCTCCACCTTGCCTGCCTGGTGGAGCAGGCATTTCTAATTATCAAAGGATGGGTCTGGGCCTGCACTTTGGAGTCTGCAAACACAGACACTCACAGAGTCCACGAAAGGGGCACTAATGATCAAAGTAGCCATTCTGGACAACGGGGAACTTAGGGGTAGGGCACAGCACCTGCCTCACCAGAGACATCTGTTGCTTGGGTTTCACTGTTACCAGGCAGATATGAAGCCCAGGGTGACAAAATCTTTTCCCCCAAAGGAAGCTGACACCATGGATATTCATGAGATAGTGGTCAATTTTTAGCACCTGTGAGGGCCTCACACCATCTCGAACAGATCTTCATTCCCAGTGCTAGGATGACAGTTGTCAAACACACTGCTGGTTGTGGAGGTATCTGGTCGGTGCCTGGGGGCTGTGGCGCTGACTCTATGTTACTTGGTGCCCTTGCTGGACTAAGGTTGGGGCAAGGTCACAATCCACTCACGAAGTAGGTGCTATCGTTGTCGGTGGGAGGAATGGACATAGCAAGATTTGATTCCTTGCCCAAAGCTGCATGGCTGCTACACACACAAGGCTGGATTTGAACCCAGCCTGTTGGAAACCAGAGCTGATGGGAACACCAGGTCTTGCTGGAACAGAATTTGAGCTTTGGCGGTGGTGGAGCTAGGAAAATCCAAGATGAAAGTCTTGTCTAAGTTTTCAATGCAAAGTATGACCTGCTGGTGAGTTTTTGTTGTTTGTTTGTGTTTTTGTTTTTAGCTCCATTCCTTTGTTCTTTCATTCCTCTAGGTGTATCCCAAACAGGACTAAACAAGCATGTCTCTTGGGATGGGCTCTCTGTCTAACCTCAGCTCTCCTACTCACCTCTCCCACCCTCCCCGCCTACATCCAGTCTCCCAGCAACAACCCTGGTGGTCCCCTTCACACTGCCATTCGCTAACACCTTGTCCTAGGACACAACGAGATCTTAGAAAGTCCTTTTGGAAATGGGTGTGAGGCTCATGCCCTAGAGGTGGGCAAAGAAAGGAAAACAGCAATGTCGAATATAGCAGGCCTGAGGTGTACGCTTGCTGCCATGATTAATGCTGACTGTCAACTTGACAGGATCTTGAATCACATGGGAGACAAGCCTCTGGCCACGTCTATGAGTGACTAGCCACGCCCATGAGGGATTATCTAGATTAGGGTGAGGTTGGAAGATCCGCCCTAAATGTGGATGGCATCATCCCATAGCCTGGGGCCTCTGACAGGATGCAAAGGAGACAGTGAGCTGAGCACTAGCACTCATTTCTCTCTGCCTCTTGCTACAGATGTGGTATGATCATCTGGCCTCTGGCCCCTTCCACCCTACCTTCCCTGCCATAAGAGACTCAAACTATGAGCCAGAATGGATCCTTCCTTCCTTAAATTGTGTTTTTCTGGTATTCCTTTTTATTAGTTTTTTATTTTTAGTTAAATAAAATGTGTATTCATGTATATGTGTGTGGGAATGTGCATGCGCGTGCAGGTGCCAGTGGAGGCCAGAAGAGGGCGTCAGATTCCATGGAACTGGTGTTTAGAGGAAGTGTGAGCTGCCTGGCGTTGGTACTTGGAACCAAATCAGGGTCCTCTGCAGCAGCAGCAGCAAGTACTCTTAACCACCAAGTCATCTTGCCAGCCCCGTGTCTCAGGTATTTTGAGGCAGCAACAAGACAAGTAACTAATACACTTGCCAGCCCATCACGCAGGAGGCAGAGACATGAGGACCAGGAGCCAACCTCCTGAGACTCTGCTTCAGAAATCAAACAAAACACACTGGAAACAAAACTAAGGGTGGCAGGTATTGTGTGAGGCATGGATGGGAAGTGAAGTTGAGGCACAGAGTGCAGCTGGCCAAGGCTGGGTCATGTGGAAGGTGAAGGAGAACGGCAATCTGAGTCCTAAAGGCAAAGAATGTGGCCGGGAAGTAGCCAGAAGACAAGAGACCAGGATATTTTACTCTATCCCCAATCACAAGAAGGATGGCCTTGCACTGAGCAGCATCTGATGGGTGGTTTCTCCAGCTTCCCCCACATTGCCCTCAGTCAGGGACGCTAACCTAAGCTAAGCCTCAGATTTCTGAAAATGTCACTATGCATAGGAGTACAGGCACCAATGCCCCGAACGTCTCAGACTTGGGAAGAGGGCGGGGTCCAGGGAAAGTTGTGATCCCAGTGAGGTGTTGGGGTCAGATCGGCATGGCTTGGAATCCCAGTGCTGGCCCTGTGTGACCTCAGCAAGTTCTTAACCTTCTCGAGTTTCTCATGATGGGGCTGAAGGGGATCGGGGTTCATCTCTTCAGCGCTGGGAAGTTTACATGAGAGCCAACATCTGGGAAGCATCAACAATAATTCTTAGCAGAAAAGAGGCACTCAAGGGATGTTAATGGTTGGGGGTGAGGAGAAGGTTCCAGTAAAAACTTACTGTGTAAGTATGAGGACCTGAGTTTCTCAGAACCCGCACTAAGGCCTGATTATTCGCTGCCCTGAGTTTGATCCTCAGAACCCACATTAAAGGCCTGACTGTGTGCTGCCCTGAGTTTCATCCTCAGAACCCTCATTAAAGGCCTGACTGTGTGTTAACCCCTGGGAAGTGCTTGGAAGAGTAGATCCTTGAGCCTATCCAGCCAGCTAGCCCATTCTAATTCACAAGCTTCAGGCCAGTGAGAGACTATCACCAGAAAAGGTCAGTGACACCTGAGGAACAGCTTCCCCGCTGCCACGCAATGATTGTTATTCTGCAATAGTGGCAGCTATATGTGCAAACACACAAAACAGCTATCACCATCATCATCACCATCATCATCATCACCATCATCACCATCATCATCACCATCACCATCATCACCATCATCATCACCATCATCATCATCACCATCATATCCCTATGCTCCATATTACCAGGATGTGGCAGAGGATAAGGTTTGTTCTTTATCTGAGATGAAGGGAAACTTGGGAAGGGAAGCTGCAGAGAATAAGTGGCTACGCAGAGAAAATGAACAAAGCGGGATGTGGAGCGGAACTGGGCTAGAGAAAGTCTGAGGTGGCCAAGCCCTTCCCCCCTCCCCACCCAGAGAGCTTTTCTGGGTAGGGGCAAGGCCAGGAAGAAGCTGGCACTGGGTACTAACGGTGTAAGGGGACACAAACGGAAGGGTCAGCTCTCAAAGGAAGGAGGCCGCAGCAACCTGCTCCTGGGAACTTGTTCGGAAGCCGGGCGCCTGGTTAGCAACTGGAAGCCTATCTGAGGTCATGGAGGTTCAGCGAGGGCAAGCAGAGTGTGGGTGGGGGGGTGGAGGCTGCTAAGCCAGTACCTCTGCCAGGCAGTATTTGTGTCCCCAAATACAGCACCCGAGGCTGTGACTTATCACCCTCTCCGAGCTACACAGCAAAGTGGCAGTTACAGGCACCCTAAAGGGCCCCCAGCACGGGGGTGTGAGGGAAACACTGCTCCTGACCTTGTGCTTTTGGACTATGTGCATTTCTGAAGCCTGGAAGGAAAGACCAGCTGGAAGGTTGCTTTGAAAACCTAATAGGGTTTTCACACAGGAGGGCAGCCGCCTGCATCATTTCCGTGCTCCTAGAACTCCCCATACGTATATATTCCTTGTTACGTTATCAACATTGGTCACTGGAGGGTCTCCTCTTTCCGCTCAGCTTCTTGAAGGGGCGGTTGAGCCTTTAATGCCCTAAGCATGGGCTGTCAGCTCTGGGGAGAGGTAGCCCCTGTCTGTGTTTACCATCTGGGGTGGTTTGAATGTGAAATGTCCCCCATAGACTCACTTGGTCCTCAGCTGGCATTGTTTGGGATGGTTACGCTACCCTTTGGAGGTGCAGCCTTGCTGGAGGAAGTACATCCCGGGGGGGGGGTCAGCTCTGAAGAGTTACAGCCTCACCTCACTTCCTGCTCACTCTTGCTGCTTCCCGTGTGTGGACACAATGTGGTGAGCTGCCTTCCTGTCATGCCTATCCCCCCGGAACCCAAAATAACCCTCTTCTTCCTTAAGTTGCTTTTGGTCACATTGTCCCGTGACAGCAACTGAAAAAGAAAGTGGGAAAGTCTGGATGGAAGTATCCCCACTGTGTGCTATGCTTCCCCTCTTCTCCTCACCCCTTTACTCTGTTGCTGTGACTACCTTCGAGCCAGTCACTCAGTTATCACAGCCTCCCATTAGACCCATTAGACCCACAGGCTTCAGGAACCAGAGCATGGAGAGGCTAGTGGCTTCCGCCCGGCTCACACTCTAGTCTAACTCTAGTCTGCTCTGTGACCCGCTTCTGCCCAGTGGACTCACATCTATGTGCCTTTCTGCCTTTGTCTCTCCCTGCCTTCCAGTCATACCAGATTATCAGCATTTCCTCTCCGGGACCTGCGTTTCTCTACTATCCCTCCTGTCGGGAATAACCCCCGCCCCCTTCTCTCTAGCTGCTCACTCAATTTTCAAAACTCACTTTTTCCCCAGGAGCCCTCTGCCCCATCTCCGTGCTCCCAGAATCCCCAAGTGTTTATACGTAACACCATTATCATCTGTTCACGGGCGGATCTTCTCTACCAGACGGAACTCAGAGATCCGTACTGTCAGCAGCACCTGGCCAGGGTGGCATGGAGGAGAGTTGCTGAGAGCACCCCACTCCCCCTTTCTTTCCAAGAAACTGGTCAGAACACATTCCTTGGTCTCATGTTGCTTTGAGTCAGGGTCTGGGAACTAGTTAATGGCTGCAGAGACCCCTTGGAGGGGGTCACAGAACACCGCCTGCCGTTCTCTTGACGAGGGAAGGTAGCTCTCTCTCTGATTCCAAAGCAACACATTCTAAGTGCCAATGTCACAGAAATTAGAGTGGGTTGATTTCTCCCTTTCTCTGTATATTTGCATATGTGGATGTGTTCATGTCTGTAGACATGTATGTGGACAGCAGGGGTCAAGTTTGGGTGTTGTTCTTCAGGTGCCATCCAACTAGCGTTTTGAGGCAGGGTCTCCCTTTGGCCCAGGGCTTGTTAAGTGGCTAGACTGGCTGGCCAGTGAACTCACAGGCTACACCCATTTCTATACCACTTGTGTTGGGATTCTAAGCATTTACCACAGTACCTGACTTTGTGTGTGTGTGGTGTGTGTGTCCACATGAGTGTGATTGTGGTGTGTGCATGCCATGGTGCAGGTTTGGAAGCCAGGGGACATCCTCAGTGTGTCAGCCTTTGACTTCCACCTTGTTTGAGGCAGGGTCTCTCATCGTTCGATGCAGTCTAGCTGGCCTAGGAGCTTCCGGGGATCCTCCTGTATCCACCTTCAACATCACTGTAGGGTCCTTGGGATTACAGACATATGTTACTGCATCCAGCTTTGCATGGGCTCCGGGGACTTGAACTGGGGCCTTCACGCTTGTATGACAAGCATTTTACCAACTGAGCCATCTCTCTGGCCCACACCCAGTTTTTTTTCTTTTTTTCTATTTTAAATGTGGGACTAGAGACTTGCTTTCATGGCAAGCACTTTACTGAGCCATGATTCCAGCTCCCAGAGTCTATTTTATAAACACTGTGGACCCTACCAACCATACAGAGTTCCAAGTCTCCTAAACTCAGCCCTGTGCGCCACTGCTTAGTGGCACTAATCCAGGCTTAGTCTCCCTCAACAAACCAGAGTTGTTGGATTTAGGCTATCAGGACCCTGATGTCAGTGACTTTGAATGACACTGCTTCCCATGAGGTCCCTAGATCCCTGGTCTTGTACTTGGAATTTATAGAGGCTCATCAAAGGCTGAATCACTGTAAGGTTTGCTCCACGTGTACCTGTGGAGCAATAACCTGGGCATTTAAAACGCAAACTTCATTTGAATATGGGGTTTGCCCAAAAAATTTATTTAAGATTAAGGAGAGCCACTTATGTTTTTAAATGTAAAAAACATACATAGATATTTTACGAGACAGGGTCTCACACTCTGGTTGAGGTCATCCTGAAACTCACTATGTGGCCCAGGCTGGTCTTAAACTTGTGACAATTCTCTTGCCTCAGCGTCCCAAGTTCTAGGCTCGTTGGTGTGAACCACCACACCATGTCCTGATATTCTGATAAAACTCTCCTTCTCCCTGACACAGCAGCTCTCTCCAAATGCTCTGAGACAGCTCTGTAGATGGTGGAGATGGGAAAAGTTGGGGCCTGCACTCAATTCCCCCTTTTCAGGCCCTTCTTTCCTCTCAAGTCCACTTCCATCACTGCTGGTTGTCACTCTCCCTTTCCTGGCAGCCCTCTCTTTCTCCCTCTCCTTCACTCACTCTCCTGTCTTACATTCATTATTTATTTTGGAGTGTCACTGCTCACTCAGAGACTCTGAGAGATATGAAGGGTCTGCTAAGTCTAAACTCCCCTCCCTTTGTAGCTGGTGATGATTATTTATTCATTCAACAACATAGGTTGATCTTCTGCACTGTCACTATCTCTATGGGTACAGCGATTAGCAGAAGAAAAAAAAATCTCTCCTTTCATGGAGCTCATGGTCTAGTAGCAGGAAAGATAAGATTATAGAAAGAAAAAAAATCCCTGATACCATGGTCTGGACAGCAGTAAGTACTTAGTAAAAACAAACAAACAAACAAACAAACAAACTGACTACAGGAAGGGGTTTAGGAGGGAATAGGAATTGTTGATTGAAAATTCAAACAGAGACAAGGGGAACAGCTGTCCTCACAGATGGAATGTTCTTCCTTTCCTTACCCCATGGAGTCATTTAAGCTCTATCCCCCAACCACCCTTGCAATGGGGTTATGATACGTCCTGCTTTTACAGGAAAGTCAACTGAGGCTTAGAGGGGCTCTTGATGGCCCCAAATGCCACAGCTCATTAGGTTGAAGTGAACCCCGTTCCATAGGGTTTACAAATGTTTCTTCTTCTAATCTCAAGCTTCCTCTGAAAACTCCCATGATGTACACAGGATGTACAGTTGAGTATTTTCTGAAGCTTGTCATACACCTATGGAACGGTCACACCAAGGATGCCTCCAAAGTGAAAGGTCCCAGAAAAAGAGGTGCTCAGTGGGTCAGGCCCAGAGTCTCCTCTTGGGAATTGGTCACTGTAATTCTTCAGCCTCAGTTTAGCCAAGAGTCATGTCCTCCTGAAAGGGGCAGTGTGGCACATTGGCAGAGAGTCAAGCGGTCAAGAGCTCAGCCCTCCTAACTGCTCACGCTGGCTCAGTGGGGCTCCATCTGATGCAGACCCGTTCAAGGCAGTGAGTAGGAACAGCAGCCAAGGTGCAATGCCCAGAGCTTTCCATGGGCTCCAGAGTATATGGAGCAAAGGAGAAAAGGGAGCTCCAGGAGTCACAGGGGCCTGTGTAAAAGTTCTGGCTCAGCCACTTTCTGCCATGTGACTCTGGTATGTGGTCTGCTCCTCCCACTCATTTTGGAAGTGGAAGCAAGGCAAAGAGCATAGGGAGGGAGGTGCAGCTGTGAAGAGCAATGAGCAGGGTCAGGCTTGTCTAGTAGTTAAGTGATGCGAAGACACTGGGCCTGCTCTCGGGCAAGCTACTATCAGAGCCTAGGTCCTGGGAGGTGGGGGTGGAGCATGTTCAGAGGCCTTTGGATGAGTTGGATGGGCATTTTTCTGAAGAACAGAAGGTTCTATGGGTGCTGGCTAGGGATGGTATGTTAATACCCAGAAGCCCCTGCTCTAGAGATGGCTGCGTGACACTTGAGTCCTGATAACAGAGAATGAAGAAACCCGGCTGCTCCCTCTCCCTTAGAGATCGTGTGAACCGTCTTCCCCTTCCCTTGACTAATTTTGCCCTCACTTTGACCACTTAGGAACTGCACAGCTCAGTGATGCAGCCCTTTGGCTTCTTCTATTTTATAATAGACTCATGACTCATTATTATTTTTTAAGAAAGAATTCCAGGAAGAAAAACCAACTTATTCTGATTTCTCTTGCTCTCTCTCTTACATACACAAATCTCTCTCTCTCCATTCTAACAATGTTTGCATTCACTTCAATCATATTAAAAATCTCTGAATGCAGATGTGGATAAGTATTTCTCATGCATCTCCTGTGGGCAAAGTTCCTAGACTCCAGGATCTATAGAAAGTCAGGTTATCTTAGAAATATTATTATGTTATTATAATGTTAGGAACCAGTGTACGTACACCAAGAAGGGCTCTGTTAGAGGCAAGAGTGTCCAGAAAGGCAGGTGGCCTCCCTTGGACCAAAAGCTCTATTCTTTCTGTCTATAGAAACAAGAGTGCATGTTGAGAGGCCTGGAACATTCTGTCACCTTGAAGTCCAGATGAGGACCATGTAGTCCTGAGCTTAGAAAAGACAGCCAGGGACAGGGGAGGTGCTCACCATTCAAAGACCATGAAGGTGCAGAATAACCCTCAGAGGGACCATGCACAGGCAGAAGAGAGACATAACTGATGCTACAGGAGCAGGGGAAAGGTACCCATCTGGAAAGAGAATGATATTTTTGTTGTTCCTTATGGTGAGCTAAGGGGGTACAAAAATTGGAGTGGGGAGGAGATGGCTTGTGTACCAGCCCCTGGCTCCTCCTCTGCAGGGCTGTAAGTCCTCTGGGGAGGAGTAGACAAATGGGAGGTAGGAGCACCAACATGGCCAATCTCTTGTCCTTGGAAATAATGCTTCCTCTGAGGTTACAGCAGAGGCCAATTCTTCAGCAAGCCACGGTGGTCCGGACATGCTGTAATTGGAGCAAGTCATTCCCGTGCCCTCTTAGAGATTTGACTAAGTTTATTTTTCTCTGAAAGAGCCAGTTCAGCTTCCCACTCCGGAACTCCTGAGGCAGCTTTCTGAACAATTTCAAGGCTTCCACTCTGTACAGGCCAGTGTCACGCACAGTCTGTCCCCTCTACCACCACAGGCTTGAATCCCAGTAATGACACCCACTTGCCAGACAGTTCAAGTTCACACAGAGAGAGTTTTCAGTTGTCTGCGGAGGGGAATATTTCCTTGATCTCTCTCTCCTTCCCCAGAGTGTGGCCCTAACAGGTGGCCATGTTCCTTCTCTCCCCTCTGCAGACTCATTAATTTCAAAAGCAGCCGCAGAGGCAAGGAGCTATTTCCCAATTCTTCTTTTCATGGTGAGGTAAAGGAAAATAACCATCCCGGGAGACCACACACAGAAAAATCCTAATGAAAAGTAGAGAGTGAAAGACTCGAGAGGAGGCAAGGCCTGGATTTCAGCTGTGGTTGTCGGCGGCCTCTCAGGGAGAAAATTAGAAACCTGTTCACCAGGTCTCCAGTGTGGGCACAGAGCACCGTTCCAAAGGGGGTGAGGGGATCTTTCCGGAAAATCTACTTTCTCACCCCAAGCCCTGAAGAAGAACCACCGCTGGCCCAGCCCTCACTGAAGCTTACTCTGTTATGAACCCTCAGAAACGCAGACTTGTCAATGACACCATCAGAGATGTGCATGCCAGCTCACAGGAAACCCCAAACCTCAGCTTTGGGAAGTGCATGCAGTTTGTAAATCAGCACCTTAAAATCCTCCAGCCACTTCCTGAGTGGTGAAGGCGAGGTGGTCTGGGGTCTGTGAAGCCCCAAGACAGAAGCTCTTGAAATGAAAAGTCAGGTCAGACAGGACCCTGAAACTCACTAGCTCTTCCAGTCTGGGCCTCAACTACTCTTGGGAAAGGGACTGTTAACCCAGCCCTCCCCTCACCGCCTGGAGGCAAGTGCCTGGGTTGGGCACCTGAGGAGGCCGCTGGGGACAGTGCCAAACCCCACACAGCCTGGGAGGGGCGGGCGTGGTGCTGCAATGCTAACCCTTTTATAGTTGATCGAAGAGGAAGAGAGTGCAGCCTGGTGAGAAAGTGAAAAGGGGGCGCACAGCTCCAGACTGGAACAGATGGGCTTCTAAATGAAAATACTTAAGCCTTTTGATGCACAAGTGACCCAAAGCCGTCTCAAGTCTGCATGTCTATCGAGAATTATAAGATGTTTAAAAGATCACGGCATTAAGGATCTGTGTCGATAAATCCCCGATTTAAAAAGTATGTTTATACCAAGTCACCAATATCTGATTACATTTGCCCTAAAATAAAGACACCAATTTCCTTTAATTTTTCTTGGCTGCAGATCTCTTATCCCTCTAACCAAAATCCAAGCAATGCAAATAAGCTGCCAGGATCATGTCCCCAAAGCAACCCTCATTCACTCCGCTTTCTTTCTTTCAGCATCAAAGCTTGCCATAAATGTTTAATTACATGGAAGCTGCCTTTCCACGGCAAATGACTGGCGCTATGAAAGGCTTTTCATTTTTTAAGAGAGGCAGAATGCGTGTGTGTAAAACGGTCCCTATTAATTTCCTGATATTGACTCTCTGGCTGGGGACGGAGCACGGAGTGTTCAGCCGAGAGCACCTCTGCAGAATGTTAAAGCGCTTGGACTGAGAAAGGGTACCAAATGCAGTATGCGTCAAACAGACCATCGCTCAATGAAGTCACTTAGCTATTCAAAACATGTTCAGCCATCACTCAACCGTTTGCACCAAGAACACCGGGAGGGGGCATGTGATGTGAGCTCCTTCCCAGACTGGTGTTGGACTTGGTACGGGTTAGACGCCCCCCCCTAGGGCCACATCAGTCTTACCCTCTCCCCCATCTGCTGGCCCCAACTCCCTGCAGCACCATCCCACGTTGAGCTTAACAAACAGTTCTGCAGTGCTTACTCCCCGCCGCCGCCTCAAAGGGCTTCCAGGCTTGGTTCACGTCAGTGAAACACGCACAAGCCTCTTTCCACACAGGGGCATATGTGTCTCTCTGCCTGTCCTCCTATAGGTGGCTTGTGCACACAGACAGAGATAGCTATGCAAATTCGCCCGCTCATATTAAAAGTCTGTGACTAAATGTAGCTTGTATGACCTGCAGAGTTTCCCCCCTTCCTCTTGTGTTTATTAACGTGTCCCAGAAGCACACGCCTTCCTCACGTCCCAGCCTCCCAGCCTTTACACCGTGGGAGCCCCTTGGCTCATGGTACATGCAGCACACATGCCCCAATGACTCTGCAGCATCAAGGCCAACAGCTGACACCCCTACCCCATGCTTTCCCGTCCCCCCCCCCCAACCTCTCCATGCCCTCGCCTCCTGCTTGCACAGTGCTGACTCGACTTGCTTCTGGATGACAGACATGTCACTCTGCGTGGAAGCAAATCAGCGCTCAGCCTAACCCGCAAGTGACCGCTGTTTATTAGAACTTGGGCTTGTTTCCTGTGAGAGACGCATGCATTTTTAGACTTCGTAAATGTTAACACACACACACACACACACACACAGACACAGCCAGCTATCTCGAACGATACGTGGGGCTTGTAGACATTACGAAATGCTCTTGAACACAGCTTGAGCTCCTGAAATAATTAGAATCTACCAAACAAGGATTCTTAGAAACAACAGATTTTTTTTTGTTTTGTTTTTTTAAAAAGGAGATTTGCAGATGGTGCTGGGCCTGTAACTTTTGAGGAGTGAGGGGGAAGAGGAAGAACCTTTCCTGAGTCCTTCATTGCAAAAAGCCGAGCAGCACGCAGGAGAGCAATTATTTCCCATCCTCATAGGTGGCAAAGCTGGACCCAAAGGCAAACCCTAAGGACTCCAAAGCATCCAGAGCAAATCTGACTTTATAATTTCTTGTTTTCACCATATCATAGATCATTCCAATGAGGAGGTTTGGGAGGACGGGGTGGAGGCCAAAGAGTAGAGAGTGTGGGTTTTGCTTATTGATTTTCTTTCCTCTGAAACTAACCCAGCCAACCTTGGTCTGCAGCAGCAGCGGCGGAGGGAGTGAAGTGGGAAAATGGTGGAATGTGGAGGGGACTTATTTGGAGGCGGGTGGGGAGGGGGAGCGTGGGGAGGGGAGGGGCAGTGTGGGAAGGGGGAGGAGGTAGGAAATCAAATACCTTCGAGGCAGCAGGTTCTCCATAATCCGGAATGGGTCATAACTTCCTCGTTCTTTTTGCTGGTTTCATTCTCACTGACACTTTTGGTCTTGCAAACCCCTCTGGAGTACAGCCAATAGTCGGTTCCCACAGCGATGGTCATCAAGCTGAAGGCAGCGAAAGCACCAACGGTGGTTAAAAGCATTTGAACACCTCGATCAAACAGCCCCATAATTCTTCATTATATAAACACCCAACCGACTTCTGGTTCTCAGGAGCGTGTGTGTGAGGGTGCGAATGGTAATTCCACTACTAATATAATGGATATATGTGTGAATAGAGAATATGGAGAGATATAAAAAAGGAGATAAGAAAGCTCACGGAAAAGTGTGGAAATTATAAAGATCACACGGGAAGAGAGGCTTGCCTTTTGAGATCAAAAAACTGTTCCAGTTGCAGCGATTTTTTTTAAAAAAGGGAAAAATAAATAAAAAGACACCCCCCACCCCCCCAAAGTGAGATGCCTTAATCTCTTTTCCTAAAATTCTGGTCTCCAGTTTCCATATGTGATCGCTAATTTGGAGATGGCTTCCACAGCGCGCCAGGGAATAGCCGAATTCTCAACACCATCTCTCATGGTCCGGACCTAGACAGTTAGAGACTGGGAGAGCCGGGAAGCAACCTTCGGTCTTCGTTCGCGGCTCTGCGGCCTGCGCCATGAAAATCCGTGGCTTCGCCAGTTCTCTTCCTTGGGGAGGGAGGGGATCCTCGGGGCGCATCCGTTTCAGAGGAGACTGCCCAGTCTTCTGCAAGCCCTCGAGCTCAGCTGCACCTGTGCGGGGGTCTTGCCTCCCATGGTGGTGCCCCGGCGGCGGCGGCGGCGGCGGCGGCGGTGGCGGTGGCGGCGGCGGCGGCAGCAGGGCTGGCGGGCGCGGCGGCGGCAGGACGAGCAGCCGCGGTTATTGTTGTTGGCGGCGGGGGTAGTGTCGGAGAAGTGGGGGAGGGAGGGGGTTTCTCCCGGAGAATCGAGGCGGGGTTCCCTCCCCCGATCCGCAAAGCTCCTTGGAAGCCAGCGAGCGAGCGAGCGAGCGATGGGGCGCGCGAGCCGGCGTCTTGCAGCAGGCAGGCCCGCCCGCCTCCCCCGCTCGCGGCCGCGCAGCCCCGGGCCAGGCGCTCCCGGCTACAGCATCGCCGAGGTGCTGAAAACAGACAGCTCTCCCTGGCCGGGCGCTTCCACCTACTGCATCGCTGTGGTGCTGAACTGGACAGCACCCCGCGGCCGGGCGCTCTCACCTACAGCATCGCCGCGGTGCTGGACTGGACAGCTCTCGGAGCAGGAGCGCCCACCTACTGCGTCGCCGTGGTGCTGAACTGGACAGCTCCCCACTCTGTGCGCTCCCTGCGCTCTGTAGCCCGCCAGGAGTGGGGCCTCTGTCCTCCGGGGACGGGCCAGGCCGGGGCCGAGCGCAGGGCTGCCTGGCCTTCCCGACTCCTGTTCCACAGTTCCGGAATGAGTGCTGTCCAGGGCCTCCTGGAGCTGAGAGGAAGGCGTAGCTGGCGATCTCTCCCTCTCTCTCTCTCTCTCCCTCTCTCTTCCTTTCTCTCCTCTTCCCTCCCGCCCCCCCCCCCCCCCCGTGTTTCTTCCAGAGCAACCTCCTTCTCATTCCATCGCTACGTGCCCAGAGCTTCAAATACAGCCCTCCCATCACAGTCAGACTGCCACAAAACTTCAATCAGCTGCTTCTCCGCCTGCAAGAACCTGGAAGGGTAATTACAAACATAGTCTCTATGTGCTTTTGCCCCCCTAATTATGGGTTCCACTCTTTTTGGGGAGGGGAGGTTGCTTTATTTTGTTGGCTAGACAGATGCATCTCCTTCCTCATTCCCCTCTTGATCTTTGTCTCTTTCTGGTTAACAGGGGTATGCGTAGCTTTATCTGTGACTCCCTCCCTGTAGCTTTCTGCGAAATTCCACATCTTGCTTCCCCAAGTAGACATTTTGGAACGATTATTCGTGTGAAATGATGAGAAAAGGGTGGCTGGTAACTGGGGCTTGGGCTATGATATTCATCTCAAGGATAAGAATGTTTTCAGGAAAAGTGGGTGAGTGTGGATCTTTCCAACTTTCCCTCGTCATTCATAAATGAGATTGAGAGTTTTTTTTAAAGCCTCTCTGTTATGAACAGGAAAGACAGGAGCCCCTTTTGCTCAGCGGAACCGTGAGCCCTGGCTGATTCCTGTGTCAACTCTCCAGGTGGTGTGTGCAACTTTTCCCTTAATGTGACCCTGGAAATTAAAGCACAGCAATGATGTTCGGCGCTGTGAATGATATGTTTTCTCCCATCAGTTTTGTGACTAACTAAAGGAGAACAGATGAGGCTGTGGGGTAGGTCTTCCCTTTGGGGGAAAAGGGCTAGAGAAAGTTGTGAATCCAGTAAGTCCATTGAAGGGTGGAGAGAGATGGTTTGAGTTCATAGTTAGTAATCCCACCCTCTTGTTTTGTCTCGAGGTGACCCGCTTGGTAATTTCCCTGCAATCCAGAGGTTAGGAGTGTACACAGAAGATGGCAGAAGTGGAAATAGTTCTTCGGGTGTTAGTCCCTGTGCCTAACTTTGTCCTTTCATCTTCCCGGTCACAGGTAGAAACTACCTGTTTCTCTACCCTGCATAAAACTTCCTTTTCTCCCGATCTCGGTTCCCTCCTCAGATGGAAAGGACCTTTCTGAGGACTGAGAGCTGTCTTTCTGGTCCAGGGAGTGGGTCCTGGCATCTGGGGAATGAGCTGTGTAACTTGTGCTAAGGGACTTTAGCTGAAGCTGCTTTGCCTGGGAAGCCTTCTCGGGCCTTGGATTCCTGTCTGGGGAAGAAAGTGGTTGCAGGGAAGCAGGAAGGGATGATTTGCTCATCCCAGGGCCAGTTCAGGAATGGCTTGGGTGAGTGTTTTTCTTGGGCAGCAACCCTTAAGGAAGATGTGAGGGACAGATATCAAGGCTTCTGAAATCACCTAGGTCTTTTGAGCAGAGCATCTGGGGAAAGACACTTAGATGTCCTTACATGTCTGAGAGGTTTCCCTTCACTGACGCTTGTCACCTTGGCTGCCTTTGACCTGCCCATGCAGTGGGGGCAGAACACTTCTCATCTCTTCCCTGCTTAACATCAACCCCCGAGCACAATGTCAGAAGTTTCTGTCTGTCCATAGACTCTGTTAGCCTCAGAGCTGCTGACAGTGGCTGTAGCATCTGTAGCCTTTGACTCATCTTCTGGCCAGATCGTCACCAGGAAAACGACAGGGATGGGGGGAGGAACCATCTCCACACTCATCATGGAGACAGCAGAAACTGCTGCAGAGAGAATAGGCCTGGGGACACAGCTTTACCCGGGAATTGGGACATTGCCCTACTCTGTCCAAGTTGGCTTCCTGAAGACTTAGTTTCAGTGTTGTCCACTCTGTTCAGAGATTCTCAGCTACTCTCTGCTTTTCACTGCTAGCCACACAGTGTGGTCTTGGTCACCACACTGATCACACTTAATCATGCTGTGATCCCTTCTTTGCCTCATAATCCCTTGAGGTCAAGAGCTGAGTCATGTTCGCTGTTATGACTTTGGGACCCAAGGAAGTTCTAGATCCATGGTGGACTCTTTGTAAATGATGCCCAAGCAGCTACCATGTGGACTTCATATGGCAGAAGAAAGGCAAAGAGCCTGGAATGTAGTAAGGGGGAATGCCTCTAATTTCTTTACCCCATTTTTACCCAGAACGCTCTCTATTTTCATCTTCTGCACACTTCTTGTCTCATGACCCCCCATTTCCAAAAGAGTTATGTGTCATAGGGTCCTTCTGCAGGCCAGGAAAGGCCACCTGGGAGAGCTGGCCCTCTCAGGCCCTCTTTGCTGCTCAGGAGGCACCAGGCACCTGCGCTTAGTGGCTGTTGAATGGATGTCTAGGGAGCGGCTTTGTGTGACTGCAGTTTGTTACTTGGGAAAGGCTTAGAGGAAATTAGCTGAAATGCCACAGGCCTATTTTGAGCTGACTCTTTGATGGAGTGGAAATAACATGGGATTTGGACGCAGCAGACCTGGTCTTGAAGCACAAGGCTGCCATTTCCTCGTTGTTTGACCTTGGACAGTTACTTAACCTCTCTGGAAACTTGTCTTTTCATTTACCAAGCACTGGGGGCACGAGCCTTATGCTGTGGGCATCCAAGTTGTGCATTAATAGCTATGTCATCAGCTGACATTTACTGGATGCGGACCCAGGCTGAATCTCACAACCCTCCTATGAGAGGGAGTCACCTTACTCCTATTTACAGGTGAGGAAACAGCCACCAAAAGATGCAAGTATCTGGAATTATTTTTCATGCTTAGTCAGTGACAGACTCTGGAGTGTAATCCATCATCTAGGCTGAACCCAAGTTCCGAGCATTCTGAGGGCCTTGTACCAAAACTATCACAGCTTCTCAGCTGCCATTTACAGAGAAACTTCCAGGTGCCAGGTGTGTTCACGCGGATTCCACACTCAGTTCAAGTAATCCTCAATTCTGTGCTAAGAGCTTTTCCTTTAGCCGAGCAAGAGCCCAGAGAGGTCACCTATCCCAAGGTCATAGGCCATAGGTCAAGTGCATGGGTCTGCAGAGATTTGAACACTTTGAAGTGATGCACTTGCCACTTACAAGTCCAAAGATGATTCATTCAGTTGTTTTGTTTTTGTTTTGTTTTTAAATCCATAATTAAGCATCTACTGTGTCAGGTACTGTGCTAACTCCTGGTGAAAGGGACTGTCTCTGAAAAAGTAAAGGAATGAGTCAGGCATGGCAGGGCACACCTTTGCTTCCAGGACTCAGGAGGCAGAGGCAGGAGGATCCCTCTGAATCTGAAGCTAGGTAGAGTTAGAAAGTGAACACATACGGGGGGTGGTGTCATTTTCTGTGGGGTCACAGGGCAGAAAGCAGAAGTAGTTAGACCAAGATGGGGGTGGGGATCTGAGAAGAGAGAACATTCTAGGCTGGAGAAATGGCCTGTGAAAGGTTCGGATGTGTGAGGAGAGATGACTGAACAGTTACAAGGAAACAGAGCAACAAAGTATGGCTGGTTCTGAAGGTCTCAATTAAGCCTGGAGCAGGAGACAGCCAGGCTGATGAGGCTGCTCCCCAAGCCAGTGATGAGGAAGCTTGGGCCAAAGCATAGGAGAACTCAGGATGGAAAGTGTGGTGGTCCAGGAGGACCTGGGGTGAGCCAGGCACCCACACTGAGGCAGGTGATGTGAGGAAGGAGCAGGTATGTGCGCTGGTAAGAGGGGCGGGAAGCTGGGGCATCTGCCTCTGCCATGAAGCTGGTTGCCATGTTCTAAGACCTCGCCACTCCATGCTCTCGTTCTCTCTCTTCTCTGCATGCTAATTAATTAATTAGGGATGCAAATCATTCATTTGATTCCATTCTATTCCCAGCAGAATGCAAATCTCACGAAGGCAGAGATTTTTATCCACTGTGTTCACGCTGTGGTTCCAACCCATGGAACACAGTCCAGCACATAGTAGGTACACACCAAAAAGGGCTTCCTTTAGCCAGGTAAAGATCCAAATGTGTGCTGTCTCTGCTCCAGACAATATTCTGGGGGCTAGGGACACTGCTGGGATTAAAATACTTAAACCAAAGAGGTTGAGAAGAGGCTGAGTAATCCAGGACACCACAGTCCATATGAAGATCAAGGGGTGTCTGACATCAAATGTTATATTTTCCTACTCAGTGTATAATCTTGTGGCTCTTCATTTTCTATTTGCTATTTCAGACTGATGTCCAAGGTTGCCTGGGATATACTAGTCCTGCAATACGGGTTTGATGAGTGAACAAAAGACACTCAAGCCCAGGGTAGTGAGCATGTAGTACCAACCTAGAGGGGGCTCAGGAGGGCTTTTGGTGACCAAAAGATCCCTAAACATCAGAAGGAGAGGTCACAAGTAGTCAAGAGGGGGGTCAGAATTCTGAGCACAGCAACATGACCAGCCACTGCAGAGGACAGCCCAGTCGGAAAGTGTGGTGCTCTGGGCAACAGGTACCCATTGGTACCTGTCCTTGTTCTATTGTTCTTGCCCAGGAGGAAGCTGGAAGTCGGGGCAGAAGAAGTTGTGGAGCCAATGCACCTGGCCTGGAATCCAGTTCTGCTGCCTGTTTCCTGTGGGGTCCCAGGCAGAGATTTGACCTCTCTGGGCTCAGCGCCATCTGTAAGTGTGGGAATGGTACTCACTTTGATGCCCTGCATTTTTTGCAGCCTGACACACTCTCACTAATGGTCTGAGGTATCTCCCACCTGCCTTTCTTCTCTGGATGTCAGATCCTTTCTCTTGTCCCTTGCAGAAGCCCCAGCACCTAGAAGTTGCCATAGCATGGAGTTGCTGGGTTACTACTTTCAAAATGCCTGAAGTGTGTTGTGGTCACTGGGACTGAGCAGGGTATGGGAGGCATTCAGAAGTCAGGAGATTCAGGGCTTGACCTTGGCCATTGGAGTGTGGTGGGGCAGCAGGAAAAAGTGCCATTCATGGGACTTCTGAGAAAGCCCAAGCAGGGCAGTTCTTCCAGGGCTGGGAGAAGATGCCCGAAGCTCTATCTAGCAAGCCTCAGGGGCTAGGGGCAATGGCCACCCAGCTTATAAACTGGGAGTGTGATTTGTCCTGAGCCCGAGGACAGCAGAAAGCTGAGCTCTGCTGTGGAGGTGTCCATGACAAGAATCCCTGCAGAGAAGTTGCTTTCCTCCCACCCCAGGGACACCCCCCCCCCAAGCCATAGCCATGAATCACAGCCTGAGGGCGGGTGTGGGATTCCCCAGGAGCTGAGCCACCCATGAACATCTTGAAAGAAAATTAATAACATAGTTACAGAGGAGAACATTTCAAATCAAAAGGGCATGTGATGGGGCAGAGCATGGCAGGGAGAGCAAAGGGCAGCCAGGGTGGGAGTGTGAGGGAGGAGGAGGAGGAGGAGGAGGAGGAGGAGGAGGAAGGGCACTGAGAGTAGAGAAGTATTGACGGCTCAGTAAAGGCAGCTGCTGCCATGCCTGACCACCTGGGTTTGATCCTCAGGACTCACAGAGTGGAAGGAGAGAACTGGGTGAGGAGGTTCAGGGAGAATGGGGATTATCCTGCCCCCTCCCCCAACCACCACAGGTCCTCTTCTTCATTCTGGATGTTTCTAGGTCTCTTGGCCCCGTGGTGACCTCAGAACCTTTGGATCAGCATCATCTGCCAGGGAGCTTTATCTCTAGAAACTTGCTTATTGCCTAGCTCCTAAGGGTATCTGTTCAGAAAACAGCAACACAGTAAAGGTGGTCCCCACTGGCTCACCCTTACTCTTCTTCAGAGCTGCGCAGTCCCTCGCTCCCCGTAAGGGTTTGTTTCCTTAGGGTGTGAGTTCCAGGACTGCTCTGTGTGACTGTTATGATCTCTGTCTCATGGAAAGCGTCTGGCACACAGTAGGTGCTCAGCAAACACACATGAACCCTACGGTAATGCCCTGGGCCTGTAGAGAGGGAAGTGGAGGCTTGAGCATCAGGGGAGAAGGGAATGATGGCGGTTGGTTGAGGTACCAACCGGGATGGGGGCAGGGTTGGAAGGTCCGCCTGAAGAAGGTGTCTTCGGGAGGATCAGGAGGAAGAAAGACCAGAGGTGACCTTGCCAGTAAATCTCAGATCACAGAGATGGTGACTGCTAGGATGACTTGGGATGAATGTGGCTGAGGGGTGGTCCCTGAGGGTCAGGCCCCAGGGCCAATGCCTCCTAGCAGTGAGACCCTGGGAAGGTGACAACTTCCCACCCTGTCTGAAAAGTGGGGCAGCATCACCTGCCTTGAGGTACTTGTTCTGATAATTAAATAAAATCGCGCGAACGCGGACTTGCAGTCCTCTCATGGTAAGCCCTGAATAAATATTAGCTGCATGTTAAGCTCCCATCGGCAGTGTGCGCTTTGAATAAAACACAAAAGCAGGAAAGATGTGGTCCCCACTTAGGAGTCACATAGCCAAGCGTCACTCTGCATAGTGTGGGAGACAGGATGTGGGTGAGGGAAGGAGGAGGGGGGTTTGGCCCTGCATCCTCTCAGAGGGTGAGAAACTCCATTCCAGCATCAGAAAGGGGCTTTGAGGAACTGGTAACCGCAAGCCAGATGATGGTGTAGGAAGCCAAAGGGGCCCCTGGAAATGGGTTTTAGGCATAGGGCCTTGAGGTGAAGTGATACGGGACAGAAAACCAAAGCCGGCGGAGCACATCAGTACATGAGGCAGTGGGTGTCTGCCTCCTGGACAGACCTTCCCAGAGGCGGATGCTAAGCAATCGACCACACAGCCGGCAGCTGCGATCATGGAGAGTGGGTGGAAGCTACAGATCATTCCCCAGTGTGCCAGGAGGGACCAGGGCTAGGGGGAGGGGAGGATAGGCCAGGGAGGCTATGGATGCAGCCTGGTGTCTGCTGGGTGCCAAGCTCAAGGAGGAACAAGGGGGCAAATGGAGGAACAAGACTAAGTGTTGAGGACCATGGGGCAGGATGGATGAAGGGAACAGTGGTGTGGGCTTCCTGGAGAAGGTACTTCTCCTGCTTCCAGCTGAATGGAAAACACACAAGCTGGTCCTGCCTCTTGGAAGTCGGCTTTCCCCACTTACCATCTCAAAGGGCATAGATCACCTGTGGGCTGATGGGTTCTGAGTCAGACAGAGACGGAACTCTGGGCCTTGGGAACAGGGAAGGAGGTACTGATATGCTGAGATGTAGACTCAAGGGCCAGGGAGAGCAGTAGGCTCTCTATCCAGGTGGCCCTAGGGCTTGAAGGCTCGAGAAATCCTGGCTTCCTTCTCACTCCTCAGCCATCAGAGGCTGGGACATGGGCTCTTTGGTAGTCTCTCTTCACTGTCAGGGGGATTGAGGCACACGTGTGAGCATGTCTGTTTGAGCCTTCCCAAGAGGACCAGCCGAGCGGGAGGGCCCAGCCATGAATGTAGCCCGCATCAGGCCATGGGCTGAGAGCCTGGGCAGAACTAAAAGGGAATCTGAGAAAGCTGATGGAGGGCTGGCCTCCTTCCCCTATTTCCTGGTCTGCGTTGTGTGAACCAGCAGCCGCCTCACTTCAGATGGCCACAAGGGAGAGGCCCCTGCTGTCACATCTCCCTCCACGAAGGATTGAAACTGTGAGCAAACAAACCTTTCTCCCCTTCAGCTGTTTCCACAAGGTAATTTGAACACAGTGAGGAGAGAACAATGAATGCAGACCTCACAGTGGAGACATTCATGGCTCCTCCCTGCTATGCACTAGGCTTGGTCAGAGGGCTAATCCCACCTATGCAGCTTACCCAGCTTTTTAGACACATGACCAAGATCACTGAGGGTTTTGGAGTACCTGTGAGGCGTGGCCTATCCAGGTCCTTGATCTACCGGTCCTAGAAGAAATAAATGGAGATGGGTGGACAGTGAGTCAGTCTGCTGCTTTCCCCAAAAAGCCTCCTCTGCTGTGACCTCAGGCCACAGACCAGAAGAGGCCTGCAACAGAGTTAGGCTCACCCAGGTTCTTAGAGGCTGACTCCTTGCTTAAGATACCATAATATCCCCTTCACAATATTTGTTTCTTTTTAAACAGGATCTCATGTGGCCTCAAAGTTGCTATACAGCCATGAATAGCCTCGAAATACTCTCTCTCTCTCTCTCTCTTTCTCTCTTTCTTTTTCTTTCTCTTCCTCTCAGGCTTACTTTTATTTTATGTGCTTTGCCTGCATGTATGTCTGTGTACCACATGTATATAAAGTCCAGAAAAAGGCATGGGTCTCTTGGAACTGGAGTTACAGACAGTTGTGAGCTGTCATATGGTTGCTGGGATCCAAACCCAGGTCCTTTGGAAGACCAGGGCTCTTAACCACTGAGTTGTCCTCTTCAGCCCCCGAACCTTGAATTTATGATTCTCCTGTCTTCATCTCCCAAGGGCTGGGATTACAGGCATGTACCACCACACCCAGAGCTTCATGCACACCAGGCAAGCACTATGCCTGAGATACATCCTCATCCCTGGCCTTTGCATCTTTCAGGATTTGAACAGAGCAAACCTCCTTAGATATAGCGTTGATTTGAAAAGTGTCAGACAGGAGTAGGAGCAGAAAGGTGGGTCATAGCAAATTCTTAACAGCACACTTGCTGAGCTTCTCTCACTGTAGGACTCCGTAGTTGGGAGATCATGTATTGTGTCCTGGGTATGTTCTTCTAGCCTGCTCTAAAGACCTTGGTGACCACTGAGGCTCAGGGGTGGGGGTAACCATGCCAAGCCGAATAGCCAGCAAATGTTATAGCAGTCTGCACACTGCTCACTCCCTGGCCAGGGCACAGACTAGTTCCGGAGTGCGGAGAGACTGTGTGAGCCACTCTGCCCTGCGGAGAGCAGAGTGATGAGGAGTGTCAACTGAGCCCCTGCCTTCCTCCCTGGGTTGGGTTCTGGTGCTTAGCCAAGGCTTGCCGTGCTCTAAGGAGATTTTACAAACGCTGAGAGGCCATGGTGACTGTGTGATGACTGGAACATAGGGTCTGAGCCTCAGAGGCTTGTGGGAAGGTGCTTCTCATTCTCAGAGCCCTGTTTTCTTCATTGGGGCAACTGTTTGGTTCAGTAAGGGAGGATGGAGACCACAGTGTTTCCCCACACTGCACTTGAGCTGTACCTGTGGGTTCTGATCCCACGCTGTCACCCCCAGCCTACTCTTCTTAGCAGGCAGAGGCCACACACCTCTCCTCTCTGGCAGGCTTGCTGGTTTTCTGCACTTTCTATAGCCCCCTTAGTCCTTACATGTGAACACACAGGCAGACAACTGGTGAACAGCCACTAACTGGCTCAAGCCTGCAGGCACGTCCCTTTCCAGCTGTGCTGTTCCCTCTTCTCCTTGTCTCCTCCTCTCTGCAGTCATTTCTCTCTCATGCCCTTGTCGACAGCTTCGTGTTTCTACATGTGCACATTCACGAAACACACACCAGAGCCGCAGCCATGGAGCCAATGTCACAGACCCACACATGCATGTCTGCAGGGACCATAGGGGGCATTGGGACTTCGTCTCTCTTTCCCCATTCAAACAGCCTCCCCAGTGGGACCCTCCCCAGTGGGACCCTTCCCAGGCTTGCAGCATCCTCAGGCCCAACATCCCCCCTCCCACCCTCTTGGTTTTTTGAGACAGGGCTCCTCGGCACAGCTCTGGCTGTCCTGGAACTCACTCTGTAGACCAGGCTGGCCTCAAACTCAGAGATCCACCTGCCTCTGCCTCTGCCTCCGAGGTGCTGGGATCACAGGCATGTGTCATCACTGCCTGGCTCAGGCCCAGTCTTAAGACGGCAGTATCTCACTGAGCGCTCTGATTTCCCCCATCGAATCTTTTCTCGCCAACAGGCATTCTCTTTATTTTCTGTTTTTGTCCCCCGCTCCAAACGCTGCTACGGTAAGCCCTCCTGTGGGTGTATTCTCTAACCAGAGCTTTTATCCCCCCCAAATCCAGTTCCCGTTGTGGGGTTACTCTATGAAAGGGAACATGTATTTTCTATGACAGGCGGTGTTGCCAGATTGCTCGCCAGAAAACCTTGTAACACTTCGCACTGTCTCTAGCTCCTCGGGAGCCAGCTCTTCGCCGCAAACCCATCCTGCAGTGGGTGTTAGTACCCCACTGGGGATTTTTCCCCCCTGGGTGATGGAGACAACATGAAACCTCACCACCCCTACAATTTCACATTCTGGTAAAAGTGGTTCATCTTTAATCCGTGTGCTGACCGCTTAGCCGTGTGCCATGCCCCGCCTCAAGTCATCTTTGCCCTAACTCCAACCCTGCTTGTCGATTTACACATGCGGGCACTAACTTTTAGGGTGACAACTGTGTGGCAAACAGTCGTACGCTCAAATTGCTAGTTTTTTTGTATTGACCTTATAAGTGATACCTGTTGTCATAAAAGTAATGGGTGTGTAATGAAATGTCTACCTAAATTTTATCTTTAAATAATCATTGTATTGTGGGGTGGTGAAGGGGGTAGTATATGGGTGTGTGCGCATCTGGGGGGCCCAGAGGAGGGTGTAGGGATGTCTGCTCTATCACTTCCCATCTTACTGACTTGAGACAGGGTTTCCTTTGAGCCAGAATCGGGACCTTTTGGCAGCCGGGCTGGTTATCCATCGGTAGGAATCCTCTTGTCTCTGCCTCTCACCTCTGGGATTAGGAACATGAGTGACCACACTCGGATTTTACATGGGTGCTGGGAATTCAGCCCAGGCCCTCATGCCTGCAGGATGAGCGTTCTTACCCCAAGCCAGCGCCCCAGCCCCCATGCCTTTCTTTTAAAACATTGCTTTTGATACCTGAGACTATTCTTTTTTTCTGCTGTCTCCTACATCTTCTTTCAAGATATCTATTGCTTTAAAAATGTTTTTGGCTGTTAGCTCTCCAGTCCTCCTGGGGTTTTTGTGTATAATGTAACATGAGGTTTTAACTTGCTTCCAAAAGATAGTGGCTTGCACAGGCATCATTAATAAACAATGTCTCCTTTCCCCACTGGATTGAAACAGCAGCTCTGATGTGTTTCTGAGGCTCCTGAAGGCTTGGCTGTAGTTCTATTCTGTCTTTGTCCTGCTCTGTGGGCCACTTCCTCCTCAGCACCCTTCAGGCTGTGTTTTAATCTTCCATGTGGTCTAGCTGCCCCTGGTTCTCCCTTCTTCAACACGAACCTAGACGGATCATATTAGGTTGGGTCTGAATTCTCCTGTTATTCTGGTGTCTAAGATGGATCGAGCTTTCTGTCAGGGAACAATTGTGTCTGGGTGTTCTCGCTGCTTCCTGTCCTCAGAACCACTCATCCTCTGCCTTGAGAGTTGTAGCTATTAAACCAGTGCTGCCCCTCATGTCAGCGTACTGTTTTTCTCTCTCACACACACAGCACAATTTACCTTAGTGTCTTGAGCTTTGCTTCATTCTAGTCCTCCCTCGTCTCTTCCCTTTCTCCTAGAGCATTCCCAGGTACCCCCTGCAAGCCTTAACAAACACAACACAACACACACACACCATGCACACAGGACTGCTATATTCTAGGTTTTTGTTGGACCTGCCTCAATTCTAGTCATTCATCAGATGTTCACAATGGACCCCTGAGGGGGACAATTTCACAGATGAGAAGAGCCAGGCCCATGGGGTCTGGTTCCTGCTCCAGGCCATGGCGAATGAGTGGCTCAGCTCTGTGGCTCTTCAGTCCCACCCACCAGCCTGTAACTGCAGCCTGTAGTAGGTTGTTTCTGATAGTAGTGTGTGGCTGGGGACGGGAGCAGGATGCTGGGGTGTGAACAGGCTCCCAGAAGCCTGTTCTCTGGAAACAATGTACAGGTGTGTATATATGTGAACCCCGGGTGCAGACTTAGAAATAGGAAGCAATTGGTAGACAAAGTTGGGCTTAGTGCTGAAGAGCGATCCACACAGCCTCGGTCATGCTGAGGACTGAGGGAAGATGTTACAGGTTAAAAATGTGAACTAAGACGTGTTAGGGAGATCCCAACGATTTATTGGGTTTATAAACTCATGATTGTTTAAATGCATTCCTCTTCATTTTGCCACGCTAAATTCATCTACAACAGAGGAGTAATTTAATTCTGACGCTAAATTAACTGCTCTTTGCCTCTTCACAAGGCCGCATGCTTTTGGTTTTTCTTTTCCTGTTGTTTTTTTTTTTTTTTTGCATAACTTAATTCAATTTTTCGGCTCTTGCCACATTTTCTTCAGCTCCTATGCACTTTTGAGGGCGGCTATAGCATTATTATCTTATTATTAGTCACTAACTGGGGATAATCCACTTTTCCAATTGATCTATGCTGCTCTAAGACGTCCGTCCCACAGACAGCGGTGGCAGGCAGGTTTGCAAGGTTTGAGAGCTGGAGGAAACGTGACGGTGACCAGAGACACTGACCTCTGGGCTTCAGTGACCTGTTGTCAAGCTCCAGAGGAACATCGTGAGGCAGATTGTCAAGGTCACTGTCAGGGTCGACTGCTTGCCTCAAACTCATGTTGTGTGTGCTTAGCAGGTGACACAGTCCCTGCTACACCGCATCTGTTTTATGTTTGTTTTTGCCGGTGTCAAGGTCAATGGTTAATCTACAGACGGACCCTCTCTACATACGGCCTATGGCTGTGCTTCAGAGGTAGGCTGCCCAGAGCCCCCCCAAATCTGGGAAGGTGGCAAAGCACATACACTGGTACCTGGAGTGTTCACTGTGGGTGAGTGTGGTTTGGGGTGTAAACAGTTGTTGAGTTCACATAAGGAAGACCCTGAATCTTCATGATGGAGTGGAAGGATGGGGTCAGCACACTCAGTGGCCTCAAAGGTGAAACCATCAAGTAAAGTGTGTTCCAGAACCATCTTCCCTCCGGGAAGGACAGGCTGTGTGTGGACACTTCTCGTTGGCAAGTGTTGGCAAGCTTTAGGAATATGGATCACAATGACCGAAGGAAGAGAAAATGGACAAGATCCCTGCTCGGGGCTTAGGAAGATTCTTGGGGTGTTGGGAGAACCCTGAGTGTGATGTGGGAGATGGAGGGACAGAACGTTGACTTGTGTAAAGCATGGGTGCAGATGTCACGTGTCTGTGGTGTTTGGGGAGCCTGGCTATGGGACTGAGATGTCTGGAAGCCATGGGTTGCTAGATTGCATTTCTTGAGCAACTTTGCTTCTCTTTGGCCTGGGCTACCTGGGCCGTAGCTTTCCAGGGTCACAGGGGACAAAGTTGCTGGAGGCTGGGCTCACTGCTTGGGTAAGCTGATAGACTGGCTAGGGCTTAGTGAAGAGTCAATAATTTAGATGTAAGACTTTGTTTCTGGGATATTGGCAGTGCAGCTCAGTTGGCGGAGTTCTTGCATAGCATGCAGGACTCCCTGACTTCAACCCCCAGGACTGCGTAAAGCTAGCCTGGTGGTGTCTGCCCTTAATCCCAGCACTCAGGAGACTGGGACAGGACAATAAGAAGTTCAAGACCATCCTTAGCTACAGAGGGAGTTAGGGGCTAGCCTGAGCTACATGAGATGATGTCTTCAAGAAGACAATGTGGGGTTGACGGGGGTGTCTTAAGTCTTAGATAAAAAGTCAAAAGTGATCAGTATTAGAGCCATTTGGCTTGGCTCCCCAGTTCTATCCCTCCTTCCTCCACTGGACACATTAGGTCTCAGCTGGGTGACAGTCTTCTAAAGGTGACTTGTCCACCTTTCTGGGTCATTTTGAGCTGTGTGTTGGAAGAGAGGGCATTGGGAGAAGGGGTGGCTCCTTTCATGAGGGACAACAGAAGCTTGAAAGCACCAACAGTCCAGAACCCTATTGCTTACTTAGGGGACCGTATAATAAAACTCAGTTATGTGCTGGTTGAGCAAGAGGTTAACAATGGATAATAAAAAGACAATGGAGCGTAATGAAAGTTGTGGGACTGTGCCTTTCTCTCCCCCACCCCCAAGTGCCTCACTGTGCCGCATGGATGGGATTGGCATGGACAGTAACAGGGTCCTAGACAAGGAGAGGCCTGAGATGTGTAGTAACATAAAGGCTTAAAACCCAAGGAGCTGTCCAGGGCGGAGAACGATCCAGTGGGCGCCATATCTAGGGCAAGCCGGTTAGAAGGACTTGTGACTAATTCCCCGCTGCCTGTGTGAAGGGTGCAGCCATTCTTCATGATTGTAAATAAGGCGATGAGCACCTTAGCACACCAGACAGTTTGGGAACACCTTCCTGTCCCTCCCTTCCTTCCTCCCTCTCTCCCTCTCCCTCTCTCTCTCTCTCTCTGGACTTTTTTGGATTGAATCTAGAATAACACTGGCTCATGTTAAGCAAGTATGCGTCCATTCCCAGACATCTTTTTACTTTTTATTGTAAAACAAGGCATCACTAAGTTGCCCAAGCTGTGCTTGAACTTGTGATCCTCCAGCCTCAGCCTCCTGAGTAGCTGGGATTAGATGCCTAGAAATGAGATTTGGGGCAAGTCTAAGTGGGAGAGTGACCTGCCGGCCTTTATCATCTGACCAGGCTAGAAGACTGGTCCATCCATGCTCCTGTTTCCTCGATGTTCTGAACTTGAGCCCTGAGACCTACAGGCTATTCTCACTCTCTGGTGTGAGTGTCTTCTGTATCTTTTAGTGACACTTGTGAGAGACAATGAGAAGCCCTGAGTTCTTTCTTCATTTGATAATTTTCCTGTGGGGTGGGGAATCTGCTAGGAAGCCCTCCATTCCAGAGCCACCACGGACTCGAAGTGACTCAGAACAATCACTCAGTCATTTCATGTGGAGAAGTGGCATCCCTGTTACCTGGTGACTATTTGCTCAGCAGGGACATTCAAGGGAGATGTTCAAGGTTACAGAGTCTCTGTCTCCTGGGACAGCTATAGGGTCTGTAGGGCTCGTTTTCATAGAAAGGCAAAAGGGAGGCTCTTCCCAGCTAAGTCAGGGCAATGGGGCAGGGGCAGGCGGGGGTGGTTTGAATCTTTGTTGAAATGTCATCTTCACTGTTCCAGAGGGTTGTAAGGGTAAAATGATTTCATGACTTTACAGGGCTCATAATGGTCCTGACAAGTAGTAGCTGTTAGAGTGTTAACATTCACACAGTAATAATATTAATGTGGGCATTTTATTAACATATGCATAACCCAGATGCTCTTATCAAAATATGCATTCATAGTACAGTGTAAATGTCTGATGGAATACCATAACACAGACCTCAAATATTGAACAACAGATGGTTAAACTAAAGAGGCAAATTCCTGAGGTTGGAGTTTTGAGAATCAGTGAAATGGAATGACTAAGGGGGAAAAAAAAAGATTCTGGAGTTAGTTAAATTTGAGTCAAAATTCCAGTTCCGCACTTCCTCATGGAGTGCCCGACAGTGGGTGAGATTGTTGCCCTGTCTTGCCTCATAGCGCTGCTGTGTGCCTCTCAAAAAACAAATTAGGGTGGAAAGGGCGCACATAGTAGGGCTGATAAATGCCTGTGGCGAAGAAACTGGAGGGAGATAGGCTGGAAGAAGCCTCTCTTGGGGTTCTGAACCTGCAGTGACCCTGGCTTCACCTCTGTTCACCCATAAAGCCGCTGAGTACCTACTATGTGCTAGTACACCCTCACTCTGCTCAGTCATGTGACTTCAAGGTTCTTTTCCTCCTGGTGAGTTCCCCCTGGCTGTTAGGTGGGTCATGAACACAAAAATGAAGAACCCACCTCACCCAATACTCTCATAGGTCCCTTGCTTGGGGCAATGCTGGGCATGTCCCCAGCAGCTTGGTACTGAGGGCTTCACCTCCTGCCTCTTTAGCCCCACAGCCCTTTCCCTGGGGGCAGAATGAACATGCCAAGGTTGTGTCTCTCAATTGAGTCACGCTCTGTCTCCTAGAGCATGACGTTTCGGAGACATCGACCTCCTCTTCCTGTCTCTGCTCCTCCAGGCAGCCTCCTCACACCCTGCTCTGGGATTGGGCCGTCTCATGGGTCCCCTTTGCCTTGCCACGTCTCCATCTCGTACTTAACTGCTTCCTGGTGTGTGTGAGCTACCTCCCCATGCGGGGGTGACCTCTGAAGTGGGCAGAGGCACAGCATCGGTACCACTGCCATGTTCACACATTTTATAGTCAGACCACTGGGCGTATATGACGAGCATGTCTCTGTCTTCCTGTGACATGGGAATATCAACAAGAGACACCACTGTGGGGAGGAAGCAGCCTTTGCTTCTCTCTCTCTGCAACTTCCGGGGAAGGAGGCCAGGCCAGGGAATGGCTCAGCCCAGAGCCTGGTTGATAAGAAGCCGGGAAGTGGGTTCATCCCTTGAAGTCTCGGCTTCCTGCTCGGCAAGATGGGATAAGATGCTTCACCGGAAGCTTGGGCCGCCCTCAGTCTGAAGCTATGTGGGCACAAGTAGTGAGCAAGTAAGCTTGCACTCCGTCCATAGACCTGAGCCCAAGACTCACTGAGGTGCCCTCAAGCCAGAGCGGCAGACTCCTGGAGGCATAGACAAGTCTTCTAAATGAGTCCGGTCCAGTGGGTCCCAGAGAGGGCTAGGGATCATCCATGAATTCACAGCTAAGAGGGCCTGGCACTTATTAGGTGAGGTTCCAGATTTTCCAACTCTCCATCCAGGAGCATGTAGCTCCTCAGCTGAGTCTTGGGACATCTTGGTTGGCTTGGAAGGCCTGAGGGAACTGTCAAAGTCCACACACAGATATCAAGGCTGGACATCCCACCATGTATAATGACACTTAATAGGCTCTGCTTTTCAACGGCTAAATAATTACACTGTCAGTGAACTATCAGATGAAGATTTTAATTGGAAAGAAAAAGGGGTTGAGGACCAGCAAGACAGCTGTCTGGCTAAAGGAGCTTGCTGCCAAGTCAAATGACCTGAGTTTGAGCCCCAGAACTCATATAGTTAAAGGATAAATTCAGACTACCCAGTGGCAGGAAGTGAGTGCTGCAGGCATTTTCTTGATTCATGAAGGGGTCTAGAGGTATTAATTACAAGCATGGCATTTTTTTCTTAATTTTAATGGCCAAGTAATTATTTCTATTATAACACGCCAGGTGTCTTGACACCATATTCTGCCTGCGGATGGAGGTGTGAAGGACACTGGCCTCTAGCTGCAGGTGTCTGTGCTGCTCGGTCTGGCTGATTCTACAGTGGAAACTTGTTGGATCCCCGAGCTTCCTCCGTGTGGCTCAGTGGAGTGTGAGGGTGAGTGGAGAGAAGCGGAGCTCTTGGGGCCTCTACGGACTTTACCCTGTGGGCCGTGCTGCCCAAATCCCAACTAGAGCTTGGAGGGATCCCTCAGAGACTAGGGGAGGGGGTAGCATCCATGTACCTGTTAGCTGTGTGGCCTTGGGAGAGTCGCCTTGTCCCCTGGGCCTCTGGTGTTCATCCGTCTGGCAGAGGAGACGATACGGCATTTTCACTGGGGAGGTGTGACAGGGATGGGATGGGAGCAAACTTAAAAGAGTCACTCATAGGAGAAATGGGACCGCGAATACCACGGCCATCGTTATCCCGTTTAATGGCAGCCCCTAAAATGAGGATTTCAAGAGACTCTACGTTTACCTCTTAATGCCTTTGACCACCAAAGGAGGATGGCCACACCACTCGTTTCTCAGTTCTGCTTGTGAGCCTTCTCTTGGTACTAAGAGAGGAGACTTAGGTTTCTCGGTCTTTACAAAAGGCCCTTGCTGCCAGCATATATCAGTTTATAGTACCCTCATTGCGCCATGTCGTCAGAGACTCTTATGCTGCAGTTTTGTCCCAGGCTTCCTGCCACACCCCTGCTGTGGTTTAGGAACATAAAATCATGGGTTTGAGAGGTTGCACTGGGGGAGAGGGACCCTGCTGGGCCCAAGGCCCTGCCCGAGGGTGGCCATGAGGAAGATGCTCAACCTGAAGCCATTCAGTCCCCTGGCCCCACCCCACCTCCTTGCTGTCCCTCATGTCCTGCGGAAGATGGAGATTCCTGACTGAGGCTGGGAATGCCATCCCTGCTCGGGTGAAATCGGTGAAATCGGAGACTCCTGGGCGGGAGGCTTGGTGAATGAGGATCACAGGAGGCACTGAGAGGGGAGCCCTGGAGAGGAGCCCAGCCCCCCTGTGAGAGCAGGATGAACGAGCAGAGCTGAGCCTGCCCCATACCATCTGCAGGTGAGGGTACTCCAGCCTCAGGTCAGATCTGGGTTCAGATCCCAGCAATGCCCCCTTGCTTGCCCCCCACTGGATGAGGGACTGGTTAGCCGGGTCTCCCTAGAGCAGAGTTGGCAGGAGCTGGTCACAAAAAGATGCTCAGAAAATACACGATGCTTCCTCCAAGGGGCAGAGTGAACCCACTCCTGTCTCTCAGGGAGGGACCCCAATCCTGCCTCTGTCTGTACTGTCCAAAGGAGGAAAAGGGTTCCTGCTGGTAGCAAGAGCTCTAGTAATCATGGGCTCTCTGACAGTGTTTCCAAGGATGATAGCTCACCTGCCCAGGGTGGCCATGCACAGACCTTTTCCTATTAGGTCCTTTGCTGTCTTGACATAGAGGTAGGTTTGGGCCTCTCTCTATCTCTCTCTGTCTCTCTGTCTCTGTCTCTGTCTCTCTCTCTCTCTCTCACACACACACACACACACAACCTGTTAGCTTGGGTTTTGCAGTGTTGGGGATGAAACCCAGGACTTAGAGTGTGCTACATAAGTGCCCTGCCACTGACCCACACCACCACACCCACCCTGCACACTTCACAACTTTAAATAGCAATCTCCCACGAAACCATCTCCTCCTCCTCTTTGGGTCCAGCCTCGGGGTACTGTCATTTGAGGGGCCAGGCCTTCTCTGAGGCGCCTGACCTAAACTCATCTTAAAAGACTCCCTATCTTGGGCCTTGTCTAGAGGAGAAAGAGAATGAGTTTACTCCTTAAAAAGAGGGACTAGGAAGAGGACTACCACCCAGCCCTGACAAGGTCATTGGCATTTTTGCTCTACGCTATACCCTGGACTCATCCTGCACCACCATTGGCAGCTTCCTTGAAAGTCCCCTGCTCTAGCCAGCCCCTGCGGACTCCCCCTGTTTGTGATCCAGTGCCCGGCCTGGGGTTCAGTGGGGGCCTTCTGTTCTCTGCATGCGGAATATGACAGACACTCAGAACAGGTCTCATGCAGCGGGTGGTCTTTGTCTTCAATGCCCATCCTTTAGGGGCATCCAGAAAGAATGTCCACACTGTCCACAGCCTCTCACTCTTACCTGACTCATGTTCAGGCAGAGCATGCTCAGCTGGCACGAACCAGCCATAGAGCAGTTGTTAGCAGGCTGGGCTTGTAGGTTGCCCTGTGAGAACAGGAAATATGACCTCCCCAGCCCTGGGCCATGTTCCTTGTCCTGCTGTTCTGCGTGTGGGTCTTGGCCAGGGACTGCTGAACCTATTGTCCCTCAGCATCTGCGGCAGCGCTGTTAGGAGAGACGGTTGTGAGGGCTATGAGAAACTGCTGTGTGCCCAGCCCTTAGACAGAAGTCACAGGGGCCCCTGTTGTCTCGGGCTGTTGGTCTCAGCACTCTGAGAGTAAACATGTACCCATTTTCTGGACCAGTCAGCTGAGGCAGAGGGATGTTGCTAGGAAAATACAGAAGGGGATTGGACCCTGTTTAGTACCTCTCGTTCAATGACAGCCCAGGCATTTCTCCTGGTTCAGTTCAGGGAGACACAGAAAGAGTGGATTCTTCCAGAGCCAGCCCTGGGTTATCGCTCTGCCTGTCCATGTGGCTTCAGCTATTTACACTTGTGAGGACTTCATCCCTTTCCTAAATCATGCCAGGACCCTTGAGGACTATTGGGCTAGCTCATGGATGCTGGCAACACATTCACAACTGCCAAGTTCCTTGCTCTAGGCTTCCCTGCCTGTGGCACATAGATTGGCACCTTGAGCGCCTTTCCCCATGCTCTAGGGGCTGAAAGGCCCTGTGACCCCACTGCACGATCCTGCCCTCCTGGGGTAATGCACGGCCTGTAAGCTCCAGGTGGACCAAGAACACCCGTCTTCACCGGCTCAGTCTATGACTCCCACGTCACTCAGGGTCAGAGCCCCAGACCCACAGTGGTCTAACGGGGCCTCTGGCCTTGGAATTCTTGCTCGCTGAGGCTCTGCGTGGTACCCACTGAGCCATCGGACTGTGAAGCTGCCTGAGGGGAGAGGCAGCGCTCCTGCCCGTGCGCTGAGCTGGCCCACAGTGTTGTTAAGCAGTACAAGTGGGACAGGAGCCAGAAGAGAACAAAGGCATACTGAAGACCCTTTCAAGGTCACCAGCTGGCAGGGAATGAGCCCTGTCATATTGTTTGATCATTTATTTATACTCTATTTTCAAGCAGGACTCAAGGCACTCGAGATGAAAGGCAGAGAAACAGAGGAAACAAAAGCTCATGAAGCTCATGTCTTGGGCTCTGCCG
>CM053752.1:22227670-22245534 GCA_028658305.1 Pachyuromys duprasi | reverse complement strand
GGCCTGGCTCTGCTTGGATCATGAGGTATGATACAGCTCTCAGACTTAGGTCACCCATGCTTAGGGAGTCAGAACCAGGCCGCCCAGTGGCTCTGAGTCCTTGGTAAGCTCCGGCTACTTCCCAGCCCACCAGGGCATACCACCCTCCCTCTCAGAGCACCTTTATTATCTGACCCCAGGATACGATTCTATAGTCTGAGCCGTGTTCCGGTGCCCATGGCACAGGTGGGCACAGAGTCTACGTCCTGTCATATTTTTTGGGGTCAGGACAAACCTGCTGGTTGGGTAAAGCAGGATGTGGGATGAGGCTGGAAGGAGACAGACCAGCCCCCATCACTAGCCTCGTTTCTAAGGGGCCCATTGCTAAGCGCTGAGATGAGAGCAATGCCGGGGCTGGACCCTCCTCATCCTGAGAGCTGCTCATTTTCCGCCTTCTCCCGGAGGCCAAGCCAGAGCGCAGCACACAGCCATCTGACCTGTCACCCCTGAGACAGTGGGTACGGGGGCATGGGAAGTTCCCTTTGATCTTATTCGTCTAAGTACTGTGTGCTAACCAATTGCTCTTCTGGGGCCCCCTTTCTTAAAGACAAGATGCTGAAGTCACCCAAAAACCTTGTGGTGATTAACTTTATTGTCAACTTGACATAACCCAGATTCACCTGGAATTAATGAGCGGCTGTCCACATGGGGTTGGTCTGTGGAAGACTGACTTTAATGGATGCGGGGAGACCTGATCCACTGTGGGTAGTGCCATTCCCTAGGCTTGGATCCTGGACTGCATAAGAGTAGAGAAATCAAGCTGAGCACAAGCAAGTTCTTGACTGCGGATGTGAAGTGACTAGAATCACCACAGCCCTGGTTTCTTGTGATGATTGATTGAGAGCTGGAATTGAGAGCTAAAGCTGAAGCAAATCCTTTCCCTCCTTGGTTGCTTTTTATTAGGGTATTTTGCAAACAGCAACAGGAATTAGGAGAGCACGCCTACTACGTGCCAGAGAATCTGCTTCCCGCTCTGCTGTCACAACTCTCTAATTCTTTCCACGTTTCCTAGAGGATGACTCCTACTGTTTGTACCACATTGGTTATGAAGTCAGGATACAGGCTTTGGGGGAATGGCTTAGTTGGGAAAGCGTTCTTGCTTTGCAAACACGAGGACCTTAGTTCACTCTCTGGAACCCAAGCTTAAAAAGCTTGGCCATGGTTCAGGTTGAAAAGGACTCGCCATGCAAACGTGAAAACTGGAACTTTAGATCCCCAGAACCTATGCAAAGAGCCAGATGTGGCAACATGTACCTGTAACCCCCCCCGCCCCCGCACTGTAGGGGTGCCAACAGGAGGAGTCTCCAGCGCTCACTGGCCAGTGTGTCAGCCAAATCAGCCAGCTCCAGGTTCAGCAAGGAGAGAGCTTGTCTTGAAAAGTAAGGTGGAGAATGGCTGCGGAAGACACCATATGCCTATCCATAGCTTCTACACACATACGTGCATACATGAGCACAAAGCCAGGCAAGGTGCGTGTGCTTGTGATCCCAGTGCTCCGGAGCAGGAAATAGGTGGAGCTTGGTTCTCTGCCATCTTAGACCAATCAGTGATATCCTGGACCCAATAAGAGACCATATCTCAGGGGGAATAAAAGTGATGACCCCCGAGGAAGGACACGTGTGGTTGATTTTGGCTTACACACACACACGCACACACACAATATTAAAATAACTCCACATCCAATAGCCATTACATGGTAGTTCGTGCCTGTAACCTTAGAGGCTCAGAAGTTCAAGGTTATCCTCAGCTACATAGTAGGTTCAGGGCAAGTCTAGGCTACAGAGGACCCTGTATCATACAACAAACAAAACTCAGGTTCCAGGAATCTTGAAAGTTAAAAATCCCTTAAAAGCACACGGTAAAAACTACAAAGACTTCAGCCTCCTGCAGTCCCATGGCTTGCATCTGTGTGACCACTTGACTTGTGTCCTTACCTCTCCTAAGGGGCATGTGATGGGCATGAGTGAGGCAGGGACTTCAAACAGAGCCCGACCCTCACTGCTGAGTCTTGCAAAGTGCCCTTCTATCTCCGGAGGACACCCTTCACTTCAGTCCCATGGGTGAGGCCTCTCAGGGCTGAACTCTTTAAGAGGCTGGTGCAAACAGAAGACAGTGTCGCTCCGGTTCGGTTGCTGTCATCCCTGGCTGAGACACTCCTCTGGGGTCCCCTCCTGTTCGCATCTGCTCTTCTGCCTCTTGACAGCAGCTACAGGGATGTGTCGAAACACAAAAATCACATCACTCCACTTTCTTTCTTAAAGTCCTTTCTGGTTCACATGCTGAGTACCTTGGCTGTATCTGACCATCTCTAGCCCCTGGCCTGCAGTTCTCTCTCTCTCTCTCCTGTACTCTGGATCTAGCCCCATGTGTTTTCCTGCCCCAGGACCTTTGCACAAACTCTGTCTTCTACGTGAAACCAGAACACACTCTTCCCAGTTCCTTTTTCTGGGTGGCATCTGTTTCTTCCTCTACAGGAACACCATCCCTTCAGAGATTCATCTTGCTGCCTCTTGGACCTCCTAGATTTGAACTGGGTTCCCTGGTTTTATTCTCCCTGGCAGGCCTGTTTCTGTCCCGTGTTCCACAGACACAGGTACCATGTCTGCTCTGTTCCTTCCTGCCCCTTCCAGCTCCGAGGCTGGTGCAGAGGCTCTTCTCAGCGCTCTCAGCTGGATGGGCACGGGGTTTGCCGGTCTTTGCCCAGCTCTGTGTGTGCCTTCCGTCCTGAGTTAGAAAGTTGCCCGAAGTGTCCCCCTCCCTCAGATGCAGTGCCAGGCAACAGCTGTAGCACTCTGCTCAGACCCCTGGGTTCATTTAACCTTCTTGGCATCAGGCCTCCATTTCCTCTGTTGTGAGATGGGAATTCCTAGGACCGGGAGGTTGGGAGAGATAAGTGTGGCCATTCTTCTCTTTCTTACAAATGCCTTTGGCTCTTCTCCGGGTAAAAGTTCTGTTTTTCAAATAAAGACCACTGACGACCAGAAAAGTCAAGCACTTTATCTGAGAACACAGAGTGGATCTGAGTGCAAGGTGAGGATCTTTCATTTTATAAGGAGCAAGACTGTGTCTCCAACCTGCCAGCCATGGCGCAGCATCAGGATCCTCTCGTGTCCAGTGCTTGCTCCTTGTCTTCTGTAACCTGCCTCTACAGAGCTGAGTCCCAGACGACAGGCTTTCCCGCACCAGGACCCTTGGGGGACACCACACAAAAAACTGACCTATATTAATTTCACGTGCTATTTGCAGTCTTGGTCCCTTCCCACCCAGCATGTAACCCCCCCCCCCCACACACACACAAACTCACAAACACGTTGATCAGCCCAAGGACATTATAAAAATAAAACGACCTAAACCCGGCCTTCTGGGAGCCTCCGCCCTCCTGTGCCCCTGCTCTGAGGCAAGGGGACAATGCTCCCAGCCCAGTTTGAGGGAGGGATGCCATCCCCCTGGGAGAGCACGAGAAGGAGGCAGCAGCTAAAACAGGTGCAGGGAGCTGATGGATGTGATGAGCTAGGGGCCGAGGAGAGGGCAACAGAGGGAAGAGAAAAATTAATAAAGGCTCCCTGGGGGCAGGTCACACCGGGGAGTGAAGGAAAGTGCTAGAAAGAACCGTTGCAGCCTCACAGAGAATGAAGACAGAGAAGGGAAAATCCCAGGAAGAATACCCCGGAAAGGGGAGGACATGAGAGCACACAGCCCATGAGAGCAGATGGAAGGACCCCCAGCTAATGTGAGTAGGGTTTTATTGGGGGGGGGGGCGGGAGGTTGAGTGTCCTTGAGAAGAGTGAGGTAGGAGATAGAGCTGAAGGAACAGAATGTAGAGACCTGAAGACCTGGCTTCAGTGTGGCTTTCAAATCAAGTGGAGACCAAGAAGTGACACTCGAGGCTGTCCTCTGACTGTCACATGTGAGCTACCACATGTGTGCATGCACACAAACACACGAAGAAGATGAGGAGGGAGGATGCATCAGGAAAAGGATGCCATGATTCTGACCTCACCTTTACCTGACTTGGGAACCCCAGGGCTGCAAGGGAAGGACCCTTGTTCTGCATGAAGCCTCCAGGCTTCGGAGTGTCTCATAGTCACCCCCATGCACCCCCTCCAGCCCTTCTTGTGAAATGTGATCATCTCTGCCCCCAGGCCTGCCTTTATCTTGTCATCTAAGTCAGGTGTAGGTATGGTCATGCCGTGCTAAAGCAGTCTTCAACAAAATGTAAGTGGATGGCATGACTGTGTCTCAATAAAACTTTATTTACACGCATAAAAATAAAAATACCCTCACAGGTTGCAAACTTCCATCCTTTTGGAGGAGCTTGGGAGGAGTTCTTGGGTAGACAAGAGACAGCTTTATTGTGCAACAGAAAGGGGCTTCAATATGCGCTCAGAAGTTCCCTGTCTCTTTGGAAGGGTCTAGAAGGCACTGCCTTGAGCCTTGGTGAGGTCTTATCAAACGGCTTCATGGTCATGGCCTTAGGTACATCATCCTCCTGGTAGTGAGCCTGGGTTTGAGTCTTGCCCAGAAGTCACTTCTCACTTTGAGCACTGTTGTCAAGTAAAATCTGGGAATGGAAAACACCCAAACCTAATTCATTTGGTTTATTTATCATCACTAGCTTGTTCATTGGCTTCTCTTATTGACAGAGTCAGGATTTGAACGCAGGGCCGTTACCTCAAAGCTTGGGCTTTGGCTGAGAGTCTCTGTTGCCCTTGCATTGTGGAGGCAGTAGACGTTTTGTTCAGTCTTGAGAGAAAGGTGGGATTTAGGTAGGAGAGACAGCGAGGAGCATGCCAGGCACAGGGTTGACTAGAGGTACAGAAATGGAGGGGGGAGCACCAGAGAGTGTGTTCCCACCATACCGCCTTGCTCTGTCACTCAACATTTAGATCCTAGCTTCCATTTCCTGGTAATCACTTTTTGTGTCCCCTACACAGAGTAAACACGACACTACTCTCCTGCCAGGTGGAACACACAATTCTATATTCCTTCAGAATGCCTTTCCACAGTGAAGCTTTTGTTGAGGTTCAATGTGAAGTGAAACCTCTTCTGAGAAGTCGTTCTTATCAGTTACAACCCTTGTTTGCGAGGGTCTGAACACAGGATTTTCTCAGTGAGAGCACAATGGAGGGGAAGCTGGCTTCGGTGAGGCTGTTGAGTACCACTCAAAGAAGCTGCGTAGAACCCAGGTTCCCCCCCACCTCAGGATCTGCCAGCTTCTAGGTTGGAGGTTTGCAACCTGTGAGGGCATTTACTTTTATTTTTGTAAATAAAGTTTTATTGAGACACAGCCATGCCATCCACTTACATTTTGTTGAAGACTGCTTTAGCCCAGCCCAGCCTAGTTGACTGTCTGTGACAGAGAGTGTATGCTTCACACAGCTTAAAGAAAACATTTGCTTACCCTCACTCTGGGGCTCTGCAGGCCAGGGAAGAGAAAGTGGAAAATTGTGGGGGAGGGGCTTATGGGTTGGACAGGATGTGTGGCTCCTCATTTCCTCTCATGGCCCATTGGCCATACCTGATCACCCAACCCTAACAGAGTGCAAGGATGCTGGGAAATGTAGTCTTTCCCAGGTGGATGGGGGAGTAGGTCAGCCTGGTGCACCGCCTAGTGTCTCCGTGCAACTTTCCTGGACCTTCCCTCTCTGCTCAGTGCAAGGGGAGATGAAAGTGGTTTTATTTAGCCCACCTGCAATGCCCAGGCTGGAGTGCTGTGGGGTTCATGCTTCCCTAGTCCTCTTACCACAGACTATCAGAGCTGGGTGACAAATTCTATAGATCCCTTGCGCCTTGGTAACCCATTCCGGGTGTGCTCCCACTGATGAGGGCCCTGTTGCCTGCAGTGGTGGCTTGGACCCATGGGCTTCCCTTTTTCTCCATTTCACACCTCCACACTGCCCCTGCTGAGCATAGAAGAAGCCAAAATAAGACACTGCTGACTGTATATTAACTAGGCAGGGAAACTGAGGCATGAAGAAATTTACACAAGGTATCAAAGAAAATGGCAGCAAATAACCTTTGAAACTAAAACAGTTTCAAACAGTGTGTGCATGTGTTCTTCAAGACAGAATAAGGCCAGGGTTGGGATCTAGGCCACTAAGCCAGTAGCACAGGAGACTTTGGAAAGTTAAGTAGATCAATTGACATCTGAACTGTAGGTACAAGGTCACTATGACCAGTTAAAAAGCCTTTGGTGGTCCTCTAAGGGGTCATCAGGGCGGGGCCACTTAATTCATGTTGGGAACACTGTGTGACGTGAGAAGCTCTGCTCCCTGCTCCCCACCCATAACTACGTCTCTCTAAGGAGGACACACACCTAATCCGCTTAACATCCACCCCACACCCTGTTCCTACGAAGGTCCCTCTCGAGCTGCCCCAGCCTCTGCTGCTGAGGGTCTGTGCCAGAAGCTGCCATCCCTGCACCCAGGGTCAGCAGCTTCAGCGGGCAGTCAGCCGGGCCTCTGACTGCCATGCAGGCCCTGGAGGCAGCACGTGGCTGGCCGGGTGCTGCTGTTTCTGCCCCAGTGCCCTGCGCTGCCCGCTCCGCCTGAGCAGATGGTCTTGTAAGTGAACACCATGTGAATGGGGTCAGGAGGGTCTGCTGGCTCCACCTTCTCTTCCTCTGCCTCCACTGGGCTCCACTGTCCTTGTCTGCTGTCCTGGATGAGGTCAGCTGGCTAGGCTGCATGGCGTGGCACAGCCCTGGAGCCCAGACTGGGGGGTGCCAATTCTGGAGCTCTGCACAGTGGCAGCAGACTGCAGGCCGGGAGGAGGGTCAAGTGGCCAGCCATTCTGTACATAGAGTGGCTGTTGATTTTAAGGCCGAGAATACCACTGGATGTCTGGGAGCTTGGTGGAAAGCCCATGGAAATGAGGGTATCTGTTGCAAGATGTGGGCAAGGCCACAAGCACCATCCCCCATCCCCCACCCCGGTTGCAGCCAGAGCACCCTCACTCTGTACTCCAACCACAACTCCTCAGGGGCTCCCAATTGCATTTCTGCAAAAGCCCACCCTGGGAATGGGATTTCTCCAGCCTCTTTCATTTCTCCCCTCACCAGGAACACTGGCTTTCCCTAAGGCCGAGCTCTTCTCTATCTCAGGTCCTCTGAAATGCTTTATTCCCTCTGTCTGACCCTGACAAAGCCTTTTCCTGTACCTCTCCATGGTAAGACCCCAGGTAGCAGTGTCTTCCCCAATGGTGATGGCTCTAGAAGAAACACACGAGATCTGGGGTCTCTAAAGATCTGGCATTTTCTTTCTAGGAGTTTCTACCACTTGGTTCTATGTATCTGTTAACTGTTTATTGTCTCTCTGTCACGCCAGAATGTATGTGCCACAGAGAAAGGCAAAGGGCCACGCCTGTCCTGTGTGCCTGGAAGCTCATGTAGGCAGACCCCAGGGCTGCGCCCTCCATAGGCTCTTCATCGGTCTTTGCTAGCCTGCCTACATGCATGAATAATCGAAGGCCTTTGAATTCTAAGGACTCTGAGGAAGTTCAGCCAACTTTGTCAATACTGGCAGGGGCTGACTGAACCCAAGGCTCTTAAGCCCAGCCTAGTCACTGCCTAGTCTTGTGGAGTTGAGCCACCATTTCCCCTTAGCTCGCTTGCAGGCTCCTTGCTCCCAGTAAAGGTGGAGGCCTTAGAGCCAGCCCCTTGTGCTATCCAGGAAGGGAATATTTCTTGGCTGCACCACCAGGGCTAGGCATTGTGTAAGGACCACTGCATCCTGGGGCAGGTGATCTGGAGGTCTCGGGGCAGGAAGTAACTCCAGGTCCCTTTGGTGTGGTATCTGAGCAGAACCCAGCAGCAGACAAGGGCAGACAGTAAGATCTGAGCAAGTGCCAGGATTCTATATACCTTCGGGAACTGGCCATTCCTCTTTATTAGAGCAGGGACACTGTCAAAACATTAGGAAGGACCCAACCTCTTCTGAGGGGGGGGTCTCCTGAAATTTAGAGATACCTGGCAGTTCTGTGGGTTTCCACAATCACTGGGAGGGGTTCCTTCAGCCTCCTGGAGGGGGGGTGATATCTGGGTGAGATACATTCAGGGAAGGCTAGGGAGATGCTGCGGCCCCATGATACTCCACAACCTCACCCCAGCTACTGAACAAAGTGGTCTTTTTGAGTTGCTGTCAGGACAAAGCTGAGGGAAAGGGGCCTGAGTCAGAGGGAACCCAGGGAGGTCCTGTTACCTGCCAGACACGTGTCTCCATCCTGTGAGGTTGGGTTCAAAACATCCATGAGTAGGTGCAAGGACACAGAGAGATGGCCCTCCTGTTTGTCAGCCCTGATCTGCTCTTTCTCTAACTTCAAAAAGCTGCTGATTAAAATTGAGATATGGGGGTGTGAATTTCCAGTCTGTGTTTATATAGCTGGATCCTTGTTCATGAAACTTGACCTCTGCTTAGTACCCCGTCTTCTTTTTTAAACAAACAAACAAACAAACAAACAAGGCCTCACTATGTAGCCCATGCTATCCCAGAACCCATAGTCAGCCTCCTAGATGTTGGCATTATAGGTGTGAGCCACCGCACTAAGGCTTGGGATCTTCCTCTTGTACCAGCAAAAAACTCTCATGACCTGGACTCGGATGAGTTTCACACATGCTTTCTTCATGCACTCTTTCTGCAGCACTGGGGGAAAAGCCTCAGGTCCTGCATACTCTGGGCAAGCAGTCTACCTCTGAGCGGTGGTCCCAGGTCTGCTGCTGCTGTGCTGGTACGTGCAGGCTAGGGGCCATCCCGGCTGCGCTTCCTTGAGAATGGTGTTTTACTGAGATAGCATCTTGCTGAACTGGAACTCACTGACATGGCCAGGCTGGCTGGTCAGCAAGCCACCAGGGACCTGCCTGTCTCAGCCTCTCAAGTGCTGTGGGTTCTAGGCTAGCCTAGGAAAAAAACCACCATGCCTGGCTTTTTTTTTTTTTCTCCTTGTTCTCCAGTTTTGGAGATTGAATTCAGGTCCTCAGGCATGCATGGCAAGTGCCTCACTAGCTGAGTCATCTCCCCAGGCCCCATCCCTCCTCTCAGACATTAGACACTGCCTTACAAATGGTCTTGCCACCCAGGTGCTCTGGAATCAGTGCCACTTGCTCAGCGGGTGCCACTGTGGGCATGGTTCTGTCCACTGCAGCAGCGCGTGGCTTCAGCTTGACGAAGGTTTTGCCTGGGTGTTCATATTTGGCACATTAAATATGTCTACACAAGCCGGAAGGATGTGACAGAGGCTGGCAGAGCGTCTTGCCACGTACTCCTCACCCACAGAAGACAGCCGGCCTATTCCAGTCTGCAGCATCGGCGGCAACCCGCTCTCCATCTTCTGTGTGCACAGCCAGGCCCCAAACATCCCTTCCCTTGTGCTTGAAATAGAGCTCAGTTTTTAAAGCTATAGAGAGGAGGAAGAAAAAGAAAGATAGGAAGGAGAAGGGGGAAGACTAGGAGAAGGAAGGAGAAGCAATGACAGTCAGACAGGAAGAAAGCACTAAGGAAAAAGACAGGTATGTTATGTTCCTAGTGGGCGCCTATCTTTGCCCTGCCCTTAGCTGGGTCTCAGACCCGAGAGAGCTCATGGGGTCATCTGTAGTTAGCTCCCACAGCTCTCAGATCCATCTTCTAGGCTGTGGCAGTTGGGGTTTCTGCCGTGGCCGCTGTGGCAGGCTGCTCCCAGTTCTGGAGAAGCAGCTATTTAGAATGGGTGGGGAGTCTCCGCTCAGGCTCTGTTCTCATTCCCCACTGAATCTTTGCTTTAGGGCTTAATCTGCCATAGTTGCCAGTGGGCTGTGCCGGGTTGGGGAGGGGGCTCTCTGTTCAGCCTTAGGTAGGCTGGTTTGTATCTGGGGACTCCCCTCGGCGACTCAAGCCGAAGCCCATCTTCCTTCTCCCTCCTTCTTTCCCTACTTCCCTTCAATTTCCTGTCATTAACAAGTGCAGGTTGTCTAGGGTGCGGCTCCCTGGAGCTGGGAGCGTGAATCAGTGAGGTCCCTTGGAGGACAACTTGTCACGTGCTATTAATGGCTTAAAAAGTAGGCAGGCTTCTAGGAATCTGCCCTGAAGACATCACCGGGCAAGGTTCTGCTGATATGTGCAGAGGTACACTGCCTGCGTGCTTTGTAAGTCTAGTGACATCACAACCCAGTGACATCAGTGGAGGATTACCAGAAGAGCTCAAGCAAAGAACAGACTGAAGGGACCCTTGAGGGTCACAGGGAACTCGGACTTTGGACAGAATGCATTCACGGGATCAAGGCTGACTTCTTGGTGATGCTAATGACCCTGAAGCTGAGAGGTGTGATGTCAGAGTTGGTATTCCGCTGAAACCTTATAACAATAACCCAAGGGTAGCAAGGGAAACCAGAGCTGCCAGCTAGGACTGGGAACACCCGCTCAGCTGGGGGACACGAATGAACTCCCTGTCCTCTTGCTGTTGTGATTGTAAAAGGACAAGAGTGAGGGATAGAACTCAGTGGTAGAGAGCCTACCAGCGTGTACCAGGCCCTGGGTTCAAACCTTAGCCCTGGAGAAATCAGTCAATCAATCAAGTGAACATGAAATTCTCTCTCTCTCTTTCTTTGTAGCTTTTGTTTTTAAAACTCTACTTTATTTGGGGTGTTTAGGCCTCTACCTCCCTTCCACCAACACCCCTAGCCTAGCTAGGAGAGAGAGGGTTAATGGGGAGAGAGGGACCAGATCCCTTCACTTCTCCCAGATGTTTAGGATCAATGGAGTCTTTTAGGGCTCTATTCCAATCTCTGCCAACAGCAGATGCAGCCAGCAGTCTCCTCCAAGCCCCTGTGCCCTGAAGTGTTTCTGTCTGTCTGTCTGTCTGTCTGTCTGTCTGTTTGTCTGTCTGTCTGGTTTCTCTAAACCGCCACACCGTCCGTTTTTCGTCTCTTCAAACTGCTACTCAACACAGGCCAACATCGAATGCCACACCTTCTCTTTCTCTGCTCTCAATTTATATTCTCAGAGCCCTAGACCATGCCCCTATCTGTGCCACATGTAGAAGGCCGTTACAGGCTGGCAAAGCCACACCCCTCAGGGGACAATTAATGGCTGTGGACAAACTAAAGCCCAACTAAAATCCCACACTTGGGATTAAAGCAAAAACATATTGACATAACTGAGCTGTAAACATAACTGAGTTTACAAAGAACCCAAAACTTCCAACTACCCTCCCCCAACCCATGTGTGTGTGTGTGTGTGTTGCAGCCAAGAGGCTGATTGCAGGTGTCTTTTTCAGTGGTTGGTTCTCCACCTCCTATTTAGGGACAGAGTCTCTTGCTCATTGTTCACTGATTGGCCAGTGAACTCATTGGTTGGCCAGTGAGCTTCAGGGACCCACCTGTCCACCCTTCTGTCTTCCCCTAGTGCTGGCTATACAACTGCTCCTGGCTTCTAGTGCTAGTTATCTGAACTCAGGTCCTCACGCTTGAAAGCCCCTTCTGAAGGAGCTGTCCCTCCAGCCTCTTTTTTTTGACTTGAAATCATGTCTACAAGTTACTCTAAAGTCAAGCATTTGGGAGGATGAGGCAAGAGGGCACTGAATGCAAGGCTAGCCTGGGCTACACAGGGAGGAAAACAAATGAAAGATACTGTTAATTGAAGAGCTAAGTTCCCAATAGTACACGTGGCAGTCCCACGGGTTGTTTGGTTTTGAAATCTGTATGTATTTTACATGCAGAAGGGTGAAGATTCGTGCTGCACAACCCTGCTCAGTGTGTGTGTGAGAGAGAGAGACAGAGACAGAGACAGAGACAGAGAGACACACACAGAGGGAGAGAGAGAGGAGGCTTCCATTTTTTCATCATTACCCTCAGTGGCTTTGTGTATCTCTCTACTTATCTATAAGAGGGTCTCACTGTGTCCCAGTATTTACTATGTAGCTCAAGTTGTCTTCCTACTTGCAGCAATCCTCCTGCCTCAGCTACCTGAGTGCTGGGATTGCAGGTGTACACCATCAAGATGGCTTCTTTTGCTCTTTTCGTAGTTACATATATGTTCATGTTTTCAATGACGATTATCATTGAAAATCTGAGCATCTCCTGTAAGGCTGCGCCTTCCAAATGGAGGCCGAACATATCCGAATATGTCCGTTGGTGATACCCTCATCTGGTGGGTGGGGAGGCTAAGGATCAGAGAGGGTGAGAACCTTGGCTAAGAACACACAGACACAATCCTAACTCTTCTGGAGAAGTAAATACTTTTCTCATCAACCCCCGGTGGCTTTTGCAAGGACAGAAGTCCCTCCACCGCAGACCTCCACAGGCCAAGCTCTCCTGGTCTCCTGTCCCACGTCCACTCCAAACTCTCCCCACCCCCCACAGCCACTTAAGCAATGGCTTCGGTGAGAACCGGCTCTGCTCTCCAGTCACGGGCAGGAGGTGAAAGCTGCCCGCTCAATCTTTCCTCCTAATGAGCCTCCGCACTCCTGTTGCCTTTGAGGATGGAAGCAAGCTCTCTGCCACCGTCGCCCTCATATTTATCAGCTCTGTTTACCTGCAGGGCGGCAGAGGGAAGGAGCGGCGTTATACATAAATATCATGAAATCCACCGAGGGCGGCAGGCAGAGCGCTTAATCCCACCTTCGCCACTAACGACTTAGAATCTGAAGAAGTCACTCTCTCTATGTTTTCTCTGTCTCAAAAGTAAATAGAGGGTAACACACTTAAAAAAAAAATCAATGGATGTTCCAAAGGAAAAGGATGTGTGCGGGCGGGGGTAGCATCTCCATGTTGTACTGACACGCACTCCCTCGGTTCTGGTAATGCTGGAGACAGGGAGCCTGGTCCCGCCTCACCGGTCTGCTCTTCTCCCAGGCCTGAGGCTACCACCTCCTGCCTTGCCTCCAAGCACTTCTGCCCACTTTCCTGCTCTCCCAGGCTGGTTGGTCCAAAGCATGTCCAAGTGAGTCATTTCTGTTGACACCTTCCTTCTGGAACAATCCAACTTAATTGTTTTGGATTAAAAACAAAACAAAACTCTGCTCCTTCTAATCTCAGGGACAGTTCAACCTGTACTGGTTCCCACAGTGGGGCCTGGAAGTGCTTGCCTTCTTGCAGAAGACCGTGTATAACCCAGGAACCTCACCCAAACCACAGGAACCCCCCCCCCCAGGCTGCTCCCGCAGCATGAAACAAGGTTGTATTGAGACCCCAAGTCTGGGGAGACCCCTCCTGAAAGGAGCAGGACAGCTGTGTGTGTGTGTGTGTGTGTGTGTTGGGGCGGGGAGGTACAAGGGTTTTTACATGGTGAAAATGTTTTATTCTTTTGAACACCGGATCCCAAACATGACTCCACTTTGTGGCCTCCCCAGTTCTCTCTGTGGGAAGAAGAGAAGTAGCCAAAGGTTTGGAATTTAGCACAACTGGTTGAGTGCTTGCCTCGCTTGCACACAGCCTTGGGCTTGAGCCCTATCACCTAATACACTGGACACATTAGCATACACCTGCAATCCCAGCATACTGGAGGCTGAGGGCGGGGGATCAGAAATTCAGAGTCATCTTTGGCTACATCACCAGTTTGAGGCCAGCTTGGGCTGCATAAGACCTTGTCTCAACAACAGCAAAAGGGGTAGCAAGGGTATGGTTGCTGGCCAGCTTCAGGGGGCCCCAGAGCTTGTGTCAGAACAGGACCATGGACAGAGCCCTCTCTCCGTTCCCTGGGGCTGTTGTGCTCCTGGGGCTGTCTCAGAAAACCCTGGCTGGGTGCTCCATGCATCCTCCGAGGTTAGACGCTCACTGTTGGCTCATCATTCTCCACAGACTGTTGGCAACTGTAGGGCAGGAGCTGCACCATGCACACGTCTCTTGCCCACGTGGCTGAGTCCCTGTACTGGTCAGTGCAGGGGAAAGGTTCCATCCATGAGGGTGGAGAAGGAGCTATGTCTCAAGGGTGCCAGTGACTCTGTCCACCTTCAAAGCCAACTTCAACGCTACCTTCAGGCTGAGGACTTCTCTGACCTCCCCATTTCATGCATGGCCTCTGTCCTCCCTTGCTCTCTTGGCCCCTCGACAGCAGGTACTATTTACCTGCCTCACCCAATCCCTCCTCCCATCCCACTGGAACACGAGCTCTGAGCATAGGCATCACTCAGTGGGATGAGTTGATACGCAGCAGGCATATTCAGGACAAAGAGACCTGGTGCCGGGGAGACAGTTAACTCAGCAAAATACTGTGTAAATGTGAGGACCCGAGTTCAAATTCACAAACCCACGTAAATACCAGGCACAGACGCACACATCTGTAACCACAGTATTGCTGAGGTTGGGAAGGGGGAGACAAGTGAGACAGGCAGATAATCTGGAGCTTGCTGGCCAGGCAGTCTGGCTTCATCTATGAGCTACAGGTTCAGTGAGAGACCTGTCTCAAAGTAGGGTGGAAAGGGACAGACACCTCATGTTTACCTCAGCCTCCCACCAATACAACCTGCACCCAGAGTTTCACCGTGAGCGTCTGCTCACAGAGAGCACGTCTTCAGAGGGGATGAAGCACTTGCCAGCCTCCCGCCATGGTGTCTGGCGCCAGGAGAAAAGAAGAGCCGCAGTGTCTCTCCTCACTGGCTCCTGTTGTTTTGGACTCAGACCCATGTTCCTCCCACCCAGGCCCCTGCTGACCCACTTCCCTCGGCTTCCTTCCTCAGCACGTCCTAGACTGGTCCTCATTGGCCTAGCGTTCTCCCCCACTGGAAGGCTCCAGAGCCTCTGCACCTACCATCCTTGCTGCTCACAGCTGTGCCCCAAGATAGCCACATGAGGACCAATCTCAGTCCCAGTATTCCTTCTCCTTGGGGTCCCATCCAACCTAGCCCTGCTACCCAACTCCCAGCTGCCACAGCTCCATCTTATCATCTGTACTGTCTGAAAGGTCTTATTTACCGGTAGAACCAGTTTGCCAGGAAATCTAGCCCCATGGGCTCCATACCCAACCCCTGTGCCTTCTTTATCCATAAAACTCAGCTGATCTCCATTCCCGCTGCGCCCGCCAAGCCTCCTCAGCGTGGTCAGGCACGCTCACTCATTATGCCTTAGACCAGCCAATTTGAAGCTGGTGGGTCTGTTCAAATTTCTTCCTAGGAAGCAGAGGGAAGCATGAGCTCTCTCTCTCTCTCTCTCTGTCTCTGTCTCTCTGTCTCTGTCTCTCTCTCTCTCTTTCTGGGGTGCCACGGAAGGAGCGGCACACTCCCCAAGGTCCACCCTCAGCCTGGTTTTGTTTGCTGTAGTCTCTGTAGATTTGGCACATCCGTGCCCCTCGATGGTAGGAGGCAGCCATGACCCCTTTAGCTGTCAGCTGAACAGTCCCCCCTGGCCCTTTCTAGGTAGGAAGCAGCTTTTCCCCAGTGCCACATGGCTTGAACATGGCTCCTTTCCATATGTCCCCCATCAGAGCTCTCTGCAAGGTCCCTGGTGTTCTGGGAAGTGGGAGCCTCCCCCATGAGTCCTCAGAGAAGCAAACCAATTACAGAGACCATTCCTGTGTTCCTACAAGGGCACCTATACCCAGCCTGCAGCTGGCACCAGCTCTGCAGCCTCCCTGGCTTCTAGCAGGGGAGCCTAGTGCCAGTAGCTCTTACTGGCGGAGCCCTTAGCTGCAGGACTCTCTGAGGACTTCCTTCACTAGGTTCTTTATTCTGCTTCGGCTACCTTGATCTCACAGAAGGGCAGAGTGGGGAGCAGAGGGGTCAGAGGTGGCCGAGGGCAGCCACGGAGACAAGTGACCTTTCTGACATGGTTTCTGTAGCACAGGATCTCTGGCTAGATTCGGGGGGTCCCAGCAACCAGTTTTAGGGCGATGGGAAATGCTTCCTGTTCTCTTGGATTGTACATTGAGGACCTTCCACGGCCTGGCATTGCCAGTGTCTAGACATGGGTTTGGCCTGTAGTCAACCCTCAGCTGTGGTTTTCTAAAGTCGCCAGCTTGTAGTGGCCATAGTCAGTGCACACTATGGAGATGTGCGTGAGGCAGGGAGATGTGAGGCCTGGGTGCTGGCTGCTGCTCTGTGCCTGGACGGCCAGCACACAGTTGTTTCTCCTTCCTGTGACCTTGGCAAGAGGCCTGACCTTCACCCTCTGCAGGCAGCATGGCCTCCAAAGCTCCTGCCAAGCTCAAGGGGAGGAAGGAGGGGAACTAGGAGCTGCTGGCTCCGGTGGCGAGCGTTCTGGTTCTGCTGCCCCTTGGCTGAGCTTAGTTTTCTCCTTCCAGCTTGTCATTTGTAAAAGTGGGGTATTAACAGACTCCACGCCGTAAGGCCAGAATCGGCGGATGCATGTAATGCGCTTAGCTCATGTAGAGATGTTGGTGGGTCACTAGCAGCAACCAGAGCCATTCCATCGTGGCCGTTATCACAGGGGCACACCAGGGGCTGTGCATCCCTAGCTAGTGCTGTTGGCCTGATACACTCTCCCATAATAAAGTGGTCTGGGGACGGGAGGTGACAAAGCTCTGTGGGCCAGGGGGTCACGGAAGAAGTAGGGGGTCCCCAGGGAAGACTAAAAACCCTGGGAGGCCTCAGGTGCCAGACTGCAGCCACAGCCCTGGTGTAGACAGGCCGTCGCTGGGGAGTCACAGGGTGAAGTGGGGTTTCAGAAGGATTAAACTGGCGGCAGTGACAGCGTGGAAAGCAGTCCAGCTCAGTGCACAGGCAGACACAGCTGCCCAGCTCTGGAGCGGACAGAGGTGGCCGTTACAGGAAGAGGCCAGCTCCCGGCTGTCCGTGGGTTCCCAGCATTGTAGCTGGGAGAGGCTGGCTGAACCCTATGCTGAGCAGTAGGCACCCAGGGAAGTGGGCAGAGGTCACTGTTTTTCCAGGGACGGGAGCCCCCTCAAGGAGGTGTGGTGCTTGGAGATCCTCCAAGGATCCTCCAGGGGTGATATCGTGTACTGAGCCTGTGGCAACTCACAGGTACTTCCAAACCAGCCCAGGGTTTGCCTTCTCTCCTGAAGGCCTACAGGGGGCCTGCAGAGCGGGCAGGCATATACACAGAGTGCAGAAACAGGGGTCAGGTGTACCCTGTGATTGGCCAGGGCAGCAGTGGTTAAAGGCACATCCCCAACTAAAAACGGAGGCAGGCGCTGCTCTTCTTCCTCCCCGTTTTATTGAAAGCTGTGATGATACTGAGAAGCTCCGGGTGTTTCCATCTTCTGTCTCCTGGAGAGACGGAGGTCTGCTGGGCTCCCGGCAGCTGAGCCCGGCTGGCCAGCCCTGTGGGACAGTCCACCGTACCCTCACACCAGGGTATGGAATATGTCCACCTTCTCCCGGTACAGCTGGTGGAACTGCTTGGCCAGACAGTGGAATGGGGCTTCGTAGTTGTCCATCTCCTTCTGTAGGAGAAGTGAGAGGGGTGTGAGTTTTCAGTCTAGGGAAGCTGGCCCCTGCTGGAGGCGTCCCTCCCTTCCAGCTCCTGACTCTTGGTGTTGGGGGGCGTCTAGGCGCTGTTTGGGCAGCTGCTGTCACAGTGCAGATTTTACAGGGAAACTGAGATCGAAGGAACACTCGGAAAACTGCATGGTGCGTGAGCGGTGGAGCCAGGGTCTGGGCTGAGTGTTACAGGAGAGAACCTGGCCGTAGCCTGCCCCCGGGGGGCGGGGGGGGGGGAGACAGCTGCAAAGGCAACAAGGCACAGCCCAGCCATGAGAGGCAGGGACCTTCTACTCCAGGGACCAGTGGAGGGAGAGGGGCAAGGCCAAGTGGGAAGAAGAGGATTATTTTAAGGGAATGCTGAGACTTTCTGGGTGGTGCTGGATCCCAAGAAGAATGAATGGCTCTCCCCCCGAGGGGGGGGGGCGGGGAGGGCGGGGAGGGCATCTCTGATACCACAGCAA
>CM053752.1:22157077-22227570 GCA_028658305.1 Pachyuromys duprasi | reverse complement strand
AGCCTATATCTCAGACAGCTTTTTTGTTTGATTTGTGAGATAAGGTCTCATGTAGCTTAGGCTGGCCTGAAAGTCACTACAGCCAAGGCTCACCTTGGGTTTCTGATCTGCCTGCCTCTACCTTTGGAGTTCTGGGACTACAGGTGTGTACCCCGGTGCTGGTGATCGAACTCAGAGTGCCCTGCATGCTAGACAAGCACTTTCCCATCTGAGTTACATCCCTAGCTGCCATCATCACCACCGTCATCATCATAACCATCACTATCACCACCACCATCATTTTAAGACAGGGCCTTGCTACGCAGTCCAGGCTGGCCTTCAACTCTTAATCTTCCCACCTCAGCCCCTCAAGGGGTAGGATTACAGGCACACACCACCATAGATAGCATCTGGGCCTTTAAACAAAAAAAAAGTGGTAGAGAGAACCTACCACACTGCAGACAGGAGATGCGGCTAAGAGCGTACAAGGGCCTGTCTGAAAAGCTTTTCAGCGGCTGGCAAAGGCACAGCCTCCATGAGAGGCACTGAAGTGTCTCTGATGAAATGGGAGGAATATCACAGCAGTCAGTGTGGCCGCACTTTACAGAGGAGTGGATGAAGCCGGGAGGGTAGAGTGGCCCAGCTGGACGGTGTATCCCGATCCCAGGCAGGTAATCTTTATATGGTGTGGCCATAAAAAGGACAGAAAAGCAGCAGGCCTGGGGAGAAAGCTGCCTTGACTCCCTCACAGCAAGGGAGAAGCAAGAGCAAGCAGGGGAGCCATTGGCCAAGAAAAAACAGGGCCCAGTGCCAGGAGTGTGCTGGGCGAGGTGGACAGTGTGCAGCCCGGTGTGAGCTCCTATGCTAGGCTCCACACAGGCACACGAGCCTCCTTAGTATCGCCTCTGCTTCTGTGGCTGCTATGTCCCAGGCAGTCAATGTCACTGAATAACCCCCACAACCTAAGTGTCCTTAGGCGCCGAGTGGAGGGAAGGAGGCCTGTGAAGCCTGGTGGGACGGTTTTTAGACCAAGTCAAAAGCTCTCCAAGCATTAGCTGGGAGAACGCGTCATAAACGTAAGGAACTCAATGCCCAGGAGCCTCCACAGACACCATGGAGTGCCTGGAAATAGATGGAAATTGAAGCATTTTCCAAACGCATTAAGGGGGCCGCCAGCGACAGAGCCCTTTTATCCGATGACTAATTATCATCCTGTGTGCAGTTTGGACACTGACAGAGCGGGCTGCAGGAGGCGACGTTTGGAGTAGACTCAGACAAGCCCTTGGCTTGACTTAAAATTCTGTTGCCGAAAGCCTCCAAGTAGGTCAGGTGTGTGGGGGGGTCAAGGGTGAAAGGTCAAGACCTGAGCCTTCCAGCTGGACAGGGATGCATTCTGAGAGGTTCTATTCCTCCTTAGCTGTACAACGAGAGGGAGATATGCAACCTGAGTCCGTCTGATGACTGAACAACAGAGCCAGAACAGCTGCCTTGTCAGGTTGCTGAAAAGGTAATTTGTGCAATACCAATCAGGCGTCAGGCCCTCCGCTGCCTGGGAGGATGGCCCTCCCCATGGAGAAGTAGACTTGGCCTTGCTCAGGCCCTCTATACGTCCTCCCACCTTAGCGATAAGGGGTGGGTTTTGAAAATTCTTCAAACTTTGTTCAGACAAGTCCTTTTTGACTTTTTGGGGAGGGGGCTGGAAACAGAGGGGTGTTTAAGAGCCAACGAACTAGGGCAGTCTCCCCCCAGGCTGCTGCACTTCGGAGGAAGGGGAGGGGCCGTGGGGCTTGGCAGCTTCTCAAACCTTTTTAATTACAGCTTTCTTAACCGAGCCGCCGGTGGCGCTCCTGTTAGTGGCAACTCAGGGGGGACTAGTTAACTCGCGCAGTTAATACCGGCCGCTCAACCGCAGCCTCTTCAAGCAGAATTTATGTGCAGCCTTCCTGACACCTGACGGGAGCTGACCAGTAGCCTTGGGTGACTGACTGATGTGTTGGGGCAGGAGATCGGGGTGCTGGGGAGGGGGTGGTGTTACTGATGAAGGCAGAGGAGGGGGGATGGGGAGCTACTGAGAGCCGGGGGGTATACAGCTCACTGCTCCCCCAAAGGTGTGCGGCATGGCCCAGCCTGCGAGCCCTGGGTAGCGCCAGCTCTCTCGTTTGAACTTCATTAATCCAACATTGTGATAATTGGACTCGAGGCATCCATCTCTGTACCAGCCACTTGTTCTGGGATTTGGGAAGGAGTAACAGTGAAAACACCATATTAGGGGATCACTTCTGTTTTAAAACGCCAGCGTGTTGAGTGTTTACTGGGCGCCAGACTTTGTGTTAAGTGTATTACACTTGCATGATGATCAGCAAAAGGCAGCTTCCTGTCCCTGTATTTACAGGTGAAAAGCCCAGGGCCCCACGGTGGACAGTGCAGGCCCATGGTCCCAGAGCCAGATCGGCTCCTCAGCATCACAAAGCAGAACACTTACCCTGAAGGCTATGCCTTGTCTGGGTATGCACGACCCCCCCCCGCCCCCCGCCCCCCTGCTGACCTCTTTGGAAAGCCGAAGAATTGGGTCTAGAGACCCTAAAGTGAAACCTCATACAACAGAGCCACTGCAGGCCTAACAGGACTCCCTGGCAAGGCACCTGAGTGAAGGCTATTGCTGCTTGGGAGGCAGTGGCGTCTGGGCCGTCCCCACGCCTGTGGCGGAAGACCCAGAAGGGGTATCCGACCTGCATGGGCAGAATTGTGTGCCTGGAAGTCATGACTTTCAAAGTTGCGGATGTCAGAAGGCGTTTGTGTCGTTGGATAGCACTGAGGGCACCAGTGACCATCGCTCCCACTGCAAGAGGGCGCCTACATCAAAGACGGCACTGTATGTTGCTGTGGGCATGAGAAGCTGGGGCTGGGCACATGCTGGTCATGTGGGCCCAGGCCAGTCTTTTTTTTTTTTTTTCCACTTCCATGCTTAATTGGAAACTGGGAGCCAATTCCTCTCTCAAAGAACTATACGGTAGGCTCCTCTAAACCAAGAGCCAAGGGTACGTGCCTTCCAGCACCTCCCAGCGTCTGAGGGTCAGGGAAATGGAACACCTCCCACTTCGAAGTCTTTCCAAGAGAGATGCCCAGAGCTCTGCCCAGGGGGGGCTGTCTGCCCTCCTTCACAGTGCCACGCAGAGGACTTTCACAACCGACACCAGGCAGAGGTCTTGGGCAGGATGTGAGCATCAGTTCTGATTGAAGATTCCGCATTTGGCAGCAGGACCACTCGGTGCATCCACGGTCATGTGAACTCCGGCATGGAGCTCCCCCAGCTCAGTGGCTCAGGGGGTGAGGGTACTCACCACAGATGTTTCAAAGAATTCCAGGCCTTGGCCCAGTGCCCATGCCTGGGCCTGTGCAGAATCCACTGTGCGTCGGCCAGCCAGGTCTGTCTTAGTTCCCACCAGAACACCTGCCCAAAAGAAATAACCTCAGTGTTATGGGAGGTCGGCTGTAGAGAGAGGGGTGTGTGATGTATCAGGCGACAGAGGCTGTCCACTTGAGGTGGTGTGTGCCAGCGGGAAAGGTCCCCAGGGGCCACAGAGGGACAGGCTGGCGTGGCTGTGCACACGTAGCTCAGCTCAGAGTTCTCTCATGGCTTCAGATATAACTATGTTCCTCACCTCCTTAGGGCTGTAAGCGCCCGGCAGGCCCGGATCAAGTTTAGAGGGGCATTTGTGCTAATTCCCAGCACATGGAACCAACATCGGACACGCTCATTAATGCTAATCTCGGGCCTGGGCTCAGAGTCAGGGACTCAGGTAATTGAGCTCCATTCCCAGCTGCCTCGGCTGTGCTAATTTCTCAGCCCGTCTCTGGAGGCCGCTTTCCCTGGCCTCTAATGAGGAGAATTTGTTGATCTCACACAGGGATGAGAAAGAAACTGATGGAAAGCGTGCAGGAGTGGGAACTTGTGCCCGAGAACCGGGGAAGATGAGGGATTCTTCCCTAGAGTCAGCTTTCTGGAGACGTCAATTCCGAATACAGCACCCTCGTTTTTACTGTCTCAGTTCTCCCAGCTCTGCCTGGTGGGTGGCACCATCTCCCCACGCCCAGGCTTGGGGCAGCTTTAAAAACCATGAAGCGGCAGTGCAAGGCACAGTGAAGGACACTGAAGTCAAAGACCAAGAGGTTCGGGCCCTTGTCCCGCTCCCACGTGGCGTGCGCAGTGAGCTGAGGCCCCTGGGTGGAAGGACAGAAGCGTGGTTGTAAAAAGGACTCCCTACAGTTCCTACCTGGAAGGGAGGTACCCGGAGCCTGGGCCCGGACCTTCTCTAGCCACTTGGTGCAGTTGAGGAAGGACTGCTCATTGGTCACATCATAGACGAGGCACAGGACATTGGGATTCTCCCACTAAGCAGGAGACAGGAGAAGCACATTTCAGGGCTGTGACAGGGACTCCCGGATGGGGGAGAAGCCGGGCTTTCAGAGAGGCAGGTGTGTGTGTGTGGGGGGGGGGGGTGAGCTGGGAAACTGTCACACACACTCACAGATGGCTGCAGTTCACCAGGGAACGAATGGAGGAGACCAGGCTCAGGGGCACTCATGTGGGACAAACATTCCCACCTGGGAAAGGGAAGCTTGAACCTGGGTGAGGGAAACTGCTACCCAGAAGAGGGCAGTGGCTACCAGGCACCTCTCATCAGGGGCTGCCCGTGCAGCACTGAGACGCTCCAATCAGGGAGGTTGTCTAGCAGGGTCTCACTATTATGACTGAAGAAATGGCTCAGAGAGTGTGCGAAATGACAACATCTGACAGCCTCCAGGAGCAGTCAAGCTGCCGAGACGGGGCTGTTTACCAACCAGAAGCCCTCTCTTGTCTGTCGTGGTTCCACTAGCTCACATGACACAGTTCTTTTGGGAGCCCACCACCATCAGGCTATGACATTCTCCCAAACTGCAGGCTGCAAAGAGTGCATCTTCCTTCACTGCCTAGTCCCTGGGCCTAGGTCTGCCTGCATCTTCTTTCTAAGGGTGGGCTTTTCAAGACTTGGGGACACTTTTGGCTTCTTCTGTGGCATTGCCACCAGCCTAGTGCACTCTACACGAACACCTGGAGGGGCCTTTGTCACCTAGTGAAGAGCCAGGGTTCCAGGCTGAGGGCTATTGAGTTCGTAGATGGCTCAGAGTCCCCAAAGATCCTGCTACCAGCCTGTGATAAGGTCACGGATGCCCCTGCCTGGGCTGTGAACGTTTCTCTGGTGCATGGGGTCTGGGTACTAGCCCCCTGTACAATTAGGCCCTGTTTTGTCTGGGGTATCAAGTGACCTTTTGGGGCCTGCCAAGGCCTATGTTCTAGTTTCCTTGGAAGGCCCAGGATGGGCTCTGGAGAGTGTGGCAGAATACCAAGGCTCTGACCCTTCTTGGTGTAGAGGAAAGGGCAGAGCCTCGTGCCTGGCTCTAGGCCTCCCTAGAGTGGAAGGGATCAGGGGTCCTGTCCTGGGAGGTTGGGGGAGGGCTGAAAAACCCTCAGAAGGGGACATTCAAAACCAGTAGGCTTGTGGGGGTTGGAAGCTTCATGGCTCCTTGCACATTTCAGAGCTGGGGGAGTCCATGATGGGCAAGCACGAACATCTACTTGCCACATGGCTCAAAGTGCCAGCTAGGAGGGATGCCCATTGAAGGATTGTGCCTGGCCATTTCCGATGGTCCCAGTGTGTCACCGTGGGGAGTGCCATGGGGAGAAGGTTGGGGGGAAGTGGGTGGTGAAGGTAGGTAGGGGGAAAATGACACACTACTCACCAATTTATCCAGCATTTCAGAGAACAGCTCCTTGCTGGCTGAGTCAAAAATGAAGAGTTCCTGGAACCAGAAAAGTGCATGTCAGAAGAGAACTCGAGGAGAGCCAAGCCAGGGTTTGCCCGTTCAGCTTGGGGTAGATAGAGTGTACCCGCCCAAGTGCATGGTGCTTTCACACATGCTCTGTCTTCTCCGAGGCTCCAGAGAGATGGTGAGAACAGGGTGACCCGGAAGCAGAGGTCTAGCTTCCATCTACCTGGTGTGTCCTCGGTGGCAGGTGGCTCACCTTTCTCAACCCCAAGCACACACACAAAAAAAAACCCCAACAACAACAACAACAAAAACGTGGGAGCCAGCTGACTGCCCACCTGGCGGGACAGACCGCCAAGCAGTCTGACAAGTGTTCTGGTGTCCAGAAGGCCGCTGTGTGCTTTGTTAACCAAACGGACTCTCAGGTCGGATAACAGCTCTTAGTAAAGGAGGTCACTGATGAGGCCTGGGCAAGATGCTTAAAGTAGGACAGCCTGTCACTGCTTTGAGACGGTGAATGTGTGCTCTGCACACAAGGCCCCCAGCCTTCCCAGCCCTGGTGGAGACCTTCCCTAATGCTGCTGCTTGTTTGGAACCCCCTTGGAGATCCCAAGCCCCCCTCCTGGTGTAGAACCTCCTTCCTGGCTCTGAACCCTGCTTGCTCTATAGCCTGCCCTGTACAGTGGCTCCTGTCTCAGCCTTTCCTGTGGCATCAGGGGACCTGGTTTTTGCTCAGGGGTCTCTTTAAGAACCTGGTGAAGCCAGGAGAGGTGGAGCACGCCTGTACTCAGGGAGGCAGAGGCAGGTGGATCTCTGTGGGTTTGAGGCCAGCCTGGTCTACAAAGCGAGTCCAGGACAGCCAGGGCTACACAGAGAAACCCTGTCTTAAAAAAAAAAAAAACCATGCAAAAGAACCTAATGAATGCAATAGACCTTCTCCCTGGGAGCAACCAAATGAACATGACATGACGTTGTGCCATTCTCCCAGAGTTGTGGGAGTCTACGGAGGGATCCAGTTAAGAACTCAGATAAGGGCTGGAGAGATGGCTCAATGGTTGAGAGCACTGCCTGCTCTTCCAAAGGACCCAGGTTCAATTCCCAGCACCCACATGGCAGCTCACACTGTCTCTAATGCCAATTCCAAGGGATCTGACATGTTCACAATAAGGCACATAAAATTAAATTTAAATAAATTATTGAAAATAAAAAAGACTCAGATAAAAGACACCAAGTTCTTTTTGGTAAGGCTGGCATCCCAATCTCCCTAGAGAACCCCCCTCAAAGGTTCCCTGTGTCCTAGCTCCATGTCCCTTGCAGGGAGGGAACCCCAGCCCCAAGTGGGCTTCAGGGCACTGTGACTCACCACACTGTCATTTGTGTCGAGAACTGGCACTGTCTTCACCACCAAATCCACACCTGTTGTCTGCAGGAGACACCAAGATCACAGGCGTTAGAGGGCCCTGGGGTGGGGCCATCCCAGGATGAGGCAAGACCCCTAACCCCTGCTGAGGCAGATCCAGCCGAGCAGAACTCAGAGGCCCTGAGAACTCCCAGCTCCTGGCAACCATGTGGTGTCCCTGTCCGTCCCCTCCAAAGACAGTCCCCTGCAGGTGGCCAGCGGAAACTGGGTCTCCATGTCGTTACTTCCCCATCTATTCCCAGACCTCTCAGGGCATCCTTCTAGGGAGTACCCTCTAGCAGTTAAACGCCACATTTCTGTGGCCAGGCGGGGACTCTTCGGCCCCAGCTCACCAGGGTGTAATTCTTCTGGAAGTGGGTCCCGTCGCTTCGGAACATCTGTACCAGGGCCGTCTTGCCTACGGCTGGGTCTCCTGAGGCCAGAACAAGCGGAGGAAAAGTCATCACTTGGGTCCCATCAGGCACAAGAACCCCCTTCTACTCTAGACTGCTCGCTTTGAGACCGGAAGCTTGGCTGAGTTTTCAGAGCAAGTGTCTGCAGCTCTCCTGGGAACCAGGCGGGTGGCCAGCAGGGGAATGGGCCTGGGAGATCTTTAAAGCTTTCCCCGGGCCACAGTATGCTTCCATCCACCTCATAGGCCAGCCAATCGGGGCTACGACCCAGAAAGTAACAAGGGTTAAGGAGGGTTCGGAGCCTGGCAACGGAAGTGACACTCTTCCGCCAAAGCACAACCCGTGGGGAAACCTGTCACATTCAAACTCCAATTTACTCGAGAGTCTGGCCTGCACAAAGGAGGGAGCAGCAGCTTGTGACCCCACCTGGCTGAGCCGCTGCCTGTAGCCTCATCTGCACCGACAGTGAGGAAGTTGAGAGGCTGCAGGCACTGCGAGGAAACTCATTTTCAAGTGAGGTACTCCATCTCCGTGTGCCAGGTGAATGCTGACCTGCCAGACTTAGGAGCACGCACATGCGCTAGCATACACACACTCCCCACCCCCGATTCTACAGTCATTTCCTACAGCCACTTTGCCCAGCTGAGCCGAGCCCTTCCCTCTCTGTGCTGCCCCTGGGAACCTGCACAGCAGAAAGAAAGGTTCCTGTCAGTTGTCCGGTCCTGATCCTGGGTCCTTTCCAAGACAGGAGGGGGCAGCTTCGTATGCCCTGCTCTCTGCTGTCCCTACAGCCTTGACCTGTGCTGACGTGGCTGCTTTACACATTCAGGCATCTTTCCCGCCTTGAGAGCAGAAAACCAATGCTCACTTTGTTGCTCAGGCATTACAGGACACCTGCTTTCTGCTTTCTCCTGTTTCCGACCCTCGGGGACGTCACCGCCCCCGCCCCCATCCCCAGCTTCTTGACTCCCAGCATTTGGGACAACCTCTGCCTTCACCCTGTTTCCCAGCGGCTCCCTTTGCCTGACCTCTCCGGTCTTCGGCTCTTGACATGGCTGCTCCTGACTCCCCCCCTCACCCCCCCCCACCCGCCTGTGATTTTCTCTTGTGGGGCAATTACATGACGGCTGTGGTGCCTCTGTGCAGGAGACCCCTGTGAGGGCTGAGTGAGCCAGTCAGGACTTGGTTTCCTGCCGGTGCTTCTTAGAAGGGAACGGCCCCAGGCTGCGCCCTCCTCACAAACCCTTCACTCTCGTTCCTTCCCTCCCTAGCTGCGTCCCCACTGAAGTCACAGGTGAAGAGAGCTGGGCTCATCCAGGTGACTGTCTGGGATTTTAACACTGCCTTGTTTCACCAGGCCCATCTGGCTGACTGCCCCTCCCTGCCCCCACCATCCTGACTCCCATTCTGCTCCTAAACCTGGGAGGAAATTGGCTCTTTCTCCCTGGGAAATTCCCACACAGATTGGTTTTGGTTAATTCCAGGAATCTTTCCGCTGACTGCCAGTCACCAAGGCTGGGAGCAGAGCTCCTGTGTGGGCTACGGGGAGGGATCCGAGCATGGAGAGGCGGGGGAACTGATAAACAGGCTTTAGGAGCAACAGGATGACAAGCGAAAAGCCAGACAGCACAGCTGAGAGGCAGAGCATCGGAGGGAACTCGAGAAACCTCGAGAGCCTGTGAGCCCACGTGCTTGCTGCCTACAGGATTTCCTGGGGCCATGGCCAGGGCTGGAAGCCCAGACTGCCTTGGGAAGCCACCATTTGGGGCTATTCATGATCTCGTAACTGCAAAGCCTGGTGGCCACTCCTGGGTTCTCACTAATGAACTCTCTAGATGGAGTGGTAGCTGAAAACAGACCCCTGTTGCCCCACCCTGGTCATGTGGCTGTGGTGACCCTGCACAGGCCCTATTTTGTCACCACTGCCCGCTCATCCTCTTCAGTTTTCTGAAGGTGGGCGCTTCTAGGATCTGCTCTCCGTGCTCTGATCCTGTCTCTTCTGCCTCAGCTACCCACTACCAGCACCTCAGCTTGGGATGAAGCCTAGGGCCTCATGAGTGTGAGGCGAGGGCTCTGCCCCCCAGCCACAGCCCTGGTGTCTCTCATTCCTTGACCCTTGCTGTCCTAGGACGGCTCTTTCCCAAGCTAGCTGTGTTTCCAGCCACATGTGGGGGCTTCCACTGTCTTCTGTGGTTTGCTTGTCCACAGCCAAGGTCATGTCTCACCAGAGACCCTGTCCAAGGATGAGGCTATCACCTCCTCCTGCATCCCGCTGTCATCTCAGTCTTTCTGTTCTGGGCTGTCTCTCAAGCGGATACCTTGAACTCTTCCCCTGCCCCCCACAGCTGCCCTAGGAGCTCACACTTCATCTTCAGGGCTGAGAGCCCCTTCTAAGGGCTTCTGCAGCCAGCCCTGAAAAAAGGGTCCCCCCCCCCTGCCGCCACCTGACTACCCTAGTGTCCTCTGATAACTGACCTGACATCTATAGAAGGGTCGCTGATGAAGAGTATAGTCATCACCAGGACACGGGCTCCACAGCTGGCCTGAACCCAGAAACGGCCTGGGTTGCACCTGGCTCTGAGTCCCCTGGCAGGGGAAACAGATCCTGGTGGCCCTAGGGCGACTGAATGGAATGTTGTAGCTGCCAGGCACCACCCCTCCTCAGAGCCCTGTGCCTGGCTTGGTGAGCTCCTTCCCGCTCTCCAACACTGCTGTAGGCCTCTGCTTCTGTTGGCCGACTCTGGCCACTCTCAGACCTGGAACTGCTTGTCATTAACTTTCCCTGACAACCCAGGCCACCAACACCAGCTCCGCCTCATTAGAGAGACAGTCACAGAACAGACCGGTCGCGATGAGTCCTCTCATTGCCCACCACATGAACCCACAACTCTCTCAAGTCAGCTCCTAGCCGACCACCCGACCGTCTCCAGCTGTCCCTCATCAAAAATCTGGCCTCATCTGCTGGTTCTTTTGTTCCCTGGACACGGCCCGCCCTTTCCAATCCAAATGTGAATCCTGTCCTTTCTCTCTGGCAGCACTCAGCTGGCTTCTTGTGTGGCCTCTGAGGTTGTCTGTCCTACTGTTCTCTTTACCAGGGTGGCTATCATATCAGGTTCATGTAATCGGCAAGGGTGCCAGGGCTATACTCCAGGGAAGTGTGACTATTGTCCCCACATCCCTGGACAGATGGTTCATCACCAAAAGGGCTAAGGCTTGGGGCCAGACTCTAGCACCACACTAGCGGTGTGTTAAGTAAGCATGTGAGTTACTTAACCCCTTTGTGCCCCCTTTCCTGCATCTGTAAAACAGGCTAACAAGAGCACCCCCGTCACAGAACTGCCAGAGTTAATGAGTCAGTAGGTCCCATGTCTGGTACGCAGTGCTGTTTGTTAAACAGATGAAACACAGATGTGTGTCAACTGAGCTTTTTAAAAAATGTTTCTTCCTCCTCTCTGTCTCCAGCCAAAGAAGCAGCAGCTGTGTCTGAGTTGCTCCTCCGATCTGACGAACAAAGAGCCCACAGTTCACACTTGCACATCTGGGCTCTTCCTGGTGAGGGAGCTATACAGGCCGATGTGAGTGACTATACCTGTGGACTGGTGATTCCGTGAGAGAACACACGGGCCTACGAGGGGTGAGGAAAAAGAGCTAGGGAGGTGTGTGTGTGTGCGGCAAGGGAGGTGTGGAGATCGAGAACCCGAATGTGGTTCCATTGGGGTCTGTTGGTCCCCGGAAGCTCCAAGGGGAGACTCCCTGGAGGCCTTAGCTAGAAGCTGTAGACTGAGGACCAGGCTGGTGTGGAGGCCTGGAGCCACCAATGAATGGGCCTGGAATCATGTGACAGGCCCAGGGCCAGGAGGACTGGGGTCAGGCAGGTCACCTGGGTCTGGACCCAAGGTCTAGATCACACAGCTCTGCTAAGCGTCTTCACTGCTCTGGGCCTTGCTCACCTCATTGTAGTCGGGGATGATGTCGGACTGGCTGGTGGCTGTGAGGATGCGTCAGGGAGACCTCCCTGAGGGTGTGACATGAGAGCAAACATGGCTCATGACAGGAGCCCCTTTCGAGCTAACCAGCTAAGGAGGAAGTAGCAAAGAACAGCAGGCAGAGCCGCCCACTTAAAAGGACACTTAACTTAAAAAAGAAGATGTCCCCAACTTACCCATGCGGAAGCGGAACACTTTCCAAGGCAACAGAGCCTTGAGAGGACCAACCACATCCTTCTGTTACACAACACTGCCTCCCCTGGCGCCCTGAGAGCTACAGACTCAGGAGAGCCAGGCTTCCTTCTGCTGCAAGAGGGTCAAGGCTGTCACTCGTGTTTCTGCCTGACCCTTTTTGTCTTCAAGTCAGAAAAGTCATTAACGGTGTGTGGGGGGTACTATCCCCCTCCCCTTATGTTGCTTCCTGTCAAGGATGTTGCCCCAACACAAAGAAAAGTAGCCAACCCTTTTGACCCACGGGGCGGGAGCTCTGGAGTGAGGCGGATCTGGCAATGCTATGTGGGACCTTCACCGGGGGTTGACCCTAGCTAACACCACTCAGTGCCCGGGTGCAATCTCATGATCACACAGAACCTACCCTGGCATGCAGTGTCGGCCCAACATATACATTAACCAGTTCCTACTCAAGCTAAAGCAAATAGCCTTGGGAATGTTCTCACTGGCTCAAGGCACTCCCACAGGTGTGGGGACAAGCTCGCTCACTCTGCACGTTATCTAGTTAAGGCTCATCCATGCTCTAGGCACTGGGCAGGCTCTACGCATGTCACTCAACGTGGTGCTGGCAATTTCCATGTCAGCCAACAACAAGAAGATTCTCACTACCGGGGAAACGCCAAGTTCACGGTCTCAGCACAATCATCCATCCCACCCCATCTTCCTGATGTCAGAGGGAGGGAAGCCAGCGTCACTGACGCCTAACTTCGGGGTACAGTCCATGCTTGTACTGACGCAAGTTTGTAACTCTACCTGGGGAAGGTGGTCTCATAATAGGGAAGGGAGACAGGGGCACAGCTGCAGCTACAAATGTACCCGAGGGGGGGGGGTCGTGTCGTGACTCCACCCACTCCCAGCCCCAACCCTCCTTCTGGGAATCTGTTCTGTTGGTCACTGCAGACAGACAGTGGACGCGATCGTGAATCCAAAAACTGCCTGAGTGAGACTCGGGCTCCGGGGACCACGCGTTCAAGCGCGTTTACCACTCACCTGCTAGAATGCATTTGGCTGCTAGCTTCACCATAGCAACTCGGTACTAGCAGTGATGCGGGGCTGAACGCGGGTTAGGATTCGGGGACACCTGACCCCCAGGGCCTGAGGCCGTGAGGGCTGGAGGCTCGGGCGCTAAGGTTGGGTGGACCGAGGGCCCCCAGGTCCCAAGCAGCCTGCAGGGGTGCCAGTCGGGCAGAGTGGAACCCACTCCCGGCCCAGCCTTTCGGTCCAGGCCTTAGAGTTGGGACACAACCACTAGCCCCTCTGGTGCCAAGAGTCCTGCCAAACGGGCTCCTGGCAACCATCACCAGCCCGCCTCCTCCCTCCATATTGTTCTCCGATTGGTTACTGCCACCTCGGCGCTTCCAGAGACCCAATAGAAAAGGGAGGCGGGAAAACCCGTCTTTTTCGCGGGACTATGCGGAGCGGGTTCTGCTCTTTAACTGTTCTCAGCTCAGCCAATGGCTTCAGACGTTGTCAATCACCCCTGGCCGCCTCCTGGCGTCTTTGGAGAATCAGCCCAACCAGGAGGCAGCTGGAGGCGGGAATTACCGGGACTTTCTGATTGGCCAGTGCATGGCTTGAACCACGGCGCAGGGTTCGGCGTTCTCTGCACCCCCTTGTCTTCCTGGGAGTGGGTTCGCCCACGTGGGGCGGGGCGACGCCGCCGGAGCGGTAGCTGCGCAGTAGGGGAAGCCGCAGTCCCTGGAGTCCGATGCAGATGGTTTCTCTCCCAGACCCCGGGTCCAACAGAATACCCACAGATCTAACCCTTGTCTCACGTCCAGAACCAAAACACCGTCTTTAAAGCCAATCACGTCACGCGCCTTAAAACCTGAAAAAGCGGGGAGGGAAGCAATGGGGTAGAACTTAAAAGTGTGGACGGAGCGGGAAGGCCCGGAATGCTCTGCATAATGGGCGACTCTGGACAGCACCCTTGCGGTGCAGAATGTTAACAAGGAAACGATAAATATGGGTAGAGACATTTGTCCCGATGGAAAAGTCCTAAGACTGTAAATATGTAAATACATACGAACTTAGGTTACTGTGAGTCAGTTAAGCTGAACTAAAATATAAAATCTAAAATAGGCGCAATTTGAATTAATACCTGAAAGGATGAGCGGGACACTCCAACCTTGTTGAGTGAATTTGTGCTCTCTTCTCCGTCCTCCCCCTCGGTTGTGGACGAAAGGATACCATCCCGATGTTGCCCCCCATGAGAGGAGGGTGGGGAAATGCTGTCTGACTTTCCTGAGAGCCCCTCTTGCTCGTCACCAATTGGGATATGGCTGGCCAAGTCACCTAACCTGTAGACCTCTGTAAGAGATTTAAAAAACCATCTCATGGGACAAAGAAAGTAGGCAAGTGTCCGTGCATTGGGGCATTGTTACTGTGGCAAAACACCGGAGAGAGATAATTTAAAGGAGGAAAGGTTTAGCCTGGCCATTTGGTTGAACATGAGCAAGCAGCCTAGAAGCATATAGCCACCTCCTCTTGTAGAGAGAGGGAGAAGGAGCTCAAGGATATGCCTTCAAAGATGCATTCTTCTTCCACTAGGTTCCATTTCCCAGGACCCAGTCACCTCCCAGTGGCCCATCACATTAGGTACCCATCAGTGATCCACTACCTAATCGACCGATGAGCTCAGAGTTGCCTTAATTCTGAACACTCCTGCTCTGGCAGCCAGGCTCTAAACACACAAATCTTTGGGGGAGGTTGGGGGAGGAGGTGTCCACCCATCCCATTGGCCAGGTGGAGTTCCACCCTACTGCTTACTCGCTTCCACTGGGTTCTAGGATTCTGATGGCTAACACTTAGAGAGGGGCTGTCTCTCTGAGAAGGTGCTGATGTCAGGAGGAACTGGAGGGACCATTCCTGCCTGAGACCCGGGTTCCTTTAGGAACCTTTGTCTGTGCTTCTGTAAGATGCTCCTATAAACTAACTGGCTTGCCTCACTGGATGTGGGCAGTGTTTCTCTGCTCTGTCTGTCCTGTCTGCGTGAAGAGGCGTTTCTTCTAGAAAAGTCATGCAGCGCCTTCTTTGAGGAATTCATCTTATAGATATTTAGAGAAGAGTTACCAAGCACGGAGAGTGGGGTTGAGCCAGCAAACCCAGATGGGAGGCAGGTGACTGAGAACACTATCCATAGATATTTGGAGGCAGTGTTGGCTAAAGGAAGATTGGGGCAGGACCACAGTTGCCCTCCATCCTGTGACCCATGAGCACCCTGGGCGATTTCAATGTACACTTCTATGTAGTACTCCCCTCCTAGGCAATGCCAGGGCTGCTTTATTTCTGTCTGGGCATTGTACTGTTTCTCCAAGTCCCCGAGAGCATTCCTACCCCAGGGCCTTCGCACTTAGTGGTCCTAGCATGGTTGCAGGACTTTGTCCCTCATGACCTTTAGATCACTTTCTCAGTGCCATGTCCCTAGCAGTTCATCCCTAGGCATTTCATTGAGGGAGAGTCCCTGCATCTGGCAGCCTGTCACCTTGCCTAACCGTGCTATCTTCCTGGCACTGGCCACTGATGGAAAGGATTTGCCATGGTGCTGTGTAGAATTCTCCACTGGAAGGTCAGCTTCACGAGAAGAGACACTATCAATGGGTGTATTCAATGGGTGTTTTTGAAGGGGCAAATCTCATAGGGTTTCCACTTCTAGTAATATGACACACACTGATTGTTCATTTATTCTTTATTGACTGTGGTATTAGGACTTGAATCCAGGGCTTCATGCCCACTAGGCAAGACTCCACTACCGAGCCACACCCCCAGCCAACAAGCACCTATTCTTGAGCACCAGATCTCACACAGGTAATATTGCCACTGGGCAGGGGGAGGTGCAGCCAGCACTCAGATGGGGGTAGTAGTTTGGTCCTGGCTCCTCACTCTTCCCTGACTGCACTCCTGAGCTAGAGCTGAATTCTCTACTGAAGAGGGAGGGTTAACAGTGCTGCTTCCAATACTGGAGCTGTGTCTGTGATGATGAAGGGGGAGGCTTTGCATGGAGGGCTTTGCTTGAGAGTGGATCATACAGGCAGCTGCTGACAGACACATTGTTCCCAGGGACCATTGGATCAGTCTAGGGTCACGGGACTCCTGACAGCGTGGACAGCGGCATGCATGAACCGCAGTACAAAGCCAGTCAGTGACAGCTGCCAACACTGCAAAGGAGGCATGGGCTGCTCAGGCTCACAGCATAGCCCAGCTTCCTCTATCATCACACCGAGAACAGCCCAGGGTCCTCTCTCTGTCTCTCTCTCTGTCTGCATGACGTTGGAGCCCATTTACCTACATGGTTGTTGAGTACAAAACAGACCATCGGGAGATGGGATAAACGTGGAGGCGTACCTTCGTATACTTTAGACTGAGCCTTGGGAAGAATGATTTCCGGGAACCAAGACTCATTTACTCTGGTGCATGCAGGTCCAAGGCAGTGCTGAGGAGAAAAGGCCAGGACTTTGTGGGGGGTCTTTCTTGTGACTGTAGATCAGGGCTTCTCCTGAACACAGCTGATATTTTAATATAGGGAGTTGTTGTTTGTTTGTTTGGAGTGGGGAGCTACCATGAGCATTGCAAGATTTCTTTTTCCTCTTTCCCCGGTGTCTCTGACCCACTAGCTACCCAAACCATCCCCTTCTGCAAAATGTCTCCAGACACTGCCAAATGTCCCCTTGGGGTCAGACTCTTCCATGGACAGAAACTGCTGTTTCTGAGGTTGAAAAGGCTACCGATTTAAAACGGAAATCCTAAGGTCTTTGGACCACATTCCCCAGGTCTGAATCTCTCTCTGCTTATCCCTCGAGTCCCAGCAGCTCAGTTGATGCCCTACTTGTTCCCATGACAGTACATGGATGTGCAGCAGGAAAACTCATAAACACCAGCTTTGATGTACAGCCTGGGACATGATGGGTCCCCTGGGGTGGGGACGGGGGGGCTGCATGAGGCTGCAGCCGTGCTCAGCTTTACAATTGGCAAAGCACCACATCTGATGTGAAGCTTCCTGTGGCAACGACCTTTGAGGTTTGTGCGCCTGCCACTCATGTGGGTCTACTTGTTTGTGTCTTTGCTGGTGCAGTGCTTGGCAGTGGACATCTCAATAAAGGGCAGAAGCTGCGAGACTGACTCACTTCCCCTGTGTTCTGAATGCAAAGTAGAAGAGCCAAGAGCTGCGTGCTGCACCTGCCAGGCAGGCTGCCCTGTGCTTAATTGGTCAGCAGGGGGCACCAGTCGCTGGGGGAAAATGACAGCCACGGGCAGGTGCCAAAGGGCTCTTGGCTTTTCGTGGTCTTGGAGATTCATTTATTTAAATGTTGAGCAAATCGCTTCTCCAGACTCACTCGAGGCTTCCTGTAAGAGCCCTTTGACAGCTCATCTGTGAAAGGCAAGCGCTTCTCTTCCAGAACGTTTTATGTTCAGCGTGCCGTGTCCTTTCCTGGCTGGATGCAGGATTAGGAGGCTGGTGGTGGGTGGATTGGCTCTCCCTGGAGGCTCATGGCTTGGGCACACACCCCAGATCCTGTTCCCTCTCTGTGCTCTGTGCATAAAACTTGTGTTACTGTGTTCAGAGGGTTCAAGTAGCATAGACAGTTTAGTCTGACCATCTCCAACTCCACTACAACAAAGTAAGCTGTTTTTTTTTAGTGCTTTTCCCTTCTTCCTCCTCCTCCTCTTCCTCTTCTTCTCCCTCTTCTTTCTGTGATACCCTCACACCCCATGATGCCCTAAGGCTGAGGAACACACCACCCTGCCCTGGCTGTTGCTCATTGTCTGCAACTACTTGGACCCCATCTTAGCTTGTCCCTTGGCTTCCCAAAAGCAGCACAAGCCCCATTCTCTCCCTTTCTTAGAATCCACCGTTGACTTCCTCTGTCCCAATGCCACTCACAGCCAGTGTCATCTTTAAGCATCTCTAGGGGCAATGAGATGGCTGGGAGGGGAATGGCACTTGCTGCTGAGCCTGGTGATACTGGATTTGGTCCCTGGACCCATAAGGTGGAAGGAGAGGGCCAACCTCCTCTAAAGCGGATCTCTGACCTCCCTCCACGTGCCTTGCGGCTCATGCCTCAGTGTTTTAGTCTCTTGTCTGAGACTGTTGGCTTCTGGGGCACCAGCAGACTTGACCCTGCCTGTGCTGCTTCAGGGCCTTTGCCTGGTTTATCTGGATTTCCTTGACTTCACACACACACACACACACACACACACACACACACACACACACACACACTCACAGCTGGCAAGGTGTTAGGTCACTGGCTCCTCCTGTTTCTCTAATGTGTTGAGGACTCCCTGTTCCAGAAGTGGCAGTCCTGTAGGGCTCTGGCACCACTTTTCTTCCCTAAATGCCACTCGGCTGAGCACAGCCTTTCTGTGACTGTCACAGGCCACTTCCATGGCTGGACAGGGGAACACACACAAGAGTCCCTTGTTCCCTCCAACAACTGCCATGAAGACCCAGCCTGACACTTCCCACTGCCCAAGATATGTATTGCAAGCTATAAAGTGCTGGGCAGAATCCAGAGATCTCTCCCTGCTATCAGGGTGGACTCCATTCAGAGGTTAGTTCCTTGGCACCTCCTCCAGGCAGCTTTGGAGTGTATCACCAACACCCAAAAAAGAGCCTTTGGGCCTGGCACACAGCAGCCTTGCAAAAATAGCTGCTGGTGGTCCACAGGACAGAGCTGAGGGCCCTTCATGGGTGGGACTGGCTAAACACATTAACTGGGGTTGGGTGAGGCAGAGCCTCCAGAACGTTCCAGATCTTCTTCTGTGAGATTCCACGATAGCACCTGTCTCTTCCTGTAAAGGGAGCTAGTGAGACAGATGGTCCTTCAAATCTTTCACCTTATACTTTCTGAGGCCAAGTGTCCCCAAAGGGACATTCCTGGCTCTCTCAGGTAGCAGAGGGACAGGCAGGTGGACCTTTAAGCTAGGAGATTCCATTTGGAGTCTGACTATATACAAAATACACACCAGGGAGCCAGGGGCTAGAGCCTGCCTCAGAAAAAAGGGCAGCGGCGTGGCCCTGTTGGTAAACTACAGCTACGAGGACCCGAGTTTCAGCCTCAGAACCTACATAAAGAAGCTGGGTGTGATGGCAGGTGCTTGTAATCCCAGTGCTGAGAAGGGAGAGACAGGAAGATTCTCGGCGCTCAGTGCTCAGCCAGCCTTCCGAGTCTGGCAAGCTCCAGGCCAGGGAGAGACCTTGTCTCACAAAACAAGATGGAAGGTGCCTGAGGAATGATAGAAGTACATGTGTTGTGGTCACCTGCACTTCCCCACCTGCATCTTTGGGAGTATTTTAAAACTTCCCATATCTGATCTGGTGGAAACAACACTTAACACATTAGGGTCTTGCAAGGCTAAAGTGCAGATTGTGTGACATCATGGCCTTGTTCAAGCTTCTGCTATACGCACAGCCACTTGCCAGAAGAGGACATGGAGGTTCTGAGACGCTCATCAATTGACACACAAGCTGTAGGACTGAGACTAGTGCTCCAATCTGTCCCCAGCCTGATTCTCCCGGCTGTAGGCTGGACAGCCCCGGGAGAGCTCATGAAGCCAGCTGAGCCTCTGTCTCCTTCCAGGTAAGATGGAATGGATCACAGGACCCATCCTGAGGAGATGCATGGTCTAAGTGTGCACAGAGAGCACTTGCCATGGTGACACAGTCAACTCCAGACAGGTGCCGCCTGGGCCTACAACTCTGAGCACCCTGTTTTAAAACTAATGAGTAAGCAAATGAGTATATTAATAATCTGAATGCTCTCTCCTCTCCAAAGACAGGAAGCTTCCTTTGCAAGAAATGTGCAAACCCAGAGGCGATGCCTTTTAGTCAGAAATAAAGTAGCAAAGGAAGTCATTTAGTAGGACTGGGTGTCTCTGTAGCATCTCCATTCTGACAGGGCCCTTCTAAGGCTGGCCTCATATCGTGCCTTTGATCTCTCTAGCTCTGATGACAAAGCGGAGGCTTGTGATGACTGGGCAATGGCCCTTCTGCAGCTGACCCCTGCTCCAGCATGGGATTTTGCAAAGCTGTGGGGGCAAAGTCATTTCTCGTCCGACAGCGGCTCACCAGGCAGCTCTCTCCAGAGCAATCTGCCGAACTGATCGCCCTCTGCTCGTTCCTTGAGAGTTCACAGATGTGAGCCTTAGCAGAAAGAGAGTGACAAGTGGCTTGAGACCTGCAGAAGCCAGAGCAATAAGAGAAGGGAGCTGGCTTTTTTTTTTCTTTTTTCTTTTTTTTTTTTTTTTTGCTGGCGAGCGTCCAAGTCGGCACTCGGGTGTTGCGCTGAATACAGAATTCGATAGAACATTCTCTGTTTCCCAGCATGACTGTCAAGAGCCTGCAAAATCAGAACTGCTGCCATGCTGGCCTGTTGGCTGCTGAGGCCCTCCAGTCTTGTCACTGCCGCAGAGAGCTAGTTGCTCTTCTGTGAGGGTCCTGGACCTGAGGGTGCACCTGGGCTGAGATGCACCCAGCTTCATGGACCAGACCCTTTTAGCTTGGTCTGTGGTGTGAGTCCTGAGGTCAACATCATCTTGACCTAGAGTCTCCCCAGGTTCGCCCTCAGCAAGGAGTTGAGCAGAAGTGGTTCCTTGTAAGGGGTTCCCAGAACACCCCTAGGGAGTGGGTTGAGAAGCTGGAGAGAGGAAGGAGGCAGCAGTGGGCCCTCCAGGGCCATCCTCCAAGCCGGGGGCATTTGCTCAGAAGCAGGAACTGGGAACGAGAGAGAGCTGGGAAGCATTTGGGGGATAGCCCAGCTTCAGGGAGAAAGGTGCTGCATTCAGACCCAGATTTCTGTCCTGAATCCACTGTAGGCTCTCCTATCAGGCAGCCTCTGGCTCCCTGCCAGGCTGTGAGGGCCTCACAGCTAGAGATCAAGCCTTTGGACATCAGGCTGGGTCTTCAGGATGGGAAGTGAGGAAGGCAGCATCTCTGCATCTACTGTGTTACCTTTCTACCTCGATCTGAGATTGTGGCAGAGGGGACAGAAAGCCGTCCACTAAGGAGCCCCGGGAATGTGGCTGTTCCTGCCACCTGTCTGTCTAGAAGGTTCTTCTTTGTAGTAAAAGAGTTCTCCTTTGTCCTTCAGTGACTGTGAAGATGCTGCAGCTTGCACGGCATGGCACCTTTCCCCTCACCCGTTAGTTTCTCAGGACTTCTCTGACAAATGGCCACAAATGTGGGCCCCTAAATGACAGAACTTGAGGCGCTAAGTTCTGGAACTCAGCTGTCTGAGATCAAGGCATTGGGGTCACGTGGTCTGAGAAGGTTCGCTCTCACCTCTGCCAGCTTCTGGTGACTGCTGGCCAGCCTCGGCTTGTGGCTGTGTCCCTTTTACTCTCTGACTCCGTATCCACATAGCCCTCTCCCACACGGCCTTCGTTTCCACTCTTTGTAAGGTCATTGGATCCAGGGCCCACTCTGATCCAGATGCCCTCACAAACAAGGCCCTCACCTGAATGCCACTTGCAATTTGCTTAGTCTTATTCCTGTTATGGTCCCAGCCTGAGGGTCTGGGAGACATGTCTTCTTTAGGGAACAGTGTGTGTGTGTGTGTGTGTGTGTGTGTGTGTGTGTGTTTGTAGATATGTACCTATGGAGGCCAGAGGTTGGCATAGTATGTCTTCCTCAATGATCCACCTTAGTAAAGATCCGTGATTTTATTTTATGTGTATGGTTTTTGTTTTTGTTTTTGTTTTTTTGCCTGATGTAACCCCTGAACCATCTCTCCACCTGTCTTAGCCAGGGCTCCTGTTGCTGCGACAAATGCCATGACCCAAAGCAACTAGGGGAAGAAAGGGTTTACTTCATCTTACAGCTTGTAGGCTAACATGCAGGGAAGTCAAGGCAGAAACCTGGAGGTAAGAACTCAAGCAGAGGCCATGGAGGGATGCTACTGGGAGGGCTTGCTCAGCCTGCTTTCTTAGATAACTCCAGGACCACCTTCCCAGGGATAGCACCTCCCGCAATGGGCCGGCCCTTCCAGTATCAATCACTAGTTAAGAAAATGGCCCACGGGCTTGCCTGCAAATCAGTCTGATGGGGGTGCGGGGAGGCTTTCCTTAATTGCGATTTCCTCTTCTCTGGTAACTACCTGTGTCAAATTGACACAAAACTATCCAGCACACCCTTCTACCTTAGTTTTTTGAAACAGAGTAGTTCATTGAAGCTAAATTAGCTACTAGCTTCCACTCCAGGTTCTTCTGCCTCTGTCCCTCCTCCCAGCATTCAGGCATAGGACACCACGTTTGGCTTTTTATATGGACACTGGTATCTGAGCTCACAGCCCCATGCCTGTGTGGCCAGCATTTTGTCAGCAGACATGTCCCCAGCCCTTGTGTGTGCTCTCTGATTCTTGTGGTATTGGCTAGACTTAGGTCTGCCTCCTGTGTTAACCACAGCCACCTAACTAAACCAGGGTCTGCTTCCCTCTGTCACAGATCAAGGTCAGCAGCTTTCAGAAGCTGCCAAAGACCTAAAATCTTTCTAACAGGACTGTGGTGGTTGCACCTTCCATCCCTCACGGTGAGATAGGTAGCTTCACGCCTGGGTCCCAAGTCTGCATATTGGGGGTGGGGGTGGGGAGGGAGTAGAAGGAAGGCCAAGTCCAAAGCCTTCTGCATGCCACCCAGGGACTTTTCATGGATAAAACTGTTGTCTACTCAAGGGTATAATTCCTCATGCCCCCAGAGTACATTACTTCCCAGTATCAAGCAGAGTTCTTATAGAAAGATAGGGGAGGGGCATGGTATGATTGGGGGACCTGAGTGTGGGGCACATGGCTATGACCCCACAGTTGGGAGCCGAGGTAGGAGACTCTCAAGTTCCAGGTCTGCCTGGACTATGTAGCCAGACTTCTTCCCAGATAAAACAAAAAAATAAATATGAAAAATAATAAATTTTAAAAAGTTAGGAATGGGCTGGCAGCAGTAATAAGTGATAGGCAATACCATAATACAGCCACCTCTAAAATGTCTTTGATTCTCATAACTGCCCAGGGAGAAAAGATTAAAGTCACTGCTTAACGCACCCATGACCTTCTGAAGGTCACCCTACGACCCAGCCTATTTCTTTCCTTAACTTCCTCCCTTCCCAGGTCGCAACAGTCTCCTTTCATCCACTTGAGCCTGGCCCTGTAGGGTGGCCTCATCCGGGAAGCTTATTAAGTGCCATTGGAAGCACTGGCTGGCAGTGAGGTCATCATAGGGGTCAGGGACAGAGGACAAGCATGCACGGGACCGGCTGCCCAGATGGAGAAACCATTAGAACCGGCCTCACACACGGGCTCTGTCCTCTCCCCTTGATGACATCGGCACACCAGGCTGGTGCTGTCCACCCTGTGTCAGACCAGGAAGGAGAAAAGTGCCAAAGGGCCTGGACACTGTCTCCTTGATATGGGGTGTCCTCTTTGGGTCCCTCCATGTGAGAACTACCCGGTGGAGCCTTTGAGCAGGCAGTCAGTGAGAGGTGAACAGCTTAGGGTCTCTAAGCTGGTTCAGATACAGGGGCTAGGAGGAGGCGTGCTGTCCTGACAGCTCACCTGCCGCTAAATCCCTTCAACAAGCTCCCTCATGTCCACTTGCACACCCCTCCTGACAGGAAGCTCACTAACTTGAAGGACAGTCTTCCAGACCACAGGAGCCTAAAAAAAGACTGACCATATACTTCCTTGTCAGTGGTAACTGGAATTTGGTGCTTGAGACTGAATCGGTCTCACTCTCTGGGGCACCTCACGACCAAACGTAGAAGGTAGATGCTTGTGGCAGAGGTGCAAGTCATGGAACAGTCGGCTGCCCATGCGAAAGGGGCATCGAGTGTGTTCACGTTCCCTCAAGCTTTTCTCTAGTTTCAAAGCGTTTTGTGTCCTCACCCACGGAGTAGCCACTGTCCCTCTTCTTCCCTCATTGACCTACACTCTGGCGGTAGTAACTGACATTGCATAGAAAAGGAATTGTGGAGCGTAATGGTTTGACTAGAAAATATCTTCACGGGCTCCCGAGCTAAGGGCTTGGTCTCTCCAGCTGATGGCACTATTGAGACGCAGATGCAGTGGGAGGGCAAGCGAAGTGAGCTATTGGCATCGCACCTCTGAAGAATAACTCACCCTCAGCGCCCACTGCTTTCCTGGGTAAGCAGCCTCCTCACGCACACCTCCCCTGCCAAGGTAGTATATTCTGCCTCGCCTCGGGCGCAAGGCAATGAAGCCAAGCGAACACCACCGAACCCTCTATCACCACGAGCCTAAACAAGCCTTTTTTAATGTAGGTGCTGGACTCAAACCCAGGTCTCCAGGCTGGCACGTTGTTTTATCAGCAACCATCTTCCCAGCCTCTGTCTTTCAAGCTTATTTATAAGGCGGGGCTCCTGGGACTGATGGCCCCATCTCATAACCTACTGAACTGCTGATTAGATTTCAACGGGAACTCTAGCAGGACACGGCAGTAAGCTGATTCCTCTAGGGTATTCTGTTAAGCAATGTAAACCCGACAAACAGTGTCTATACACACATTATAGATCACACTTTGCGATTACAGTTTGGGGGCCAGGATGACCTGCGCTGGGCATGCAGCTGGCCAGAGCACCAGGCTCTTTTCCCCCAAAGAGCGGCCAAGCCATAGCCCTGCCCAGGGACACCACAACCCTTAACAAGAAACACGTGTACCAGCTAGTGAGACGGCTCAGGGGATACAAGCCCTCGCTGCTTCAGCCTGATTACCTAAGTTCAATTCCCGGGAACCACATGGTGGAAAGAAGGAACCAACAGCATGAGGTTGTCCTCTGACCTAAAAGGACACCTGCCTACAGGACACCTGGCATTGCCCCTGTTTGCAATCACAGTGAAAGGTGGTTACCGTTTCAGAACATTTTTGTATGGTCTTCCCCATTTTTTGTCTTTCAAAGCGTCCCCTTGCCTTGTAAGAAGGAACCAAACTAAAGCCATTTTGAACAAAGCTTCCATTTTGAATAGGGGTCAAAGAAAGTTTACATTTTTCAAGACCTCCCTGGGGAACTGACACCCTGCTTGGCAGAGAGAGACATGTACATGGGTAACTGGCATCCTGGTTGGCAAGTTGAGACACTGAATTCTAGGCAAGTTGTCTCCACACAGTTGAATACACCAACCAATGAGAACAGGGTGAATGTACCACACAGGGAAACATCTCTAGGCGATCCCCTTATCCCTGAATCCTGATTGGTGAAAAAAAAATATGTAACTGTAGGCTGACACAGATGTTTATGGTTTTCAGGCTTAAAAGCTCTGTAATGGTCTGGTGTGTGCCTGTGTGTGCACACACACAGGGGATGGAGGAGTCAAAGTTCAGTTTCTGGGTCTGTTCTGCATCCCTGACCGGTAAGTAGCAGCCTGATTACCATAAATTCTTGTTTTCTGTATTGACTTGGTGTTTGAGTTAAGTTGGCTCTCAGTGGCCCCTGAAACAGCCTCACCTCATGGGCCCATGGGCCCCTTACAGTGCACTCACATTGCAGCACTGCCCTCAAGCCAAGTCTCATCTCCGTCCAGGTTCTTCCTTGCTGCATTTTTCTGCTCAGTGGTTGAATGAGCTAACAAAGCCTTGCTATTTTCAGTTGTATTAGCTGTGTGGTTTTGGGGACGTTACCCAACTTCCCAGAACCTTTCTTTTCTCATGTGAAAAATAGACTTGTCCTTGGGCACCCGTGGCATGGGTTGAGAGGCGATGTCTTGGTCCGTCCCAGATGCTTTAGCCAACACTTTACACTTGGCAGCCTGTGTGTGGCAGAGACAGCCTGCTTGCTGCCCCAGAGGCTAGAATTCCAAGGTCAGGATTCTGGTAGACTGGGCATTGGCTGAAGTCTCTGCCTCATGCATGGGGCGCCATTCATGCGAGGAACAGGCTCCTGGATATCTTTTAAGTTTGTCTTACCTTTTCTTATTTCTTTATTGAGTTTGCAAGCATCCTCACACATGCCATGGTGCGCATGTGGAGGTCAGAGGGCAACTTTTGGGAGTCAGTTCTCTCCTTTCACCACGTTGTGAGTCCTGGGGATCAAACTCAGGTTGACAGTCTTGATAGCAAGCGCCTTTGCTCACCGATCCACCTTGCCAACCCTACTTTCTTATGTTGTGTTGTGTATATGTGCTCCTGTGTGCATGTATGCGGGTAGGTACATGCATATGGGTGTGCATGTGTGAGAAGGGAGGCCAGAAGTCTACTATGTGTCTTCTTATTGATTTCTACCACAGTATTTTTTATTTTATGTATATAGGTATTTTGCCTGCATGTATATCTGTGCACCATGCGCATGCCTGGTGTCCACAGTAGTCAGAAGAGGGCATCAGATCCACTGGCAATAGATTTATAGGTGATTATGAACCAGTGCTCTTAACTGGGGAACCATCTCTCCAGCCCTTCTCTTTATTTTTCGAGGTAGGATCCCTCAGTGAACCTGGAGCTTCTTTAGCTTCTGGATAGCCAGCCCCAGAGATCCTCCTGTATCCGGTCTCTCCAAAGTTGGCATTACAGCTGTGTGGTGCCAGACTTCTTTTTTATGTAGATGCCAGGACTCAAACCCAGGTCTCCATGCTTGCACATTAAGTATTTTATCAGCAACCATCTCCCCAGCCTCTGTCCTTTAAGCCTATTTATAAGGCAGGGCTTCTAGGACTGATGGTCCCGTCTCTTAATCTACTGAACTGCCGGTTAGATTTCAACAGGAACTCCAGGGGGATGGGGCATCACGATCATGATGGATGGCAGCCCAAAGCCTTTCAGGACATGGTAGGTGTGCAGAGGAAGAGGCAGGTCTGGAAATCAGCCTGTCCAAACCAGCAGTGCAACTGCAGCCAAATTTCAAGGCCCACAATACTAGGGAGCCCCAGCCAGCTCTGCCCGCCGTCCCTGTCCACCTCCGCTCTTCTTCCTGACCAGCCTGGCTCCTTTGCCCCCACCAACTCCCTCCTGTCCTGGGACACTATGCCCCCAGATGCTTCCGTCACTCCTTACTGTCCCTGTGTCGTGTGATACTGCAGAAGCAACTCGGCTTGGCAGCTTCTTTCGATTCAAAACCCTCCTTTTCACTCCCAACTCAGTCTTGATGGAAGCAGGTGGAGGGGACCAGGAGGCTCCCATGAGCTTAGGAAAGGGGGATTAGGTTCGTCTAGGGGGAAATACAGAGAGGGTGTGGGGGTGATGGTAGCGACATCCTAGCTGGGTCACTGGGGTACCTCAGAACCTAGTGGCAGGGTCTGAGGGGGGAGGGTCCCTCTCCAGCCTCCCTTCCTTGCTGAGTCAGTGGGTGTCTGTAGATGAGGCCTCCATGGAAGGAGAGACAGCAAGAGCCTTTAGGCCAGCCCCCTGGTCTTCTCTGTTCTTCTGTCTTTAGTTTTTAAAACATGTGCATGTGACACCAGATATTCACACCAGGTGAGCCCACAGCCTCTTCTGGACTGACTGAGTCACAGAACTCCGTGAGCCCCTCTGGCACTCCTGGCTCCCAGAGGATGGCTCCCAGCACCTTTATAGGATTAGTCCTGGCCTCTAGTGGGGAACCCACAGGCATTCCCTGCTGGCAAGGACCTCATGGCCTTTGGGAGGAAGGGATGGGACACACTTTCCTATCCTCCTTGCAGGAGAAGGTCTGGGTTCTGATTCTGGGTGGAGCATGAGTCAGGATGGTTGGTTTTTGTTTTTGTTTTTGTTTTTTTTGAGCCAGGACAGGTGGTTGGGGAGGATCCAACCAGGGTGCCATCTAGATTAACTGAAGAGCCAGGTAGAGCCCCTGCTGAAGGAAACAGGAACAGGAACGGCTGGGCTACCCTGAGGCCACAAGTTGTGCCAAGAGCTGCAGTTTCTTCAAGAGACTGAGTAATCCCTCGATTTCTAGCTCAACACTGTGACCTGACCTGCTTTGTGGAAAACTCCCTCTCTTCCAAGTGAAGCTGTGGGAGAGGGAGAGAAAAGGCAGGGGACAAGCTAGGCAGGCCACTGCAGTGGTCCATGGACTGCCAGAGTCCTTCCGATGCCTCTCAGAGCCTGGGAGGAGCCAGCCCACTCCAACATGGCGAAGGTCCAGCATATAAAAATGTCAACCTAATGATATAGCAGAGGTCAGAGGCATAGTTCTGTGGAGACAAAGTCCCTGTTGGAGTTCCCTGCATTCTTGTGGTCCAGCAGAGGGTGACTCCTCGTCCTCTTCCCCACTTCTATCTCAGGGTCCAAGGTGGAGAACTCCGAGGACCTCATGGAAAGCTGGGTCAGGCCCGGGCCTTGGCCACTGTCCCAGCTGTCTCCACATGTGACTGCTCACAAGTACTTGTGCACACTCTGCTGCCCAACACTCCCATGATGTCGCCTCTGGCTCTCTTGCTGGCCACTGAGGCCGGCCTGGGCCTGAGTACACCCGCACAGTGTGGCTCTTGGGTCTCCTCCAAAGCCTCGTTCTGCTTGCTCTGCCTGGGTGCCACTCTGCAGCTTGCTCTTCCCCATCCCACAGGGCATAGGAGAAGGAGCTTCAGTCCTCCTCCCACATGGGACACTAAAGGGAACCTCTCCCAGGGCCACCTGCCATCGTTCAGGCCTGCCGTATTGCTATGGAGGCCCACCCAGTGGCTACCCTAGTTTCAGATTTCCAAAGAGGGTCTTTCCTCCTTTCCCACAGGAATGAGCTGAGTGGCTGACCCTCCTTTCTGAGAATGCACATGACCCCAAGTGGCCCTCTCAGGGTCCTTCTAGCCATTGGGACATATTTGTAGAGGGGAACAGGAATCTGGGAATGATTTGGAGCTTGGGGTCCTGGTTCTACTGCTTATGCGCTGTGTGACCTCAGAGGAATGCATAACTTCCCTGAGTCGTAGCCTCCTCAACTGTACAGGCGTGTTGTAACAATGGGAGCCTTGCAGGGCTGCTGCAAATGGCATCCGGCAAAAGTCTCTGCAAATACATGCCCTTGAGACGTTAGCAAGACTGGTAGTGAGTGCAGCTAAGCCTGGGCCTTTGGGGTGGGTGATGGGGAAGGAGGAGCCCATTTCTTCTGGTCTTGCTGTGTCCATGCTTTCAACTTCCAGGGAGTCCTGCCAATGCGCGGGGTGGGGGGTGGGGCAGGGGCCTGACCCATCACTGTTTTTAGCAGGGAGGGAGGCAGTGCTTGATGAAGGGCTCACTTTTGTGGGTGTTTATGATGGTCCGTCTTGTCAGCGTGACAGAACCTAGAATCATCTAGGAAATTAACCTATGGGCATGCCCGTGAGGGAGTTTGTAGATTTGCCCGAGGTAGGAAGACCCACCTTAAATGTGGGCAGCCTCAGCCAATGGGCTGGAGTCCCAGGCTGAAATGAAAGGAGAAAGCCAGCCAGTACCGACATTCATCGCTTTCCCATCCTGACTTGTGGATATAATGGGATCCAGTGTGGCCCCCTACTGCACGCTCCTGCCTCCTTGGCTTCCTGGCTGTGATGGACTGCACCCTCCGCGTGAGCCACAACAAACTGCTCCTTCCTAAAGTTGCCCTTAGCAGATGTTATATGACAGCGAAGTCCAAAGCAATTAATAAGAGAGTCAACATTTGAGACTTTCAATCTAGCTATTCCCGAAGGTGACTATTGAGGTGCATAAAGTAATTGTGTGTGGGGCTCAAACACGTCCAACACTTCCCCTCTTTAAAACGCAGTTTCTGTATCTTTAAGATGGAAGTTCCATCGCCTCCCTCGTGGGATAAGCGCGCAGCTTGAACCAGGTGGTCCACTCGGACACTCAGCATCAAGCAGGGAGGAAATAGCCAGGCATTGTCCTTCCACCTATCACACCTTTGTTTACCTCCCCGCTGACCTCAAAAAAACTTGCCAAACCGACACCCTACCAGGCCTGGGTCCTCCCTACAGGCGGTGTCCAATTGGTACAGCCTTTATTGTTTCTCCAGCATTTCCCAGAAGAATGGTGTCATTCGAGGGCCATAGAGGATGGGAGAGTAAAAAATAACACAAACAACTGAACAGAAACTCAGGAGGGCCGCAAGAAGGGCTGAGGTGGGGCGTAGGGGGCGGAGGTGGGGGACCCAGGCAGTCGGCGCTTAGCTTTCAGCCACCAGAGAGGAGAATTCTGCAAAAGAAGAACGAGAGAGTCATCACCTGCGCTCGCCCACGCATCTACTGTGCGCAGCTATTTTAAACGCCTCGAGTACAACATCTTCCTCGGCTCCAGCTGCCGCCTTGTTGTTTATCACTGTGCCTGATCTGCAGCGGAGGAAACGGAGGCTCGGAGTCCGGAAGCCCCCTTCAACACCTCTCCAGTTTGACCCAAGAGCCCAGAGAAGATGTGGGATTCGCCATTCGTCGTCTCCGAGGAACCCCTGAGGTTCTGGCCTGGCAAAATGCAGCACTGTGACGTGAGCACAAGGTGAGAGATTGAGGCCCCTCCTGGAAAAGTTCCTAGCATGTTCCATCCCTTCTGCATTCGTGGAGGGCGGTGGGGCCAGTTCCCTGAGTGGAATGAGCGATGGGTGAAAACCCGGTGTGAAGCAGGTTTAAAAGGCCATCGAAGGATCCCGGGAGGCCCCCTGAACTCATTCAGCTCTGTCTGCCCTGTCTGTGTACAGGACAGCTGTGTATGTCACCCCAACCTCACTTGTCACCCCAACCCCAGGGAGGCTGGGAGAAGGGCAAAGGGACTCTTCCTGCTACCGTCACATTCTGCAAATATAAATGACGGTTTAACAATTCAAATTGATCAGAGCAAGATCGCCATACTATGCAGCTGTCCTGGTCCCCACTCTGTGAGGGGAGGGAGCCTGGGCTTCTCACCTTTCTAAGATTTGACCTGGAAACAGACGCCGCACCCTCCTGTCCTTAAGGCAGCATCCATGGGCGTGGTAGTCTGCCCTGGGGACTCCAGGTGGGAAACGTGCAGGGGAAGCTCTTGAAGCCTCGAAAGGCTCAGAGTGGTGAGAAGCGTTGATGGGAATTCAAACAAATCAACATCAAACACTCGGAAGAATTTCCCCCCTAGAGCCTGTCTTCTCAGCCCAGGGGCCCCTGCCCCAAGCTTACAGGACTGGGGGAGGGGTGGTTCTCGTACCCTGTCTTTAGCTTATTGTTAGAACGCCCATTAACACAGCCTGCGCTGTCTCCGTGAGGCATTAATCAAATGTCTACAAGGGAAGAATCCGGGAAGTATTACCTCATGGAATTCTTAGGACTACAGAGGACAGACTCATTCTTGCCTGCATTTTGCTGATGGGGGAAACTGAGGCCCTGACGTGGTCACAGCAGCAGATGGGATTCTGGCCACCGTCACTCTCAGATTCCTTCTTTACTGGGGGAGATCTGTGACCTCCCTTAACCTAGGCATAGAGGGACACATATCCCAGCTCTGATAGCGCCACCGCTGGCTTTGTCACATTTGCCCATTTTCATTGACTTCATGGCCTCAGCACAACTATAAAATGATCCTATTTATCTTCTTGCTTATTTCTGTTGGTCCCAGTGGCCTAACACCCTTCAGGTGAGAATACTTGGACATTGAATGAATGGATGTGAGGTGAAGGATGTTACTATTCAAGGCCTTTGAGGTACACAGATGACCCCCATTTTAAAGATGGAGAAATGGGGGCTGAAACAGTCAGGGTCAGATAGAAAGTAAGCGACAGGGCTGTAATTTGTCCTCTGACCTCATAAAGCTCCTGTGTGAGCCCCGCTGGCTGGACCAGTGTCCCAGATCCTGTGAGAAAATAAAATTCCCCAGTGTTGCTCACAGGCTCTCAGAGGGGGAGGGGCGGGCTTTACAGTCACACTAGGAATTCTGGTTTTCTGACTGATCCTCAGCAAGACTCCTCTCACCTTCTGCCTGTGAGCTGGGATCAGACATGATCCACACAGGTGAAATCTAGGCAGGATGGGGTACAGCCAGTGTCGGAAGACCAAGGGCTTCTTATGAGGGCTCACCAGAGTGGGAATCTGGGCTTTTGGAAGCCTGATGACATGTTTTGGACCAGAGAGGTTTCCAAAAGCCCAATATACCAGACCCTAGAATCTTCTGTGAATGTAGCTAGGCTGTCCTTAAGGCCACTGAGCCTGGCTTTTTGCAGGAAACACGGGATTCTAATTTTATCCCATCCCCTGCCTCCCTGCCCCCCGAACCCTGGCCAGGGCGCTATAGATAAACTAAAAGCAGGGCCACTGTCCCTCTTCAGGACTTTCGTGTCTGCCTCCAGGCAGCACTCTTAGGAACTACCAATTAACTAACAGCTTTCCTGGCAAAGGTCTCCTCTAAAACGTACCCTCTCACCCCAAAGAAAAGCAAATGACAAACACTCAGACTTCGGAACGTCTAGGTCAACAGACTTGTCAGTGGGGTCCCAGATGCAAAGTGGGTGTTGGAGGGTGGGGCCAGGGTCTGTGCTCTGCCCTTCTCCTGGTTCCCTGGATCAGATGTCCCACCCCTCCCATTCCAGCTGGAAAAGTGTCCTTCCTGTTCTAACTCGGCATTTGGAGCAAGCAAGGGGAGGGGCCCAACAGCTCCTTTCCTTGTGAGTTCGGCGCTAGATGCTCCTGCCTCGGTTCCCTCATCTTCAAAGTGGAGCCCATGAGACTAGCTGCTTCGTGGGGCTGTTTAGCCCAGACAGCACCTCGGCTCCCCATCCCAGGCCAAGAAAGGTCTGAGCTCTTGGAAGCCACCACATCTACACCTCAGCCCACTCTGACCAACCCACAGATGCCCGACTGCTCCCAGGCAAATCGAAAAGGGTCTGCCATCTTCATCTGTCAGTGATGCTCCCATTGCTAGGGTGGGTCATCACATGTCTCCCCGAAGCATCTGCCCACGACCGTGTAGCCACCACGGTCTGTATCTTGTTCCATTGTTAACAGGCTAGGCAGCCATGGGCTACCATGCTGCCTCCCTGCAGCTCAGAGTTCTGCTTTGTGAAGTGGGAATAGCACCAGCTCACACAGCTTTCCTAAAGAGGTACAGGAAGACACTCAGCGCCTAGGAGGGGGTGGCTTACACCTGGCAGCGCCACCTCCCTTGGCTCGCCACAGCACAATGAGCAGGGGAGCCGTGGAGTAGCAAACCTCCGGTAGCAATCTCCCAAGTCAAGGTCAAGCACTATGGAAGCAGAGCACCCAGGAACCCAAACAGCCAACAGCTGACCTGGGGCAAGTTCCTGACACCATCCAAGTTAGAACCTCACCTCAGTCTCCTCATCTGTAGAATAGGGGCACCCCTAAGGTCGTGAGAAAGATTGCATCAGATGCAGACAAGAGGCACTACCTAAATCAGTGACTGATGAGGTATAAAGGACAGGGTTCCTTTAGAAAAATCTAGATCGTTCTTTCTCTCACAAGACATACGGGAATAGCACCACTCTGTGCTCTGAAGCCCACCCACCCCAGGCCCTCGGAGGACGCTCTCTGACGTCTTCCTTGTCCAATCAGGAAGAGACACAAGGGAGTAAGGCAGGAGGGAGGCAGCAGGCAGAGGCCTGGCCATTCTGCTCTTTCCCTCAGGAAACTGAAATTAGCCTAATTAGGGCTGCCCCAGTCCTGGGTGCTGTGGGGATCGGACAAATTTAGAAGCTCTTGACAGGTGAGGCCAGCGAAGGCTGATAGCCCCTAGTGAAATTGAGACTCATGGAGTCAGCGTCTGGAAAGCCTGCCTTCCCTCCGTTCTGATGACCATAGCAGGGGCCGGATCCTGGTTTATCACCTCACCTCGCCTCGAAATAGCTCCAGGGCTCGGTTTCTTATAGATGGGTGCCGCAAACAGGATCACTTTCTCGCACCGCAGAACCAGGAGGCAGGGTCACTCAGGGTGAAGCCAGGCGGCCACAGGGAGGCGGCAATCGGCAGTCCTGGGGACTTGCTTCTTGCCAGGCACAGCCAGCGATCCTATCCCATCTCATCCTCACTGGCTCTGCCCCTCCCTCATGTTCTTTACAGGGAAACTGAGGCTGGGTCTCAGCTGTGAGGATGCTAACTGAGGCCTGGCTGTGTCTCTGCTCCGAGGCGGATGGGAACAGCCTTGCATCTGACTCCAGCTGCAGCCTCAGCAGTGGAAGGAGAGGGATGAGCAGAAAGAGGACATCTTGTTCCGCCCTGACCGCTGTTCCATTTTTTTTTCTAGAGGCTGGTTACATAAGTAACGCTGTGTCCTCTCCCCTCCATCTTATCTAGTGCAGCATAAGGCCGGAGCTAGCAGAACTCCACCCGGGAATTGAGGAGCAGATTGCTAAGTACGGAAACATTTATAACTCCAAAAGCTCAGCCTGGCTTTGGGGAGGAAAGCAGGTGGAAAGGAGACCCAGGTCGCATCTCGCCAAGGGCAAGCCCTGGCCCTCAGTATGCACTGAGCCTCAGTTTCCACACCTCTCGGTGAGGGCTGTGGCCCTCATCTTGAAGCCCTTTGGGGGGCTGCCCTGAGGTTGTAGAGAGATACAACCAGACACTGACCACCTAAGGACTGCAGGCTGGCCTCCTGAGCACCCCCTGCCGAGTCCCACAGGAGAAGATGGGTGAGGATCACAGCGAGGTGGGGGGTCTCCTGACCTGTCTGCCTCCTTCTCTCCTATTTCACACTCGGTTCCATTGCTGTACGGATTAGGATTTGATTCCTTTTAAAGGGAGGAGCAGGGCAGCTTAGAGAGCCAAAGCAAGGAGGCCAGGGTGTGTGTTTAGTTTATACCAACCTCAAGGGGGAGGGAATGGATGCCAAGAAGGTGGGAAAGCCAGGCTGTTCTCAGGGTTGTGTCTATCCACAGGAAGGTTCTAGCTTTTGCCGCCCGTGACACCTGACCATCACTCTCCACACCCCCAAGTAGGCTCCTATAGATTTTGCCAGAAGGAAGCGGAAAGACTTGGATTCTGCGATGATAACAACTATATTTTCAGCCAGAGGTGCAAAACACAGAATACAGATGCTGAAGTTGCAATTGGCACAAAGCACTGGCAAGTAGAGCCATCACTGGGGCTGGGTCACAAGAGGAAGGATGACCAGCTGTGCGCGCGCGCGCACACACACACACAGGCACATGGGGGCAGAAGAAGCAAGCGTCTGTGCTCCTTGAGGCTCTGGCTCCTTGTCTGTGCAGAGAACAAAGCTATGCTGTGAAGCTCTGTGAGGTCTGACTGAGCTGGGGATCGGGGGCGGGGAGAGACCTGGCTGTAGCACCCTGGCAAACAGGAAGTGTGTTGGATGCTGACCTCGGTCCCTGTCTGCTGTGTGTTCCTTGTGCACTGCGTGTGGAATGCCAGGCTGGGGACACACACTGGAGGCAGCACAGGGCCTTGTCAGGACCTCCAAGCTTAGCCCTCCTGATGGACCCCTGGCACTACATAACCTCTTACGTTTCAGGGTTTCACTTGCAAAGGGGGGCAGGTAGGTAGCAACAGCCCTTGTTTTCTAGAAAAGCCCTAGTTCTGTGTGGTTCCCTGGACCGTCGGCACCACAATGTAACTTGTTAGAATTGCAGGTACTTGGACCCTACTCAGGAAGCAAACCTTTCTGGGTGGCAGCTAGAGGGACCAGCGCCAGCCTGCAAGCCATGGCTGGGAAGTAGAGGGGAGCCTGCCGCAGGTGTGTCTGCTGTCTGCATCTAGCCTTCCTGGCCACAGCTGGGCTGCTGGGCCCTTCCCCCTCCTTTGTGTCCTCTCTGTCCTTTTCGGCTCCCCCACCTCCCCGCTGGGTAGGGTGGCCGTTGGCAATCGATCATATCTATAAATGTCTTTAAACTTCCTGGAAGTAACTCCCCCCAGCTATCAAAGTCTGAAGGAACACTGCTGTAAGTGTCTTTCTTCTCTCTTCCTGCAACTGGGGGTTTAAAGAACCATGTAAACATTCTCCTCAGAGAGATGAGCAGAGCTGAGGACAGCAGCCATCACTGGCCTTGCATTTCCGGAGCACCCATGGCTACAAATCCCCCAGCCTGTGTGCTTGCAGAAACCCTCTCTACATGCTTGAGTTAGACCTGCTCCTTCCTGCAGCCTCGCAGGATACATAATCACCTGTGTCCTCATTCTACCATTGATTTATTCATTTGTTCATTCATTCATTCACTAGTTTACCGCCTCATTCATTCCTTTCTTCCTTCTCTCATTCATTCACTAAACAAATTTCTCTCTTCTCCCACTGTGCACCAGGCCCTATTCTTGGTGCTGGGGTGAGAACAGAGGAAGGCAAAATTCCTGCTTTAGAGACATCCAAGCGTGGTGGATGAAGTCAGCATCTAAAACCACCTTATGCTAGGTGTTTACTAAACTCCAACCACATTCAAGGCATGAGGCAAGCATGGTGACTCAGTGTTGCAAACAAGCAGGCCTCGGTGCTCATCTTGACCGTCTCTCTCTTTTCCTCGGCACAGAGGGTTAGACAAACCCTTCCCTCTGAGCGTCACTATCCATATCTTTATAGTGGGAAGCCTAATAGTACCCACCTTACAGATAGCCAAGAAGATGACAGAGGACAGTATTGAGTGCACTTCCTGGCACATAGGAAGGGCTGTCGGAAGCTAAAGGTGACTGCTTCCATGGCTCAGGGACACAACTGAGCCTGAGTCATGATTCGTGGTCCTTCGTGCAGTGGAAGAACCTCAGGAATGGATGATGACCTAGCCTTGGTCATAAAGACCAGAAAGGCACCGTGACTTGCACGGGTCTCACAGAAACTGAAGCATCCTCAGGCTGGTAGGTGGGGCCCTAGGTTCTCTGGCCACAGGACATTCTGGGTCCCAGAGAAGGACTCTAGACCTTCCATGCCACTCTTGTTCAGCATCTTCAATCCTCTTAATTTGGGTTATAGAAGTGGAGGGGTACCTGCACCTTCACTAGGGAAGCACAGGGTAGGGCCCTCATGGCACAATGTCACCGCAGCCCCATCGTTTGTCCCTGCTGTCCTGCTACCCCAGGACCCCGAAAGTGCTGTGCAGGCTGCACAGCTTGGTCTAGGCTCCTGCTGTGCTCTCAGATAGACTGAAGTTGAAGCCTGGATCTTGCACATAGTGTGACCTTGGCCTCCCTGAGATGCCTTTTCTGAATGTATGTCCTCTGTTATCCCAGGAGAAAAATGAGACAACACCAGAGACCAGCTCCAGCCCTCTGAGACACACTATATGCCTAGAGAGTAGCTCTTGATCACTCCTGGAGAACTAGTCTCTGGCCTGTTTCTAAACCTGACCTAACCATTCCTGCCTCCGTGACTTCACTGATGACAACCGCATGCCTGCCCTGCTCCTGCCTGCTGAGTCCCTGACCTGCAGCATTCCAGCCTCTGGCCCCCATGTCTCAACTCCTGAACCTCCACTCTGCCTGGCACAGACCAATGTCCCCTAAACTGGAATCTGGAAATCTGAAACCCTTTTAGGACCATAGCCACACTGTGTTAATACTATAAAATCCAAACATGTCTGGAATCCAATACACCTCTGGTCCTGAGCTTTTTATTAAATTAAGACAAACTCACACCGGATGACCGTGCATGTGTGTGTGTGTGTGTGTGTACACAAGGCCGCACTGAGAATGTAGCTAACATGAACGGTACATAGTTGCCACTCATGGGGGGCTTAGTAAGTGCTGGGTGCTGCTTTTAATACTGACATGTTTCCATGGGTCTTTTATCCATGAAGCTGCAGCTCAGGATTATAGGGCTGCTCAAGGACTCATCATCAGGACATGGTTCTATACCGTTGTCCTAATTATCTTTTTTAAAAATTTATGTGTATGTGTATTTTGCCTGCATGCACAGATATGTGCACCACATGCATGCCTGGTGTGATGGATTTCCTGGAACTGAAGTTACAGACAGTTCAGAGCTGCCATTGAGGGTTCTGGGAATTGAACCATGGTCCTCTAGACAAGCAGCCGGTGCTCTTGGCCACTGAGCCATCCCTCCAGCCCCTGTCCTAATTATCTTTACTTGACCTGATGCTAGGCATGACTTTGCTCCTTGGTAACTGCCTTTGAGTCTTTTGGAAGAGGTTAGTTGGCTCTTTAAGACCCAATATGGCAGTGAACAGGGGCAGCAGGAGAGAAGCAGGCCAAGGGCTGCCCTGGTTTTCTTCCTCATTAGGTTGGCTGCGAGCAGCCAGCTTGAAGACCCTGCCTCCTGCTCTGAGCTGCATCTCAAAAATGGGAGGGACGTTGAGTTGCAAGGGAAGCCAGGGCTTGGGGTGGAGCTGGCAAGAAAGGAAGTGTGAACGCAGCTGCTGTCGGGTCACTAAGAAGAGCTGTCGGGTCACTAAGAGCTATCAGGTCGCTAAGCGTCTCTCTTGTACTCTCTGCTCAGGTCCCTCAAAAAAAAAACCTCTCCTTCCTGCCACCCCAAGGAAGAACATCTGGGTCCTATGGCCAGGGCACCCCCTACACCTGAACTTGGTAGAGATTCTTTATTCTTGCTTCCATTAAAAATCCCTTAATAGGTTTCCACATACTTTCCAAATCTTGTACTTTCTCCAAAGCAATTTGTGTCCTCACCACTTACAGGTCCCAGGATAAGCTCATGCAACCCATGTGCCAGGCAAGAGAACTCAGGCATAGGCAGGCCATATGCCCAAGGTCACAGGTGTGAGGAGCAGAAGGGAAGTGGAATGTGGGAGTCTGGGCTCTCCCCTCAGGCAACAGGTGTTTATTAAGCACTTGCTTCAATCCTTGAGTAGACACAGGTAGCTTGAAGTGCAAATGTAATCTACGTCCAGCCCTCATTTTCCTTTAGTTAACAGGCACACAGAAGGCACTAGCTCTATGCTCTCTGCCTGGTCCTGTCCTAAGCACGTTACATATTAGCATAGCATCTTCACGGGTTCCCCATGAGAGGAGAACCATCATTTCCCCCAGAGATGAAAACAACAAGGCCTTCATAATAGTTATTAATTCCCCCAGAGAGGCTGGGGTCTGAACCCCAGAGGCACCTAAATACAGTTTTCTTTCTTTCTTTCTTTCTTTCTTTCTTTCTTTCTTTCTTTCTTTCTTTCTTTCTTTCTTTCTTTCTTTCTTTTCTTTTCTTTTTTTTTTTTTGTTGGCAGAAAGGGCTACTGTATCAGCATGTGGCAGAGCATACTGCTTAGACATGTTCAGACTAGATTCAAAAGCCCTGTCCCACCCTACATCCTCACTCTCTATGACCATCCTTCTGGCCATCTGCAAAGTGTCAGGATGCTAAGAAAGCTGGCATGTACCCCCACAGATGCCAAGAAGGTTCACCAAATAAGGATGTGGGATAATGGGCCAGCAGGCCTGTGCCTGGGCTTCGAGCAAAGCCGCAGAAGCCTTTAGTGCCATCCTAACTCCCAGCTGGGTCCTGGTTGGCTGTTCTTTCCTGGCTCTCCTACAGTGATGAAATGATGTGTTTGAATGAAGCCAAAATCTATCTGAGGTTACAGGACACCAGGGCGAGAACCGAGTAAGGCAGTAGATAAGGAATTTCCATCCTTGGAATCTGATCCTACAAGAGCCTGAGGGTCCTTGGGATCAGTGGGCCTGTCTCCTCTGGTTACAGACCTGAGCCTCAGGTTCAGAGAAGGACAGACACTGCCCAAGGTCACACAGCCAGTGTAGGCAGATCCTGGATGAGAACCTAAGCACACACATACAAAAAAAAAAAGCAGGGAACATCTCCAATTCTCCCTCCCACATTCCCTCGCACAGCAGGAAAGGGGGAAAAAAGTCATTCTTCATTGGTTGCTCAAATTTTGGGGGGAAAAATATAGCTGGGTTTCTCTGCCTGGCAGTGTCGCAGAATTCTCTGACCTCCCCCCTTCTCCATCTCTGCTTCCTTTCAACAGACCGAAGCCTTAGCAGCCACACACCTCAGAGCCCTAGCGTTTTCAGTCATAGTCACAGCTACCCACCTTCAACCCCAATCTTGCCATCCCCATCCTTGTCTCCAGCGGCCAGCAGCGTCTTTGTTTCTTTAGCAGACAGGTCTCTGGCATCTGAGGAGAAGCCCTTCAGAATGAACCTGGGGAGAAGTTGGAGAAGGTGGAAGTCAGGCCAAGGTCACCTGCAGAAATTCACTGGATGGTGGGCTGGTGTTGATGCGGGGCAGGAGGAGCCAGGCAGGCAGTAGATGATGGTAGACATGTATGAAGCTGGGTTGGCCAGGTGGCATGTTCTGGCTGTGCCTTGGTGGGTCGGTGTGGGGCGGGTGACTGCCCTCTGTGCAGGGCTGGCCCCAGTTTAGGGGACGCTTGCCTTTGTTTATTCAGTAAGCATATTAAAAATGGGGTCACCAGAGTGATTGTAGTGAGCTCTCTGTGTAAATGAGGAAGGGGTAGGTCTCACAGAGAGACCTCATGTGTGATGGAGGAATTGAGGCCCTGATGGAGGAGGCCTAGGGGAGCACAGAGGGAACAGTTGGGGGGTTTTCTAGTGATGGTGATACCTGGAGGGTAGGGAGAAGTTAGCATGCACTTGTACACGCACGTGCAGGTATTAGTCGGGGATAGGTAGGTAGGAGGCAGAAGGTTCTAGAAGTTGCCCTTGGGGTAAAGCTTGGAGGAGAGACAGAGTAGGTTGAAGGAGTTCCTATTTAACGAAGATTTCCCCAAGTGGCTCAGAGGATAGAATGGGACATCTGCCCTTTGCCATAGATTCCTGCTGCCCCTTGTCTTAGATGGTCCCAAACTGCAGAAAAAGCCAAACTGTCTTCATCGGACAATAGAAAGAGATAACACTGCTATTCGCCTTGAGCCTGTGCAAACACCCTGCTACCATAAGTTACCATTCCCTGGAACAGGCCCTTTACTCAAGGACGGACCCGCCACTTCAAAGTGACTGAGTTCTTACTTAATCATCTCCTGGACTCCTAGTTGTGGTTTGTTTTTTTTTTTCTTTAAAAGGAACCTACCTACTCCCTCCCTTCAGCACCACAGAAGCTCCCAAGTCTGCCTGCGGTCCTTACTGGCTAGAAGTAGTTCCCCCATGGAGAATAAAGTTGCTTTCTGGTTTACTTAGACTTCGGTGGTTCTCTCCTCTTTATTTGTACATCCCTCAGACCCAACACTTAAAATTCATCTCTGATCACCTTCATCCTTCTGTATCTAATAAGATTCAAGACAGTCTTGGCTGGAAAATAACAGAAGGTACAGCTGGGTCATCAGATATGGGCCAGGTGGCTGAGGCGGGATAAGGCAGAGGTCTCTCTGCTGATGAGGGGTTTGCTGTCTCCTCTGTGCTTTGCTCCAAGGACCCTGAAAGCTCAGAGCTGGCTCTTCCTCTCTGCCTTGGCCAGAAGTTGATTAGCTGCAGTTCTGGTCCACAGGCGTGGGGGTCTGCAGGCCAGACCAGTGAAGGTGCCTTTCAAACATACAGAAATCAATGACACTCTAAGGAGAATGCCTCCTACTTTGCCTGCGGTGGGAGGCAGCCAGAATAAGTGCCTCTTCACTGGTATTAAATTATTAAGTAACTCCATTCCATTAGTGATATTAAGTGGCTATAATTTAACCTAGTTAGCTGCACTCTGAGCTGAAGGTTTGACCCTCCCGGAAGTAGGAAGTATCTTTCCCTGGTGCCTGGAACATTGCCCTGCAGAGACGAAGCAAAGCCTGGGTGCTATGAGGGGTACAGAAAGGAGGATGACCACTTGGGGAGTTAGCACCAGGTTTTCCCACCCTCCACCCTGTCCCAGACCTCAGTTTACCCCAGCTCATCCTCCTCGATGAAGCCACTTTTGTCTTTGTCCAGAATATGGAACACCTTCTTCACGTCATCTGGGGTCTTTTTCTTCAGACCCACCATCTGAAAGAACTTTTTGTGGTCGAAGGAGTCTGCCGCTGTTGCGGGGAGGGAAAAAGGAGGTTAGAGGACAGGGGAGGGACATCAGAGAAATCAGGGAAGGGGGTGTTCTAGCGCTTGTTAAAGGGCACCTGCATAGTTGTGGGGAACAGGAGGGCAGAGGGAGCCAGGCTAGGAAAGGATGCTCTACTCAAGGTCGTACCTTCTTGGTTCCCTATATACACACCGAGGAGCCACACAGAGAACCATATTTCTATGAAGCCCTTCGGGTGGTGACTGACTGGGCTGCAGTGGATATTAGTCTGGGCAGAAAAGCAGCTTTCTCTCATGGCCACATACTGTTGTCAGAAAACGAACACCGAGAGAGCACATTTCTGTCAAGGTCACATCATGGGAGGGGGAGGGGAGGGCCCTGAAGTCCTGCACAGAGTCTGACACCCAGTGGCTGGGGGTGGGGGGGTGGGATGAGGGACTTCCAAAGACTTGGGTAAGTTTCATCCTCAAGGTGACAAAGTGACTCAAGGCACTGTGAGTGGGTTATCATGGTGCTCCGGGAGGGGAAAGGGGCTTCCTGGAGTTTCCTATGTGTGCCTGGCGAAAAGGGGGCTTTTAAAAAAGCAGATGGGTGTCCCTCTCAGGCCTGAGACTCTTAAGAACCATGGTCTCCCCTCAGCCCAGAGCTGGAGGGGAAGAAAGTTTTGTCCATCTCTGGCACATCAAGGTGGGACACTGATACCTGAGTCCACCCCAGTTCTCTTTCTTCTGGTGCTAGACTGGGTGACCTTGTACATCTTTCACCCTATCCCAGCCTCAGTTTCCCTACCTGGATGACAGAGGAACAGCATCTAAGCCAGAGTCCCTTCAGGCCGAGCAAAGAGGTCACACAGATGAGTGGGCACCCCTCTCTTAGACTACCAAAAGGGTTTGGATGCTGGGGGTACTAGTGGAGTGCTGTGCCGGTCTGCCCCAGGTTGGGCCTGGCTGGGCAGGGCTGGGTGCCTGCCGCAGAAAGGTCACTGTGCCCTCGGGTCTGTCATGGAAGGGGATCGCCACCAATGGGCTACTTTCCAGGAAAAGTCTTGTTGGGAATGGGAAAGGGGTTTCTTGAAAAGAAAGCCCAGGCTTGCTACCCCTTCCACACTTCTCAGAGGGGAAGTTTTAGTCCTTCCTTCTTCCCACCCCTGATCTTTGTGCTTGACCCTGGACCCTGCGAGTCTTACCGGGAGAAGCCACCCTTCTGCGCCCTCAACTTTGTGTGGCTCGGGCAGGGAGTACAGCCCGTGCAGGTCTTGGGAGGAAAAGGACCAAGGAGCCAACCCCGAGGATGGGGACCGGTGCGTGGGCGGGAGAAACTGAGGAGGCTTTGCAGCGGGATGCGGGGTGCCCCCCAGGGGCGGGAAAAGGGCAAGGGGACAGGGCCAGGCAGGGGAGTGCACTGCTCACCAGCAAAGGCTCCTATCGCCTTCTTGATGTCCTCAGCGCTGAGCAAGTCTGTCATCGACATCCTGCAACTGTTTGAGCGGGCAGAGCAAGTGCGAAAAGATTAAAAAGTGTTCTTCTCATCCTTTCTGCTCATATGACCAGCGCTGCAGTGTCGCGCGCCAGGCGCACGCACGCCCGGCTTGGCTCCGCGCCAGGGGGCGCCCGGCTACGCGCGCAGCTCGGCAGCTCAGTCCCGCCCGAGCCACCAAGCCGTGCGGGCCACAAGCCCAGGGGGTCCTCGGCATTCCAGGGGCTGGACCAGGACATCCCCCACCTCCTGATCTCAGGGGCCACCAGCAGAGACTGGAAAGTTCTCCTGCCATCAAGGGCAGACGGGAGGCAGCCAGGTTCCGACCTGGGCAACTCAGATAATGGGGGAAAACGATGCTGAGCAGCCTTCCACCCCAGGGGGGCCTCTTGGGGTTTGTACTCATCCTCGCTCCACGCCTCCAATAGCCTCCTGCCCTCTGTCCTGGATGCAAATTTATGCCTCGAGAAAAAAAAATCTGAATGCTGAGGTCTTGAAACCTGAGCTACAGGACTCAGGGAGGAGGTAGCCAGAACAAGGCAGACCTCAGTGTGGAAGCTTTGTCTGGGCTCCATCCCTCACCTGACCACCCCACGGGGCACATTCTGAAACTTGCTTTGGTTTCTGCGAGGAAGGTGTCAGCTCAACTGTCGGAAGACCCCTTTCTCACACTTCCTGGTCTCCAGAGCCACCACACACCTCTGACTCCTGATAAGAAGGCCAAGGTGAGGGAGGCCCCACGGAACAGCTACCCACCTTTCAAGTTGGCCCTATTTTAGGGATAAGGGGTGCTACCACCAGACCACACTATCTAGGCTACCCAGGTTTTGTGACCAGAGCGTCACCTCTGGGAACCAGCACGCTTTCCATCTCATGTGACTAGAGTCTGACGCCATCTTCCCTCAGGTCTCCCATAGATTCAGACTGTGACTAGCAACCTTTAAAGTATTACGAGCACTGGATAGGGAGTCCAGAGGTCTGGGTTCTAGATGTGAGCTACACTGAATCCCTATATGACCTTGAGTTATAACCTTTATCGCTGGGCTTTGGTCTGCATGTGTTGTGTTGGAGGTGGGTGTGTGGGACCCAAGGTAGGTGGGCAGCGTCTGGGATGGCGATGATATTGGGGACCAAAAACAGATGCCCAGTAGCTCAAGTTGCCTGACGCTCGCTGTCAGCACTGTCTCCCCTGGCTGAGCCCTGGAAGGCTGCCCTTCCTGGAAACCCTAGGAGTGGCTGGCTCCAGCTGCCCCCTCCTGGTGAGTCAGCGTCTTCGGGCCAGCGCCTGCCAGCTGGCTTCCTGGGCACTTAGGCTGCAGCCCCTGACTTCACAGCTCCGGGCATGAGGCATGCTCCAGACCCCTCAGCTGTCCCAGACCCTTCAGCTGCCTTAGCTCCCTGGGCCCCTGCCTCAGTTGACTCGGCGACCTCAGGCCCTGCCCCTTGTTCCCAGCTAGGCTGCCAGCTTCAGTGTGCTGGGCTTCTGGGCTGTCATTTCAATGTCCAGGCTCTGCTTACCCTGTGGCCTAGTTACAGCATCTGTTTCCCCAGCTGGAGACCCTTGTACTATCCTGAGCCTAGAGTCTCTAATGTGCCGAGGGATCCCTGTCAAGGAAGTGGCAGAGCAGGGTCAGCTCCCCTCATTGGTGTGACTTGGTGTGCTGTCAACCTCTTAAATATCCTTCCTCCAGCCCCCGCCTCAGCCCTACCAAGTCCAGTGCATCTGAGCCCCACACTGGCTCCTATAACAAAAGTTTGCAACGCTTCCCCCTCACCCCTGTTTCTCCTCCATGGCTGAGTACCCAGCAGCTAGACCTCCCTCTCTGGGCCTGAGACACCCTCGGTGAAGCATGCCTGTTGTCAATCAACTCCCGCCCATGTGCTGGCCTCCCACCCACTTCCCTCCGGCCTCCTCATGGGACCAGGAGACTGTGCTCCATCTCCTAGGTCCATGAGAGCTGAGGTCAAGCCTTGGGGGAAGGCTTGCTCAGGCCACCCAAGAGGCAGGTAAAGAACCTAGGAGCTCCACACTCAGCAACCTCCACTTTGATTCTAAAGACTCGGCAACGTGGCCGTTCTTCCCGGTTGGCCTGATTCCATCGGCTGTCCCCATCCTCTGACCTCAGAGGTTGCCCCTTACCTTGGATGAGCAGAGGCGGAGCCTGTGCAGAGCTGGGCTGGTGGGAGATCCTGTCGGGGAACGAGGCTGGCGGTGGGGCAGCCACTTAAATAGTCTTCAGCCCTGGCTATTTTGGGAGGTGGCGCTCCCCCAGCCCCAGGCCCCCTCCCCTTCCGGTGTCAGGTACTCCCCAGCCACGGTGCTGGGTGTCTGTATCACATTCACCCCCATCCAGACCTATTGAGCCAGGCCTATTAATAACCGTTGGCCCCTACCTCCCTGCAGCACCCAGCACCATGGTCCAAGCAGGGCACACCTCTTGCATGAAGCCTTCCATGATCACCTTGGATGGCAGCCACACTTTGTTCCAAGCTTGCAAGGAAGGGAATAGGAAAAGGAGGGAACAGAGGTTGCTCGGGGTGAAGGGACTGAGCCAGGTCCCTTGCACACACTGTGTTCTTACTATACCCTGAGGCACTGGGGGAGGGCTAACTACGGCAGTGATGTGGGATGCTGAGGGTCTGCCCTACATGGCTCTGGACCTGCAGCCAAGACTCAGGTTGGCACCTCCAAGTAGTAAGTCAGTGTCTGGCAGAAGGAGATGCCTCTCTGGACAAGCCTCTTCTGTGCCTCAGTTTTCCATTTGTGAAGCACCGCTATAAGGGGTAAGCTTGAGCCTTAGGAGTACTAGAAACCCCTGACAATGATTGCCAAGTGTCACTGGTAAGGACGTGCTGAGAGAGAAAGGCCTATCACTTTCCGGGTTCCCAAAGGGTCTCTGATGTAAAGTGTCTTGGGTTGCAGACACTGCAAGGCCTGAGTTTGGAGACATGTGAAATGAAAGGATGAGGTCAACAAGGACTTACAAAGCCTCTAATATAAACACCCCTCTCCTCACCCCTACGCTGAAGCAAACTTTCAGGTGCTGACATGGTCAGCAATGGGGTCCCATTCTTGGCAGTGGCCTCAGTCCCAGCCTCTCAGGGAAGATGAGCAACAAGGATGGAAGTTCCACTCCTTCCTCATCACTGCTGGCTTCCGGATGAAATGAAGGGAGGGTGGTCCATAGTGGGCAAGTCCGGTCGAGCCTGGGTGGACTGCGAAAAAGAAAACATCTCTAGTGAACCAGGTGGACACATTGTGGTACATTCACCTTTTGCCTCTGACAGATAACTGAGAAAAACCATCTATAAGAAGAGGGCTTATTTTGGCTCCCGGTTTCAGAGACACTGGTCCCGGTTAGTTGCTTCATTGTTCGCAGCATGTAGCAGGCAGAGCTTGGTGGAGCAGCATGGCACCCCATGGAGGCCAAGAAACACTCAGGAGTAAAAGAAAGAGTCTATGTGTAAGATGCCCTTCAAAGGACATCTAGATCCTCAGATGAGAGCAGGGACCAGGCCAGAACCTCTGGAGTTAACCTCTGGAAGTGGGCTTTTTTAAATTCTAGGGGGCTGTAAACTTAGTAAGGATGACAATCAAGATGAACATCTCACAAAATGACTGGGTTTTCCCAGACTGGTTCATGCAGCAAGGCAGTGCTGTCTGCCAAGGTTCTGAGCTCAGGAGGAGGTGGCTTTAGGCTCCAGGGAGAAGACACCAGGACTTGATTCTAACTTTCACAGTGATCCGCCGCAGCCCACGATGGCCAAGAGCCTAAAGCTGGGATGGCAGATCCAATCCCAACCAAGAGAACACAGGAGCCAGGACTTTGTGCTGACTTAGGGACACCTAGAAGGCACTCAGGACATCTGGAGGGAGGTCAGGACCTGGGCACAGGGCTTTGATGTCATCAGGGCAGGTTGAAAGTTGGAGTCATGGAGGAGGCTGGACTCCACCCCAGTCTTGAGGAACATTCCTTGAGGAAGAGCTTGAGGAAGGCTGTTAAATAATTGCCTGACCTGAAGAACACTGTGCTGGGGATGGTGTGCACACCCATCTTTGTGTCTTTTCAGGAGGTGGGCAATGCCTTTCCCATTTAACTGATGGAAAACTAAGGCTCAAATAGGTTGACCAATTTGCTTAAAGTCACAAAAGCAGAAGCATGATTCAAATCTCGGTTCCTTTGGCTTCAAAGTTTCTTTGTTTCTTGAATAAGAGCACCTGACAACTAGCCTGTCCTGTACCATAAACTATGTTAGGTGAATCTCATCATCAGGGTGCACTTATTGAGTACCTACTGCATGTCTTATGCTTTAGGTAGATCACCTTAATGCATGTACTCTTACACAGATCTCAGAGTTTTGTAGAGCTAGAATCCCAGAGAGGCCTAGCGAGTTGCCTAAGGCCACACAGCTAGAAAGTGGTGTATCCTAAAGCCCAAGTTGATGATCCTAAAACATCATCCAGCCCTCTGCCCTGAGTCTGTGCTAATCCCCGTAGCCTTAACCTTATTAGCCTAGTCAGTTTGTACAAGACTATTAAGCAGGAGTTTATCAGCGAAGGCTTTTTGACTGTAAATGGCAGTGCAGTTCAACCCTGTCTTAAGATGAGGGGAGATTTACCGAATTCATGAAGGTTCAGGTATAGCTTGATCCAGGCCCAGCAAGGATGATTTCCTCTCTACTGCCTGACCGTACCTGGTGTCACACTGGCTGCCTTCTCAGACTGGCATCCCCAGAGGGTTACAAAAGGGCAGTCCCCTGCTGCACTGGAAAGTCTCCCATCCAAGTCCTGTTGGAAAGAGGGAGCTGGTGCCGTGCTGGGCGAGGTTGGTCTGATGGGGAAGGCTGGGGTTAGGTTTCACTGGCTGTGGGGAGCTGGGCTGGGTTCTCATCACTGTACAGAGCAGGAGAGGCCTGAGCCTGGGCCCGGAGAGATGCTGCAAGCTTAGAGGGTGAGGTATGTCAACACTGTGAGACTCCCACGGTGAAGGACTGGCTCTAGACAAATGGGTGTGAAATTCTGGCATTTGAAACCCAGGAAGCAGTCACTGAGGTGGGTTCTGAAGTGGCTAGCAGGCAGGATAAGGGAGGTCCCCTGAGAGCCCAGTGTGCTTGAGGGTGCTTGACACTTTTTTAATCCAAGTGGCTTTTCTGGGCACAAGACACTGCCCCCACCCAGTCCCTTATTCCCAATAGGTATCTTAAAGGCAGCAACTGCATTGAAGCTGCCTCCTAGCTTTAGTGTGTGTGTGTGGAAGTTGATGTCAGGTGTCTTCCTCAATCATTTTCTGCCTCACATTTTGGGACACCGAGCCTTAGGGTCTCTGACTCAGCCAGGATGGCTCTGCTGCAATCTTACTGTCCCAGCTTCTCTCTGACTGCCGGGGTCACCGGCTGACTCTGTGGGTACTGGATCTGAACTCAAGTTCTCCTGCTTGTGTGCCTCACAGTAAGCCATCTCCCCAGAGACCGCCTCCCACTTTATTACTCTGTCAGAGACCAGGCGCCTGGTACAAATGCTGAGGATGTGTCTCCACACTACCCTGTCCCTTCTGTCCCTCTGATTTTAATATTGTTCACAGCCTCCAGCTGGACACATCCATGTACATTACACTTATACATATGCTCCCCAAATGAACCAGCTGTCCTCTCTTCGCAGATGAACACAATGGAGGTTCAGAGAAGTCAAGTCACTTGTCCGGGTGCACTCAGCCTGGTCAGTCATGTCCAAAGCCCGCTCTGCCTTCCAGTCCCTGGAGGGGGGCAGAGGCCTATGTGTGTGGGTCAGCATTCTCTTAGCTGCCATCTGCCAGGAGATGAGCGTTCAGCTGTTATCTTTGCTGCTGAGATTTCCTTAGTTCACGCTATTTCCACCTGCTGCGGCAGGGAACAAGATACAGAGCTGCCGCGGTCCAGGGCTCTGGCCGCAGGTGGACCTGCAGATCCAGTGATATTTATGAGGCCAGTCCTGTGGGGTGACGTGTATTAACTCAAAGAATCTCTGCCCCATTCCCGACAGGCAGATCCTGAGCTGGTGGCTCCCCTTCCCCACAGAGGCCCAAAGGCCAGGATAGAAAGAGGACAGCCCAGCTCTGCCACTGTCCCTGTGTGACCTTGGGCCAGTCTGTTGGCCTCTCTTGGCCTCAGTGTTTTCATGTATAAAATGGAGCTGGAGAGTCGGAGAGTCTGAGGAGAAAGACCTCTGGAGGTCATAAACTCCTAACATAGGACTCAGGAAGCTGAGGCAGGAGGACCAAAAGTGTAAGACCATCCTGGGATACCTGGGAAGTTCAAGACAAACTTGAAGCTGACATACTTAGCAAGACCCCATCTCAAAATTAAAAACTTAAGAAAAAGGGACAGGAGTATGGCCCAGTGGTAGAGTACTTGCCTAGCAGATTTGAGGTCTGAGGTTCAAAGCCCAATGTGACAAACAGACAAATGAGCAAACAGACGCCATGCTTACTGGGAAGTAAGGACCCACAAGAGTGTGTGTGGGGGAAACCAGAGGATGAGAACAGAAACCAGAGGATGGGTCTTCAAGTCACTGGGATTTGAAAGGGACTGTGGCTTGGGCCAGAGAGATGAGCTAAGGGTCAAGAGTGTCAAGGTGACAGTGACTCTTGGCCACCTGGGTTCTGTGACTGTCTCCTGAAAGGCTACCTATCTCAATGATGCTTGGAGGTGTTGGAGGAGAGTTTAGTCCACACCATGTGTGGGCTGGAGTAATGAAGGGACTGGAGAGCCAAGGACCTAGGTATGAACTTGAGAGGCCTGGTACAGCCTGGTACCAGGTTGGTCTGGACTTCTGGCTGCACCAGGGTGTCCTAGGTTAGCAAGGCTGTGTCCCAACTTGAGGATGTCTCCCTCACCTGGCACCTCAGCCTCTGATTCACTCATCACTCCAATAAACCACATCATGGAGCAAGATGGAGGGAGATTACAGGGAGCTATGGGTTCACATGTGTTCACATGTTTGATGATGCCTGTAGGGGGGCAGCAAAGTGAGTTTCCATTCATCTTTGGGGACTCATGTCTCTCTTTCAGGATGGCCAGGGCCTCTCCATACTCACAAGCCTCCCAGCCCCCAGCTCCCAGCCCCCAAACCCCAGCCCCCAGGGCACAGTTATTCTCTCTAGAGACACCATCTTTGTGAATCACCATCAGAATGCTCAGGTTCCCAACCTCTCACAGAAAAGGGGGACAATCAAAGATTCACCGCTCACCATCATTGTTCCCAGAGGTTTAAGCTGTGTTGAAGTCTCAACTCCTAAGACTCCCAACAGTGACTGTGCCTGTTTACAGGGTCTTTATGGAAGCTGTCAGATCAACATGAGGTCATGTTAGTGGGTTTTAGTCCGGAGTGGCTTGAGTCGTAGATAAGAGACAAGTGGGACACACGGAGGCCATGGGAGGACACCAGCGAAGCCTACTACTGCCTGTGGCTAGCTCACAAGAAATAGCCTGCCACATACTAATAACGAACTTTTGCCTGCAGGGTATGAAACAGGTGTGTCCACCTTCTGAGCATCCACAGCTTCCCCACAGAGACCCCACCCACAGCAAACCAGACCACTCAGCAATGGCGAGAGGCAGCCCAGGCTTGTGAGGACCAGTCTCTGTGGTTAGCAGGCTCAGCGCTTCTATCAGCCGGGCCTAGAACCCTGCTCGCCACTGCGGCTCCAGCAAACTGAGTGGAGGGAATTCCGTTCTTAAAATAGAAAGAGAAGGATGAAAACATGGAAAGAAAAGACAGATGGCTAGAGACAGAGGGAAGGGGAGGGAAAAGAAGGAAGGAAGATGTGAAAGAGAGAGAAAAGAAAAGAGAAACGAGAGGGAGGGAAAGATAGGACAGAAGGGAAGGAAGGAGGAAGCGAGGAGGAAAGAGAAGGAGAGAGAGAGGGAGAGATGGAGGGAATGAAAGGTGAGCTCAGCTGCCAACCAGACAGGTGGCAGGGCTGTCCTCCGTTCAGATGAGAAGAATCAGGGAGTGCCTGGTCCACAGGAGACGCAATAGTGACAAGGGCTCTGGGCTGACAGATGCCAGCCAGGCTTCTCTCCCAAATGTCTGGATTACACAATGGTGCTGCAAACAGTGAGACGCAGAGTGGTCCAACGATGATGGAAACTGGGCTATGGTTCTGAGGTGATGGGCAGGGCCACATGCTGGGCAGTGGTGAGCAATGAGTCAGGGGACTTGCCCAGTAGGCTGGCCAGGCCTGAGAGATGGTCATTCTAGGACAAGGGAGCAGCATGTTCAAACGTGCCCTGGGAGCCGGTGATTCTGACAGACTGGGGAAAGAGAGTGGCTTCCAAGCTGGGTGCTAATAGTCTCCGGTCAGGTTGTGTTTCAAGGGTCTCCAGAATCAAACACTGGAACAGGCCTGAGCCGTAGGCTGAGAACGCTCCCCATGCAGCCTCCAGCAGCTCCTCAGCTAGCCTGAGAAGTGTGACCACATCCACGGTGAATTTTTGTTCACAAATGTTTTCTCAATCTGTGAATAATGAAAGAATGATTACTATGCTTAGTTAGAGGGCTATCTTTTTAAGTATTGTTTGTTGGGCTTTTTGTTTGTTTGTTTTGTTTTGTTTTTGAGACAAGGTTTCTGTTTAACAGAGCCCTGGCTATCCTAGACTCGCTTTGTAGACCAGGCTGGTCTTGAACTCACAGAGATCCACTGCCTCTGTCTCTTGAGTGCTGGGATTAATGGTTGCCTGCATTGCCCTGCATCTTTTGTTTAGATGTTATGAAGGAGGCTTTACAGAGCAAAGTGCAGAGAGATGCTCGTCCCAAATACAACACAAAGGGGTAATTTTGTAACCAAGGTGGGTGAGGGCGGACACAGAGTAGAAATAAGAGTGGAAAAACCATTTTTGTTTTCTTATTTTCTACCTTAATGTTACTATGTCAATATCAACATGGTCTTTTACAGTCTATGGGATCTCACTCCTAAAACTCAAACGCTATGACCATTAGAGACAGCTGTACTAGAGGACTTGATGGCTCTTAATAGTCTCACAAAAGGAGCTAGGGAGATGGCTCAGCAGGTAAGAGCACACACTGCTTTTGCAGAGGACTGGACTTCGGTTCCCAGTACCCACAGCAGGCAGCTTGCCACCATCTGTAACTCCAGCTCTAGAGGACCTAACGCCCTCTTCTGGACTCCACAGGAAACTGCCTTTATGTGTGCACACTCACAGAAAAACATCCATACACAAAATGTAAAGAAAAAAATTCAAAAACATTCTCATAGAGAGAAGTTATGCCACTATTAAGGCAATGCCATGTGTGTAGCAGCAAGACAATATGACCAAATGCAACTTGGGAAGAAAGTAGGTCATTTGGCTTACAGATTACAGTACATCTAAGATTTACACACAGAGATTAAACTTCCATATTCTGCCTTGGGTTTCATGGTTTACTAACATCACCATTATTGGACATCTTATGACAAAGATGCCCTGCTGTATTGAGTGATTATCTTTCTCATAACAATCTACTACATGCTTTATTGTGTATACAGGGTTTGATGTCTCCAGTAATGATGGTGTATCTCCAGGTTCTTCCTTGAGAAACACCACATTAATGCTGTCAGATGTATCTGTCCTTCTCTTCTGAGTGCATCTCTGTCTCTTAAGTCTATATCAAAATGCCTTTATTCAGTACGGACCATGCTTTGTAAGCTAGTTAGTTCTATTTTCTGTATCAAAGCCACAGATCCAAGATTGTCCAAAGTCAAGGTTCCTAAATGTTTAGAGAAATTTCCCAGGCTGCTCTGGATGAGAGTAGATATCTGTGCCTTCTGCTTGGCCTACAAAACATGACACCCTGGGGGCTCATCTGGGATTCCTCAGAGGCATGTTTGCTGAGTTTTCTTCATTGTTCTTTAGCATTTGCGCTCAACCCTTGCATGATACCCTTGATTCCTCTCATTCTGTTTTTCTGAACAGAGACCTATGCAAATCCAATGAGTGCCACTGGCATTAAAACCAGAAATCTCTTAGGCTCATCCATACCCTGTTCCTGGGTGAGGAGGAACTCTGTCGGCTCGGCCAGGCAAACATGCACTGGGTTGATCCGCCAGTGCCTTGAACCTCTCATCAAGGTTCTAAGAACATGCAGGACAAGCTGTGCCTCTTGTCTCTGCTCTGCAAATTTTGACATTCAATCCTGGGTGTGAATCTCTCCCCTGCTATTTTCCCGGGGCATGTTTTGCCAACTCTGTGCCTCAGGCTTCCCCTGTGTAACATGAGGTGGTTGACAGCATTGGCTGTACTTGACAGTATTGAACTCTAAGTTCTAAATGGTCAAGGCAGTAAATTTTATACTGTGAGGGCGTGAGTTCAGAATTCAACACTTATGTGAATCTTCAAAAGTTGGGCCTGGCTGTGGTCCCAGTGCTGTATAGGGTGGAGACAGACGAATTGCTGAGGCGTGGTGGCTTCCAGGCCAGCTCCAGGTTAAGTGAGAAGATTCTGTCTCAAAGGAACAATGCCAAGTGGGATAGAACAGAATACCTACTGTCTACCTCTGGACTTCATATGTACCCCACACAATTTCATATATATATCTCACACATATTGTTCTAGTTTGCTTCTCTGTTTCTGAGATCAAACACTATGACCAAATGCAACTTGGGAAGAAAGTAGGTCATTTGGCTTACAGTTTACAGTACATCATTGAGGTAAGCCAAGGCAAGAAGTCAGGGAGGAATCTGGAGGCAGGAGCTAAAGCAGAGACCATAGAGGAGTACTGCTTACTGTCCTGCTTCCCCTGACTTGCTCAACTACCTCTCTCCCACAGCCCAGGCCATCTGCCCAGGGAAGGCACCATCCACAATGGGCCCTCTACATCATTTGTCAATCAAGAAAACGCTCCCACAGACATGTTCAAGGGAGAATGTGATGGAGGCAATTCCTCCACTGAGCTTTCTTCTTTCTGGGTGTGTCTAGTGGACAACTGAAACACACTCTCTCTCCCCTCTTTCTCTTTCTCTCTCTCTCATTGAGGTCATATACAACTGTGTGTGCTATACTCTCCTATGACAGCCCGTTCAGCTGGTGTGTTCATGACATTGCTGTACCACCGAGGTAACAGCTCAGCAGGTGACAAGCTCGGGTATAATCCTCACTGTACCTTATATGCTAACCTTGAATGTATGGTCCTCCTGCAGCAGCCTCCTCAACGTTAGGACTGCAAGAACCTGTCACCCTATCCAGCTCACCTATGACCCTGTGGGATTGCCATCATTTATGAAATCTGTCACTAAGCAAACTGTCATTGCATGGTTCCTGGCTGTCATTTCTTTTCCCCAAGCACAGTTTTGTTTGCTGTTGCCTCGGGCCATTTCAGTACATCAGATATCAGTCTATTGGGCCAAGTGTATCTAGATCAACCTTTCTCATGGGCCTGCTTAGAGCATCAAAGCCCTTCATGATGGATTAATCCATAAAGATGGCCCCCTGTGTCTCCCCACTGTACATAAAAGCCAAACCAGAGTACCCTCCTCGGCTCCTTTAATGTGGCTCACTTTGATTGGCAAGAATGGCGAAAGCAGACTAGGCCTGTCTGAAACCCAGTGCTCAGCACCTGTATTCTCCTAGCTAACAAGACAGAAGTGTGGATAGACTTCTAGGTGAGCAAAGCCCATGGGCCCAGATAGGCACACACTGTTCCAACCACCACAGCTGGATGCAGCCCTCAACAGTGACTCCCCTACTTAGGCCATGTGGAGGAGAGCTCTCCACCTTAACCCACTGCAGCCACAGAACCGTGAGTCAAGCTTGATATTTAAGCCCCAAATTGTCATAGTAGAAAACTGAATGAGACACTGGTTCCAAATTTGGAAACTGTGCTACTGGCTTCCAGGAGCAGGTGGAGTTAGGTGGGCTAGGTGCAGAGCATCAGGCTGGGGAGTCAGGAGCCAGAGGATGTGGAAAGGGCTGTCCTCTGGGTGGACTCTACGGTGTTTGAGGGCCAGAGAGATGGACCAGCTAGTGAAAGGGCTTGCCTCCAGGCCGGATCACCTAAATTCAATCCCTGGGACCTGCACACACACACACACCGGGGGAGGAGACAGAGAGAGGATAGGTGGCTGGCTAGATCAATAAATACGTAATAATATTTTTTGAAAAGAGCTCTATGGGACCCTCAACTTCTACAGTTAGGAAGAAAGTAGAAAAAGTTATTGGCTGATGTAGACATTTTTCATGGTAAAGAACAAGGGACTCAGAAGTCAGAGCCAGGAGACCGAAGAGCAGAGTCAAAGGTAAGAAGAGAAGATTCAGAAGCTGCATCAAGAAGAAGTGTTTCTACTTCACATCCTCAGCTAGATCTTCCCACTTGTGTGTGTGTGTGGGGGTCAGTATCAGCTGTGGGCTTCCCTTCCTCTTAGTTTTGAATGGGGGTGTCTCTTGTGTTTACCTCGTCCCTGCCTTGCCATTGTTTGCTTTGGGGTTTTACAGTTAAAATCTTGTCTTTTTAATTCACAAAGTTTCGAATCAAAAGCAGCCATGTCTGTGGAGCCTCAGATGCTGAGATCCAGGTACCCTTCCTGATGTCTCCATAGGATACGTGTTCAGGGGCATTGGTTAGAAAGAAGACATCTTTTTAATAAAAATGTTTTTATTTGTTCTTTGACAATGTAATACATGTAAACAATGTATCTTGATCATATGTACCCCAATTTTCCAACCCTCTCACTCCCCCAAATTGCCCTCAACACATCCCCCTCTACCCTTCATGTCCCTCCCTTATTTGTTTGTTTGTTTTCATGATCCACTGAAGCCGAAAGTGCTTCCCGCTGGCATGTTGGCTGGTCTTGTTGGCTCGACTATGTGCAGGTGGACATAGAAGCTGTGAGTCTGTGAGTGCAATGGTCGCATCACGTCCAGAAAAGAGCATTTCATAGCACTCTTGCCTGTCCTCTGGTTTCCCATCACATCTTCCTTGACGTCCCCTGAGCCTTGGTGAGCAGGGGGTGGAGGGGGTTGATGTATATGTCCTGTTTAGGACTGGGTTTCTATGGTCGCTTATGAACAAAGACATCTTACATGTGGGAAATATCTGAACATTTGTGTTGAAAGTAGAGATTGTCCTGAAGTAGCAGAAGTTACAAATTCTTCCTTATCTTTTTCTCATCAAGAAACAGAGTTCACACCCCTCCCCCCATTTTGGCTCTTGGCTGGTCTTATGATGTGCACCTACCAACACAGTGTTGTAGAAAGCCAACCACTGTGAACAGAAGTCTTGACATCCTTTTAGCAAGACAGGCCATTTGGGTAGAGAGATCCTGGATAGTGACAGATTACAAAGGTGACAGGGAAGGCCAGCCATTCCAACCACATTCCTAAGGCACTGTTATAGAGACCTTAGCCCTCAGGGAAGCCAGCTTAATTAGCACCATATGAAACAGCGACGAGCTGTTCCTGTTACATCTTGTATAGTTAAAGAGCCATGAGGAAAAGTAATAGTTTCTGTTGCTTTAAGAAAATAAATGTTAGGATTAACAATTGCTCTGCAAAAGAAAACATAGGTTAAAACTGGTACCAGGAATGGGGTTTGATTTTATTGATGACAAATGTGTGCTGCATTTCAAATTACTGTGTCATATAGTCTCCTCTCTCTCAATAAGATCATGCTTTTGTTGGATGTGTTTATTTAGGATAGGTGGTGATATGAACAAAGTATCCTTTCCCTCTTAAGTCACCAGATCAGATCAAGAAGATGTCCTTGGGGCTCCTCATGGTAAACTAGACTAACATAGACTACTTGACATGGCCTGTGAGTTGCTATAATGATTGGACAATGCTTGTAATGCCTTGGGTAGGCATGCTGTGCTTCACCTGTTGGAGATCTATGGGTATTAATGGTCATAGGGAAGACTGTGGCTGATCCAAGCTGCCATCAGTTTCTCCTGCTCCTCACTGTGCATGCCACATTGCTCAAAAGAAAAAAAAGATTTTCCATCCATCCTTTTGACTCTGGGATGTCCTTGTGGTTTTTTGGATGAACAGAATTTGAAATATCAGGTGAACTTTCAAAGCCTAGGCTTCCTGCTGCTTCAAAGTTTCCAACTTTGCTTCCTTTGGACCCAGTCATAACATAAGCAGATTGAAACCAAAGCCCTCAGTGATAAAGACCCTTATGAATGAAGTTTGACCAGCTTCCAGGTCTACACCTTATCCCAGATAATGTCACAGGCTAGTGAACAAGACTACCTTGGGATTCCAATGCATCTTAGCCTATTTTCTGTTGCTATAACAAAATATCAGAGGCTTTTAATTTATAGAGGAAAGAATCTTCCATTGGTTCATGCTTTTGGATGTTGGGAAGTCCAAGATTATGTTTCTAAAATATATGTGTGGCTTCTGGCAAATTTTTATGTCATGTAGAGAGAATTACCTGTTCTCTAGGGACTCTCTCCCTAAACAGGCACTAACGCTGTTATGGGTGTCCTACCCTTATGATCTGATCCAACTCTAACTATCTCCCAAAAGCTTCACCCCTAACTGCTATGGCTTATGGCATAGGGCCGGTGAGAGAGCTCAGAAATTGCATGCATTTGCTGCACAAGCCTAACAGTCTGACTTCCATTTCCAGGCATATGTAAAAACAGTCAGGTGTGTTCAACGGCCCAGAAGTTCTTGGGCCAGCTATTCTGCAATGTGCAGCCTAGAAGAAAAAAAAACTGATCGCTTCCCTCAACAAGGTGGAAGGGGACTTGACTCTAGGAAGTTGTCCTATGATTTCCACTTGTTGTGCACCATGGCAGTGCATGTATGTGTGTGTGTACGCACGCATGGTGTATTTGTGTGTGTACACACACGTGTGTATGTGTATGTATCTGTACGTGCACACAAACAGTCATGCCACACACACACACAAAGGACAAGAAGAAGGAACAGAAAGAGGAAGGAGAGAATCCTTCATCTAGGAAAGAACGTTTTCCCTCTGTGGCCAGCTGGGATACATACAAGAATTCCTCTTTGGGCTTGGGGTCATGCCTGGCCCTTAAGATAACCTTTTAAGGAACTGTCTTCAACTTCCAAGTTCTCTGTTTCTCCTGTTTATCTTGTTCACACATTGCAGTGTAGGAGAAGCCAAGAGTCCTTCACAAATCTGCATCTGACGCTCTTGTTTGCTAGCGCTCCAGAGCAGATCTTGGAAAACCCAGGCCCGAGGCCCAGCCAGCCTCTCCACGCCACTTCTTGAACAATTCATGAACAGTGGCGTGTGCCCTGTCAGACTCTTCCGGAAGCTGCTGCGCCTAGACTCTCACCTGGACCGTGAGAGCACTTGGCAGCTCCCCTCTTCCGCTGTCAGTTCACACTTAGGTGGAAGGCGCTCCTTGTCAGTGTGTAGGTGCTGGCGGACCCTGCATCGAGGCCAAATAAACACGCACTGCATCACAGGAAAATAAAAGACAAGACAGCTCCCCAAGGCAGGAGTCTCTCTAAGGGGAGGGGAGGGATGGAAGGCTCAGTCTTACCACTCTCCTAGATCCCTTTCTGCTGAGGCATCTTCTGTGACTCACTTTGGCACCTACTGTTACAAGTGGCCCTGGGGGAGGGCACCGTGGAGCAGCGGATCGAAGAGGGCAGAGCTGTCCCGTGCCTGTCAAGCAGGCTAGGGTGGCTATGCAGCCCCTGGAGAACCTGCCTGTCTCTGCCTCCCCGGAGCAGGGATCACCCAACCGGCTTGTTTTCTCCCTCACATGTCTAGTGCACGTATGTGAGTCTTCATGTGTATACTTATATAAGTGTGTACATCCATACTGAGGAGTTTCCCTCGGTCATTCTCCACCTTGTTCAATGAGGTAAGCTCTCCAAGCTGAACCCAGAACAGCTAGTCTGGCTAGCTGGCTTGCTCTAGAGACCCCTGCCTCTTCCTTCTGGGTGTCGGGGTGACAGGCATGCACAGCCTTGCAAAATAACATACTTTATTTTGTATTTAATGGATACACAACATATGTGCAACTTACTGGGACCTGAGTGATGCTTTGGCAAATGTTGATCTTCTGTAGCTGTCAGTAAGAGCATGTAATATTTTTCACTGTGGTAGTTTGAATTAACATGACTCCCCCAGTCCCCGCTGCCCCACATACACACACTCAGGCTCATATGTTTAAATACTCGGTCCCCTATTGGTAGAATTGTTTAAGAAGGATTAGGAGGTGTGGGCTTGTTAGAGGAAGTGTTTCACTAGGGGTGAGCCATTCCCAGTACACTCTCTGCCTCATGCTTGTGGTTCAAGGTGAAAGCTCTGAACTGTTCTTCCCACAATGCATTCACCTCACCATCATGGATTCTAACCCTCTGGGAGCACAAGCGAAATTAAACATTTTCTTTTAAAAGTTGCAATGTAACAAAAAGCTGGTGTTAGTAAGAATAAAACTAACAGTAGTTCCCTGGGAAAAACAGCAATGCAGAAAATTGAATCTTCCATAGAAACTATTACTTATACACATCTAGATCACATTTAGATCATTAATAGGTGACATTAGGAAGCACGAGACAGGATTTGAAAAAAAAATTCAAGAAGAAAACCTTAGGGGAATTCTAGAAGCTGAAAACAATAACTGATCATTAGGTTTTTGTGTCCAGCTTCAGAAACAAGGATCTAGTGTGGACAGGAAGAGGTTTTGATCATATAATTGTAGTGGAACCTGACAGACAGATGTTTTCATTTTTTCAGAATCTGCAAGACAAAGGTATATACACCATACCACTGACACCTACTCAGGGTTTCAATGGGCACCCGTTTTAAGTTCTGAAAAAGCCTGATTGTGTAATTAAATACTTATTGGAAATAATAGCAATTATGGGGATACCTTCACAAATTAAGATTAATAATTCTCCCACATATATATCCAATAAGATGAAGCAATTCTTTGCATATTACAATATGAAGCACATTACTAGTACACCACACAATCCTATGGGACAAGAAGTTGTAGAAAGAGTCAATAGAACCTTAAAAGAGACACTCATTAAACAAAAAGGAAGAATAAAGCCCCCCAGGGACAGACTAAATAATGCTGTCTTAACTTTAACTTTTCTTAATGTTGGTGGAAAAGGAAGAACAGCATCTGAGAAACAAACTGAGGCACTAGATCAACCAATATACTCTAAGGATGTGTTGACATCAGAATTAACAACCTGCAATAGTTTTGAGATGGGGATGCAGTTATGCTTATGTATCTACAAGAAATAAAAAAATATATATACGGTTAGCAACAAAACTTATAAAGATTAGATCTGACCAAGGAAAACCTCTTCTCAGCTGAGGTGAACATCTTCACAAAGCAAATGGCCCATGTGATTCACTTTTACGGACTGCCAGTTACTGATTTTTTTTTTCAAAATCTGCTTGCAAATCATCTTCAAAAGGGCTAGCCCAAATGATCGATCACACAGAGACTGGAAAGACAACACATCTAGACAGACAACACAGAGACTGGACAGACAGCAGAGATACTGGGCAGAAAAGACAGAGCTAGCCTCCCCAGGACTTGGCCAATATCCTAGTTTTCATAAGGCACCAGAAAGATATCTTTGTCTCCAGGTAAGTAATTTTAAGAACACGATTCCCCCATTCCCAAAAGGCTGGGTGGATGGTTTTGGTCATTTGATGTGACATGGTTGTTTGTTATCGTCTAGGGTGGTTGGTTGTTATTGGTTATGGTCAGGGAGGAAACAAAGTGAAGTTTAAGCCAGGGATCTCTCCCCTCTATTCTTCTTCCTCTTTTACCTTTCTCTCTTACCTAGTGATGGAGAAAACAGAAACAGGAATAATATATAGATAGACATTTAAGGTTATTTTGTTTAACTATCGTGTATTGATGGAAATTTATATTGATAGAAATATATGGTTATTTTGTGTAACTATTGTATATTGATAGAAATTTAAGGTTATTTCATTTAACTATTGTGTTGTGGTAGAAATTTAAGGTTACTTTATTTAATTATTTTATACTGATGGAAGTCTAAAGTTATTTTTGACTATTGTTTGATGTACTGTACATAAGCAGTTCATTTTAAAATGTGCCATAAGGTTCTAGTTTTATGGTTCTCATAATTATTCTTATTGTATATTGATTGTTAATATTAGAGGATAAGACCTTTTTTAAAAAAACAGAAAGGGGGACACGTAGTGGAAAATGTTTTTAGCTCATCCTCAGTTGAAAACAAACTCGTGTGAGAGAGAGCTGAAAACAGACGTGTGAGAGGGTGTGTGGTGTTTCACTGGAAGCTGGCTCATGAAAGGGGCTTGGTTTTTAAACAGCCTTGTGTGGACCCTGAGAGGGGCTAAGTAGAAGCCCACAGACAGTGAGAAAACACTTTCGGATTGCTACGTTTTGCATTGGTCCGCCTCGCTTTGCTAAAGTTCTCTCTCCAGAGAACTCCTCACGGTACTCCGGCCGAGTCTTGCCACTTTCGCTGACTTGTTCTGGTTTGGCGGATTCTTGCTGTTTCTGCGGAATTGTGCTGCTGCTGTTGCTTTGTGTTGCTGCTCGGTGTTTGCTATTTGACTGGACTGCTGGTATCCGGAACAAAGAGTAGAATCACCCCAATTACTTCTAAAATTCTCCACAACCCCCTTTTCCTAATAATCTTTTTCTCCTACCTCTGGTCAGTGGGTTGGAAGCGAGGTAGAAGTGTTTAGGAACCCCGAATAAAGTAGGTTTTTGGAAAATCTAAGACTACACGCAATTAATGGCAAAACTTGACACCTTCCTGAAGGCAAGGCAAGCAGCCTTAGGAATCCTGATGTTCTTCTATTCTTTACAGGGTTGTAATAAAGACAGGGATCATACTGAAACAAGGGTTTTTGACAAAGACACAGAGAGGAACAATTTGGCTCAGTGAACTACCTGCCTTCCTGAGCAGACCTGTCACATCAGGACTTTTCTGATATTGTAGAATAAAACAAAGAATATACTGCTTTTGCTTAAGCAACATTTGTGTGCTAGAAAGGCTGTACCGTATGTTAAGAATCAAATGGTGGTCTTATGTCAAATATAAGAGAAAATTAAGAGAGGAAAAGGAAGAATTAAGCAAGGGCCTGAGAGACTGAGCTTCCGAGAAGCCATGCTGAGATGTGCTTGCTATCTGATTCCTGTGTCATAGATAAGTTTGGTATAGCAGGTAGCAGGAAATAACTTCTGATCTATCAATTCTGTGCCAGACTTTTATACAGAATCAGACTTAAAGAGAGTCAGCCCATCTCACATCTCTGTAACGTCAGGCTTTATGACACAGATCAAGGAAAAAGACAGTGAGTTAAAAGAAAACCGATTTTATCAGAATGTTCAATTTTAGTTCTCATGATATTTGCTGTTCACTTTTTCTGTTTCTTTTATTTCGATATGCTTATGTAATCAAGGAAGCCTTTGGGGGGAAAAATGTATCCTAAAAGGTGATGTCATCAATGATTACATCTACAAAGAGAGTCCGGGGCAGCCAAGACTATTCCTTGTCTCAAAAACAAAAACAAAAGTCTCTGAGGAAGTGATTTTGTGTGTAAATAAAGCCTGTAAGAGACACAGGTTATCAGAGTAGGCCAAGCTGTACTGAGATGTGCTTCCTATCTGATTCCTGTGTAATGGAGGAAAAAATAGTTGCCTTGATCATGGCATTTCATCACAGCCATAGAAAACAAGAGATGTATCCTCCAGCGCTCATCTCTTCGACATAAAAAAAAAAAATCAAAATCCTCTCTTCCAGCTCATTTGAAAGCTACGTTACCCTTGTTCGGGTTAGCCACAGCCAGCGGCTTTTCTTCCTTTGTCACTGTCTTGTCCCTTGTGGCCACGCTGCCTGCTAGGTCACCCAGCTTGAAGTAACCATTCTCTTCGCTACTGTCAACAGGCTGACCCCACGGCACGTCTGGACCACTTTGTCCCTCCATCCATTCACAAAAGCAAGCTGGTGCTGTGTCCTGGCACTAGTGGTTAATGCAGCAATGGACGTGAGGATGCAAACATCGCCTCAGCTCACTGCAGACTATCCTTGCTGTGTACTCACTAGTGGGCGGTCTCCTCGTGCAGCACTTCCGGTTTAAAACTTTGCAGAGGCCTCTTACTGTTTCCCACAATGACGGTACTTCCCAACAGCGCTTAAGGGGTCTCCTTCATCCCTTCATCTTTACTTTTCTGCTCTTTCTTCCCTCCGTTTCTGTGGATGACCGTCTGCCCGTGTGGTCAAAAAGCCTAGTTCAGACTACAGTGTGAGACACTCAAACGTTCTCAGAGGGAAATTGGGGGTAGGTGGGGGGAAGTTAGCTTTCAAAGGGCAACAGGGAAGGGCGCAGCTGAGCCCTGTGATGCCCACTTCTCTTTGTTATCAAAGCTGCTGCCTGCCACTGTGCTCCTCTCCTGCGACAGCTCTAGTTTTCTACTGTTGCTCCTGAGCAGGCTTTCTTTGTGTCATGTGTGATCAGAAAGAATACCTTATTCCAGAGGACATCTGTGTGCTTAGCCTGATGTCTGTTCCCTGGCAGCCAGACTCCTCTGCCTGGGGATGTTCAACACCCCTCCTCTCCCCCCCCCCCATCCTAGCTTCCCCCTTTGATGTGTTCAGAAGCCGGCAGCTCAGCCCCTGCACTCAATCTGCTGCAGGCTCCTCTTCTCTTATCCGCTCTTTTTAGGAATGAACACAATGAACTTGCTGAGCCAGCAGCCCCGGGATGTTCCGCGCTCTCTGGAAGCGCCTTTGGGGCTTAGAAAAAGGCTTCTGCGGACTTGTGAGCGGGAGCCCTGGCAGCCTTTATTTTTCTACTGGACCACGGGACTTACTGGCACGTGCGACAGTCACAAATGTCCCAATCTCCCAAGCTTTAGTGAGCTACATTCCTGAGACAAACTTCTTGATGAATACAGTTCCTCCTGTTGTGATGACTCCCAGCCATAAGATTCTTTTCCTAACTGTGATTTTGCTGCTGTTACGGACTGTAATGTAAATACCTATGTTTTTCTGATGGTCTTAGGAAAACCCCTGTGAAAGAGCCATTTGACTTCCCGGGAGGTCATGATCCACTTTGCTCTAAGTAAGGGGTAGCAGCAGCAACACGCATGTGGCTCTGCTAACTCAGAAAATTGCCAAGAGCTGGGCCCAGAACTTGAAACAGCCCCATTGGCCCTCTCTTCCCTCAAGTCCACGGCTGACTTTTCTGTATCCGCTTGCTGCTGAGGTCAGTGCACTGGGAAGTCACTTATCATGGAGCTGACAAGGCTCATCTCTCAGGTCTTAACCCTTCTTTCATCTAGCACCGCCTGCGAAAGACTATCCTGACTCCCCCTGGCACCAGCCGGCCCACACCACAGGGCAGTCGGGGGCCGTCCTGCTGGTCTGCGACACCTGGGTAGAGTCATTCTACGTTCCTCCCGAGGGCCTGATAATCCCACTATTTTCTCTGCCTGGAACCTTCCAGACGCCCACATAGCTCCTGCTGTACACAAGCCAACTTACCAGAGAGGCCCTCCTTCCACTTCAATGGGACATGGCCCCCACCATCCCCTTCTCTCTCCGCTTAAGGCTCCCGTGCTGTTGAGTGTGGGGTTCTCTCTCATGTGTGTGTCACTGAAACAGGATCACAGGTGTCCTTCTGCCCCCATAAAGTTGCCTAAAGAGTTGTTGGAAGTGAGCTGGAATGGTGGCTCAGCGGTTAGGAACGGTTAGGTTCTGCTCTTTCAGAACCAGAGGACCCATGTCCGGTTCCCAGCACCCATGACAAGTGGCTCACCACTGCCTGTCACTCCAATCCCAGGGAATCCAACAACTTCTTCTGGCCTCCTTGGGCACCAGGCAAGCACACGGCGCCCAGACAGACATGGAGGCGCTCACACATACACACAAAAAGAAGAATAAGTAAATCTTTAATAAAGAAACATTTTTAAATGTTTTGAATAAATGAATAAGCCTTGGCAATTAGAGGTTCCCTTATAGAAATTGTGATCTGCGTGACTCAAAGAGGGTCAGAAAGATTGTAATGGCGTGGAGTGGGTGGGTGGGCAGGGAGATTGAAAGCCTGTCTTCAGGACACAACAGGGTCGCTGCATTCATGAGCTCAACAGCAGCCGGGACTGCCTGCAGAAGGTCAAGTCAGTTAAAACTCCATCGTGGAGTGCGGGAGCGATCTTGAGCTCCCACCCCAAGATAAGGAGTTAACGACACTTTAAGGCTTCTGGTGGGGTGGGGGGTCAATTTTCTTTAAGAGCACGGCCTCTCATAAGTTAGCCATGGTCCAGTGATGGCCACCCACCCATGATTATATGGGCAGCACAAGCATGACTTAATGGCTAATAAGAGAGAGAGAGAGAATGTGGAGTTGGGAGGTGGAGGTGGATGTAGCTCTTGGAGCAGCTAGTGCTGTGGTGGACGTGAAGAGGATCAAAATTCATTGTATGAGAGTAGTAGTAAAACAGCATCCGATTTAAAAAAGACAACGGAGTCCTGGCAGCCAGTGGGACAGTGCTTTGGAGGGGACGGAGAGGCCCCTTCGGAGCTTTGACCTCCAGGTCTCAGGACAGGTCGGGCGTGGCCAGCCCCGACACAGCTCACAGAGCTGCATCTGATACACCATGTCCACTGCCGTGGAGTTTAATTTAGCCAATGTCTTGGCTGCAAGGGACAGCTGGTAAATTTAGTCGGGGGATTAAGGAACGTATAAGATGCATAACTCCTTAAAAGGCTCTGGGTGTCCAGGGAGAACCAAACCTGGAGCACCCCGGGTTTGGCCGTGAAAGGCGAGGCAGTGTCCCTCTCCGTCAGGTCGAACAGGCCAAGCACGGGGTTTGCTGAGTCTTCCGAGGGGCAGCATGGGGGGGGGGAGGTGTGTGCAGCACTCGGGGCACAGCCAGTGGCTGAGAGAGCACCCGGCTCTGACCTGCTGACAAGGAGCCTCCTCAGCCACCAGGCTGCCTAGAAACCAGAAATAAATAGGTGGACCGGCCACAGTGGGAAAATGAGAAAGCTTTTCAGGGCAAGAAAAAAAAATTTAAAGCACCGAAGATGATAGTCACAAGCAATCAAGAGAATGGAAGTAAATGTCTTCACCGCATGCCATGGAGAAATGGCCAGCTCATGGCTTCACGCTGAGCTTGCAGAGGTAGAGATGAACAAGTCTGCAGGAAAAGGGCCCCTGGCCACAGACAGGAAGCTGGCAGGAAAGAGGACCGGGCAAGGAATGCTTTAGACTCCTTCAGCCTTGTCTCCTAACAAAGAAATATGAAATTGAGCCAGGACCTGAACCTGTCAGATTCTAAAAGAGATTTAAATGGTGAGCAGAAGTGACGGTGAGGAGCCAAGGCCGGAAAAAAAGCTCTCGTAAGAAGTTTGGTCACCTGTATCCAATTAAAGCTGCACATGCCCTTTGACCCATCTGTGCTTACCCTAAGGATATACTTCTGTTTTTTTCTTATTTCTAGACAGGGCCTTATTATGTAGCTCAGGCTGGCCTTGAGCTAAGTAGCTGAGGATGACCTTGGACTCATGATCCTCCCGAGTGGCCCAATGGCAGGCAGGTGCCTCCTCAACCTTGAGAGCACTTGAGTAACAGCACAACTAAACTGAACACTTCCAGTTTCTACCAGAGAGAGACGAGATCAGTCCAACAGTGCCTGCTGTGATGTAATGTAATGTAATGTAATGTAATGTAATGTAATGTAATGTAATGTAATGTAATGTAATGTAACATAAGCTGATCTCTTTTGAAACACGAAAAACCCAGACATGGTGCAACCATCCTGAAATCCCAACACTCAGAAGGCTGAGGCCAATCTGGGATACCTTGGGAAACACAAAATATTCCAGACTGTGACCAGTGGCGAGGCCTTATGCCAGGTAACGTGAGGCTTTTCTATTTCATTTAAACTCATTACTTTGTTCACCCACCCTGAAGTTCAGATTATACCTCCATACATTGTGTGTGTGTGTGTGTATGTGTGTGTGTTTGAGTTTTGCCTCTTTTTGGTAAACTCATGCCGTTTTGATTTTGTGTTGGTTTGTTCAGTGTTTTGAGATGCATCCCTTCCCCAAGACTGGCTGGCCGGGGAACCCCCGGGAGTCTGCCTGTTGGCCTGCTGCCCAGCGTTGGCTGCTTTCTTTACATGGGTGCTGGAGGTTTGAACCCAGGTCCATGGGGTTATGCAGAAGACACGTCACCTGCTGAGCCCTCTGTCTCTCATTTTTACAACCTAGAAACAAGCTCACAGGACCTCGGATTACACAGATGCCACAACCCTCGCTTCTCTTGGCCTCCCAGGCGGAGGACTCCTGTGTGTGACTCAGTGTGTGCCTGGTGTGACTCCTCGGCGGCGGCAGTGTCATTCAAAAGGCCTTCCTGAGCACATCTCCTCTCCTGTTTCATCTTCAGCCCTGCACACCATCTCCTAGGCCCTGACTTTGAGCTGTACCTTCTGCTTGTCTGACCCCCCTTCCCCTACCTGAGTAGGGCCTACCTCAGCCTGTGGAACACACACCAGGCTCTGTAGAGCTTGCTCAGGTGTGCACCGATGAGGCCGAGTACAGAAGCCAATGCTCTGAGCCACAGTGGAGTCCATGCTGCTTATGTCATGACTCCACGAGTCAAAATCCTTAAGCACAACTGTGTGGTCCACACGCAGCGTCCAAGGGCCCGCCTTTCCCCTCAGAAACTCCCTCTCTTCCTGGGCCTCAGCTTCCTCCCCCTCTGCTTCCTCCTGCCCCACCCTGTCCCTCCGCAGGTCACCTCTAGACTACTACTTTTTGGAGGCTTTTATTTTGAAACTCATACAGGATTCAGAAAATGGGTGACCCGTTTCCCGCCCCACCTCCCCAGAGTTTGTCCGCAGGGCTTGGAAAGCTTCCCTGGCCACATGGCACTGTGAACACCCATCTGGCCCCACACTCTCGCCTAGAGATCTTTTGCTCCCAGGACCCCCAGCCCTCAGAATGGGGATACTGAGCTTGGAACCTAAACAAAAGGTCAAGGCTACAGCTCCATTTAAGAAGGAGCCATCGAACCTGGCATTCACTCTGGAGCGATCGGGGCTCAGCCTTGAAGTAATCGCTTGTGAATAATCAGTGATTGTTATCTGAAATTTATGGGGCTGCTCTCGGGAATTTCAGAAACTCGGCATGACCTCAGTCATAAGACGAGCCTGGCAAATCTGGAATTCTTGTAATGAGCGTGTTTGCTTAGGTAATGGTTCCCTAAGATCTGATAAGAGACGTTGGTACGCTGGAATTGGCCTTTTGTGTAACAATCAGTAAAAAGCGCTTGTGTGGAGCTGCTAGCATTGAGTCCTTGCGAGGCTGGTGCTCTGCTGCTCAGAAGCCTAAATTCAGCCTGCAGTGTGTCTGTCTTTCTTCCATCAATCCCCTGTAACCCAGAACACCGACTGCAAACTTAGCCTTGCTCTCTGTCTCCAACTTGTGGATAAGATGTAAGCTCTGGGCACCGCTCCAGTACCGGGCCTGCTTGCCTGCTGCTGTGCTCCCCAGCATGGCGGTGAGGGACTCACCCTCTGACACTGTAAGCAGGATAACTAGATGCTTTGTTTTTTTTTTTTTTTTGTTTTGTTTTTTTTGATAATTTGCTTTGGTTGTGGTGTCTCTCCACAGCAATAGAACAGTGACTAACACACCATCATGGCCAGGAGCATGCTAGGAGCATGGCAGGCAGGCAGGCATGGTGCTGGAGCTTACGTGTAGAAACTATATCCAAGAGGCAGAGAAAAGACTGTCAAATTAAAAAGTCAAAGCAATCATTGATTCCTGGAGAAGGGGGAGGGGAAAGTTGTTCAGGAGGGAAAAGTCCCCACAACACACACGAAGACTCTTAAATAGGTAAGTGTGTGATCATGAAAATGAGCACCAGGCCATTGTCAGGATATAGACATCTTGGGGAGATGGGAAAAGGGGCATCAGGCTTGTGAAAACACTGGGTTCTCAGTCACAGGAAGAGGAGACTAACATAGTTTCTAATGAATAAATAAATAAGTAAATGAAAATGAGTACGTAAAAACAAAGAACCACATAGTAGAACTTACAGGGAAACCAATTGAGGAACGCAGGAAACACCTTCCAGACAGGAGTGAGGGTCTCCCTCCCACTCTATCCCTAGGAAACCAGAGAGTTCACACATGGAGTGACAGCCAGAGAAATATGGAGCAAAAATTGGTCAGAGTGAAAACCAGACATGAATCAAAAGCTAACTATTATTGTTATTGATTATTTATATTTTCTCTCTAATTCACGGGGTCAGGATGCTCTTGAGCCTCACAAAAGCAACATTAATAAACAACTCCAGGGTCCACCCTATGGGACCTCATCCCTTCCTGTGTTTAATTCTAACAGAAGGCTCATGTCAGGCAAAAAGATGGCTGCTTAGGAGTCTGGCCTACCGCCTTCCATGCTGGAGTCATTCATGTGGTAGGGCAATAGCCAGGTTGGGTTTCTTTGGGTGTGGGAAAGGAGGAGGGAGCTTATCAATACTCTTTGTTGTTGTAAGCTGAGCACCTGCATTTCTGATGCAAATATTGATAAATCAATGAAAAGAAACCACAGGAGCAGGAGCCCAGCCTGTGGCCAGGGAAAACGCTGGGAGGGAGCAAGCAGCTGTGAAAGACCTCAGGTGCCCAGCACACAATGACAGCGATGGTGGAGAGAGGGCATAGATGGCCAGAGTCATCTTGGACCATCTTTTAAAGACAATTATTACACGTATTTATTTGTGTATGTCTGTGTGCTTGCACATGCCACAGCTCGCGTGCATTTGGAGGTCAGAGGACGGCTCGAGGGAATCGGTTCTCTCTCCACCATGTGGGTGCTGAAAGTCCAGCTCAGGCCATCAGGCCTGGAGCAGGAGTCGCCCCTTAAGCCATCTCATCAGCTCTATCTAGTTGGTACTTTTAGCAGTCGTCGCCCATCTACCTCTGCACGTGACTTAAGTTTTTTTGTTTGTTTGTTTTTGTTTTGGGGTTTTTTTTTTTTTTTGGACAGGTTCTCTGGTAGCCCAGCCTGGCCTCACTATGTAACTGAGGTTGACATTGAACTGATCCCCCGGCCTCTGCTTCGTGAGTCCTGAGGTTACACGCATGCCTGGAAGACTTTTTTTTTTTAAACAACTCAGAATGTAGATTAACTTGACACACCTCTAGCACCTACCAATGCTAAAGCTGAGGCCCTGGCCTAAAACCTGTAGACCCATGACCCACCCTGCTGCAGCCATCTGCCTGATGGCCTGACCTCTGTGTTTTATGAACATTCTGATTTATGACTTTTTTTCTTGTGACTGTCGAAGTCCGTGTGACCTTTTCCACTGTCATTCAGGGTCATTCGGTGTCATTCAGGGTAACTCGGATCCATGTTCCCCTGCCACGGTCATTCATCTTTGACTCGGAATAAATTATTGTCTCATTTCCTTAGGGCAGAATTGGTGTTTTTCCATGGGCAGCATGGAGGTGTGTGTGTGGCGGGGGGGGGGGG
>CM053752.1:22078298-22156977 GCA_028658305.1 Pachyuromys duprasi | reverse complement strand
TGATCTGGGACAGGGCTGCAGGGCTTACCAGGCTGTTAGGAGGAGGAGGGAGGAGCCAAGGTGATGCCTGGCGAGCGGAGAATTCATGAGGCGGAGCTTCTATTTAGAGAGACAACGCTGAGGGCAATGGGGACAAGAGAGGGACCAGGAACAGCAACACCTGGATCTGGCACAGGGAGAGACCCATGAGAGGTGACCCCCATACACACCCAGGGAGAGCAAGTGGCAAGGAGGCAGTCCAGGAAAGGTTGTAGAGGACCCTGGGAGTGGAGAGATGGAACGGAGAGGAGGAAGGGCCCGAGCAGGGCTGAAGCTGTACCCACAGCAGAGCACTTAGCTGGGACAGGTGCTTTAGGGACAGCAGGTCGCTGGCGAAAGTAACTTTCCATAGGGCGTAGGGTGTAGGGCGAGGGGCTGGGAGGCCAGTAAAGGAAAGTCTGACCCTCACGATGGAAAGAGAAACTGTAAGCTGAGGCCGGGGTTGGGGTGAGGGATGCAGCAGGGCAAGGCATGGTGGGTCCAGCAGTCACTGCAATGGTGCGGGCCTGAAAAAAGACAGCTTCTCCTACCCCGTTCCCTGCACTCCCCACAGACCCAGAATGGAACCCATGAAGATGTGAAAATAGCCTCAGTCCCACAGGAGGCACTTCGGGAGCTCAGAGTTCAGGCACCTGTTTCTCTGACAGTTTGCTTGCCCCTTCCCTGTCCCCCAGCTCTCCTGTCTTTCCTTTCCTTTCTCCCACACACCCAAACAGCGGACCTGTTTAGAGATGTCTAGATCAGCATGACACAGGACATGCCCTAAATGTGCTGTCTTGCACCTCAGTTCATAACAGAAAAGGGCAGCTCTGGGTTGCGGTGTTAGGGGTTGGAAGCATTTCAATGGTGACAGGAAACAGCCTTGATCCCAGCCAGGTAGGAGGTGTCCCTCTCTCCCGCTGAGCACAAACCTCCCCAGCTCTTCTGAGTGCTCCCTAGCCAGAAGCCCTGACTCTTCCCTGGTGACTGCAGAGAGGGTTCAGTGAATAAAGAGCGAAGGCTGCATCTGGAGGACTTTCAGGGATTCACTGTTTATGGCTGTTTTCATGCCATGACAACAGAGTTCAGCCATTGTGACAGAACAGCACCCGAAAAGCCTGAAGTGTTTACTATCTAGCCTTTTCTGCAAATGGCTGGCAGCCTTGTGTTGTCACTGAGCAGAGCACTGTGGCAATTCTCTCTTCCTCACTGACAAGCCAAACGGAGCAAGGTGGCAGCCTGGGGTTCACTGTCACTCAACCATTTTCCAGCAGGTTGGGAGGAGAGAGGGGGAATGGAGTGTGTACTATGTTCCTTTAACAAATATGAACCCCTGGCCTCCCTTTCCAGGGCACTGGCCAGCATAAGAGTACTCTGTTCCCATGTAGCTTTGAGGCAGGTTGGTGACAGGCTTTGTCACCCAGGCATTCCTGTGTTGGGGCATAAGAAGTGGTAGCAGAACTTTTTCGGGGTGATCCAGTGCCTCTGAAATGATCTGCTCACAACCTCTTCACACACCAACACGTTTATACAGGCCCTGGGTATATAGGAGCACAGGCAGGTACCCATATCAAATATTGGCTGACCATAAAATCTTATTTTAAAGCAATCCTTTGGTATACATATAATTGTAATATTTATTAAAGATTAAAACATTATTAAAGATTAAATTGGCATATTAATGAGAGGGATGTGCTTGCTATATTTAATAAATAATTAAACCTAGGGTAAATATAGGGTCCTTCAATGATTTTCAGAGTTGATATTTTGCTTTTATAGTTATTAACAATGAAGCCACCATAGACAGTACAGAGCGACAGCATACTTAGAACCATTTCAAACAGTGGAGTCTCCACACTCACTCCCAGCCACAATTCATCAAACAATACCTTAAAACAATGAAACTCAAGCCCGCCACTCCAACAGTAGTTTTTAACAATCCAACATCCTAACACAAAACAACCCAGAGATACCCCGATCTGAGGTTTATAAAGTGAGAAATGATGAAAAGAAATATAGTTCTTCTGTTGGGTTTCTATGGGAGACAGAAACCACATATGGTAAAAAACACCTTATTTCCTAAAGTACAATCACCTGGAATCCGAGCCCACGTGACTCAGGCGATGCCTCCTCAGCGTTGTGAAATGCGACTCCACATCCTGTGCAAAGTGCGAGGGTGTGTGTTCAGAACCACGGCTGCAGTGACATCACATGACAGCAAAGTGCACATGTGTGTTCCGAGCCCCCCACTGCAGTGACGTCACATGGTAACACTGCCAGAAGCACCAGGGCCATTCCACATCTGGTTTTGAGTTCATTTTTGGTTGAGTGTGGCTCAGAAACTCTTTAATGGGGAGAAGTCCTGTGTGTGATTTCCACATTCAGTTACATGACCCAATCCCATCCGAGGGGGGCGGGGAGTCACGTGGGGTCACATCCCACAGTTTAAGAAGCTGGGCTCCAGCGGGTGGCCCTTATTCCTCTGGGGGGGGTCCACCCCAGGAAGGGATTGCAGTGGTTCTAGTGGGACCCACCCCAAGATGGCTTATGAGTGTTCCTGTAACTGGATCCTGATGCCTGAGTCCGGCTCGGGCTTCCTGCCTCTCCATGTGAGCACCTTGTCACAGGCACCCCGTGATGTCACCCATGGTGGTGTGTGCGATGCAGCCAGGCAATGCCTCAGTAGAGCCAGCCTTATGCCATTTGGACTCTCAGCTTCCCAAACCATAAGCTAAATAGGCTTCTTTTCTTTATCAGCTCACCAGCCTCTGGTATTTCATTACAGCAGGGAGGCAACGGACTCACTCAACTGCGAAGTATTGTTTTTACCTGGGTGGCCACAAGTGGACTTGCTCCTCACAGACTTTTCGAGTAAAGGAGATGGGAAAGGTTGGATTGTAGAGAGGCAGCCGTCTCTGCCACATTAGTCAAGAACTGAGGCACAGTTTGTAACATGCTCAGGTTGCACTGAGGTCAGCAACAACCCGGAAATGTCTTGCGCCTCCACTTCCCTCCTCAAATATTTATGGAGCCGTCAGTTACACAAGGGTCTAGCCAAGTGCCTGTCATAGACAAGAAAAGCAGAGAGCAGGAGGCAGATTCAGAGCTAAAGGGAAATAGTTTCACCACCAGCTCGGGGCTCTGACCTTTGAGACATTTGTTCTCTGAGCCGGTGAGAACTGATGCCTTTGAGCAACCATCTCTTGTCCACTGAGATGGACAACCTGGAACCAGGTCCAAATTGGGGATCCGTGGCCCTCTGGGAGGTCAACGCCAGAAGGCGAGAGCATCAAGAGACAGATCTGAGCCTCATCTTTTTGAGACTCCCTCTGAAGCAGCGAGATGACCTGTCATGCCCCTCTGAAAGGCACTGTGCTAGAATTGGGATCAGAGAAACCAGATGCCGAAACATGGGTTTCCTAGTCTCTCCCTCAATGTGCATGTATGATGGAATGTATACGGCACTCATGTGTGTGTTTATAGCTCCATTGTGTGGGCGTGTATGCCTGTGTGTGAGTGCACTTTCGCATGCATGAGTAAGCATATGTGAATGTGTGCATGCATCTGTCCATGTGTGTTGTATACAGGGTTTAACAGTGTACCTTAACAGCATTCTGAGGTGCTTGGCAGCAATGTACTAGATTTGTCTCTGTCTGCTGTTATCTGCTTCACAGTGGAGGACAACTGAATGCTTGTATAGCTAGTGAATGAGAGAATGAATGAATGAATGAATGAATGAATGAATGAATGAATGAATGAATGAATGAATGGCTTTATGACACAGTTAGTAACATCGTAAGTTTGGGAGTCAGCCACAGTAGAGCGCCACACCTCACTCTGGCTTTCACTAAGTCCCTTTGGTTACCTGATCTTATAGCACCCCAGTTTTCTCATCAACAGGGACTCCTGCCCACAGACCGTGTGCTAACACAAACGCTTCTCAGCGGACTCTGGCTGCTCTCATACTTAACCATCAGTGGACATCGGTATCCTTGATCTACCTGCATCCAGTGGGTGTAAAGCTTATGTCCTCCTCTAGGTGGTGCTGCTGAGAGGAAGTCTGACTACTTACTCATAGCGCCTCCTGGTGTTCATTCCCACCAAAATGTAATAACGTGGAGAGCTGTTCTCCTTGGTGAGACTGGCTAATAGATATGGAGGAGGGAAATGAGATTTCAATACGATAAATTGTATCATAGAGAGATAGATGGGAGATAGATGTGTCAGGGAGAGAGAAAGGAAGGGTCAAGTCAAACTAAGGAAACTATCATAGATAATGTTAATGAGGTAATTCCTGTATCACCTACTATACATTTGATGTTAGACTAAGCAATCATTTCCTTGGTTAACACAAGTGTCTTTTTGAGCCATGTATACAGTAGGTGCCCATTACCTTGTGACTAGATGAGAGCTATACTGTTCTTAGATGTATTTGTTTTTTTAAAAAGATTTATTTATTTTTACATATACAGTGTTCTGCCTGCACACTAGGAAAGGACACCAGCTCTCACTATAGATGGTTGTGAGCCACCATTTGGTTACTGGGAATTGAACTCAGGACCTTTGGGAGAGCAGCTGGTGCTCTTAACCTCTGAGCCGTCTGTGTCAACAGGATGTATGTGTAGGTAAGAAGACAACATTCGGAAATCAGTTCTCTTCTCCCATCACGTGGGTCCTGGGGATCAAACTCAAGAGGGCAGGCTTGGCAGCAAACCCCTTTGTCCGCTGAGCCATCTCACTGGCCCAGATGCCTAACGTGCTTCTATGAGACACGGAACGCACACACATGAACGCCTTCATGGCCAAGGGGGCAGCGGAGCTAGGGCCTGCTGGTGAGCTCACACCAGCTCTGCCTCCAAGAGGGTGGGGCCCTACCTTCATGGAGTATGCCTTCTGGGCCTCTGGGTGCTCAGCTCTGCCTGGAACCTGCCAGTGGTGGCTATTTATGGCTCAGGGAGACGTCCAGTGTAGTTCCCCCTCATAAATTATGAAGGGAGACACATGTGGGTCAGGAGAGGGGGAACCTCAGTGCATGAGGGAACCCTAGGAATCTCACTCTCTCTAATCAGGGATTTTCCTTCTGTTCCCAAGAGAGTAGCTGATGCAAACCGCAGAACAGCCAGCCCCGCAAGGGTTCCGGGGGACCACTCAGGTCCTGCTGCTGGGTCTCCTAAGCTTGCCCTGCCTGATAGCGCTCTGCCTCATCCCCCTAAGTGGGACTGAGGTTCCCTGTGCCCTGCACCCACACAAGGAGAGCTTGAACAGTGCTGAGCATTTTGAGACCTGAACATCTCTCTCTTCAGACTCAGAGGACTCCCAGCTATTTTCTGAGCATGCTCAGTCTTGCCCTGGGGGTATTAGAGAGCTTGGATCCCACGGAGATGCTCCTTTCTGAATGGCCCTTGAAGCCTGCTTTTGAGATTGTGGTGCATTTTTGGTTTTTAAATGCTTCAGCGTTCTGGTCCTTATTAATTTTTCGTTTAAATCCCTGACTTTCGTTTAAAGGCCTGACTTCCCCTGGCTCATTCCTCCTCCTGACTTGCTCATTGCAAGGCCCTCATCCGATCATGAAGTTGTTACTTTTGGGAGTGTGTAGAAGAAGCTCTACAGAAAGTGAGGGGTGGAGAACTTTCATCCATGCCAGTCTTCATGTCACCTTTAGGCTGAGGTGGATATTTGTTTGTGTGGGACAATGGCTCTTTATGTAGCCCAGGCTGGCCCCAAGCCCAAGATTCTGCAACACCTTTGTTTACTGTCGGGCTGCTGAGGGTGGAGGCCATTGGAAGTCAGGCTGGAGTCGGGAAGATTACACCAGGGTTTTCTTTGTGCGTGTGCAGAGCAGCCGAGGCTCGCTTACTTCAGAGTCGTAGGAGGAACTCAGCTGGTTCTCCCCTTCCTGGGGCAGAGGGGAGCATGAAACGAAGAGCAGACACAGGCAGGGGTGCAGGAATCATGGCAGCTCAGGACTAGAGCTCAGGACTGCTGACGGGGTGTCTGGCTTCCAATTACACTGCCTCAGAGCTCCGCACAAAATTAGCAGCAGTGTTCTCTGTAAAAGGAGCCAGAGAAACAGCTACCTTCAGCAGAACCCCAAGCAGGGGCAGAAGACAGAGGGAGAAAGGGCAGGGCTGGCCCAACACGGGCACCAGGGCACCCTCTTAGTGACAGACCCTGGCCCCTGCTGCCCAGGTGGTTCCCAGGCTGAGTCAGGGACACAGGATAATCCTTAGGGGAAGGGATGGTCAAGTGTGGGAAGGTGAGAACAGCAGGGGGAACCTGGGCAGGTGGCCCAGAGGGCTACACACACACACACACACACACACACAAACAAACACTAAAGAATGAAAACTATGCTGGCTAGCTGTGGTAGCATACAGCCATAATTCCAGCATTTGGGAGGCTGAGACAGGAGAATGGCAAATCTGATGATAGCTTGGACTACACAGTAAGACCTTGTCTCAAAACCAAACAACAACAAAAAAGAAAATATCTTGTCTTGCGGGTGGCTCATACCTGTAATCTTGTCATTACTCCAGGCAGGGGTAGAAGAATGGCTTCAAATTAGAGGCCAGCCTGGGCTATGTAATGCATAATGAGCTTCAAGTTAGCCTGGCCAATAGAGTGAGACCCTAACACACACACACACACACACACACACACACACACAGCCAAAAAAGAAAATAAATGAGAAATGGCTTAGAGAATGTGTTGGCTTGTGGAAGAACACACTGCCAGTGTGTGCATGTGTATGTGTGTGTATGTGTTCTGTGTGTGTCTTGACATGGGCCACCATCAATACTCCATCAGAGAAGAATATGCTCTTCTGCTTGGAATGTCACCAATCTCTGTGTTACAGGGTCTTTTGGAGACCCTGCAGAAACACTCATACCCGCCCACACATGGTTGTAGGCATCTCTGCACAAACTGGCCTTGCACTTGATGCGTAGCTAAGAAGGCCATGGACCTCTTGACCCTCCTGCCTCCATCACCAGAGCTCTGGGACCAGGTGTACCCCCACGTGTCTTCTTTAGTGCTGATGCTGAGCCCAGGGCTTCACTCATGCTAGGCAAGCTCTCTACACCCCAGCCCCCAAACGAATATATTTTTAAGCCAGGACACCCATGGTGTGACACGGTCTTTCACTAGTGTTATGTGACATTCTCTTGTGAAAGCATTGTCATTATTTCCTGTTTCCTGACCACCTGTTGACCAACATTCTCCTCCCCCACGGGCCGAGCTTGTACCTCTGTGCTCGCAGACACCCTCCTCTATGCCAAAGCCGGGACGCCTGAGCCCTGAGGCCCAAGCCAGATCCTCTGAGTTGTGTCTAGCTCTTCAGGTGTGAATTCTTCTGAAGCCCAAGGCGCCTGACTTGCAGTTTTTCATTTGTGCTGACTCCAAACTGCTTCCGCAGCATAGTTAAGAGCCAGCTTTTCTCTGGATTTTATGCCAATGGGGGCTTCAGGCCTGGGGCTCTGACCCAGTGTGTAAGCTTCCTCTGTCCACCCCATGGCTGAAAGAGTCCTTCTGCTCCCACAGGCAGCCAGGCCAACAGCTGAGAAGTCCTCTTCGCGCTTGCTGTGAAATCCAGCTCCTGATGGGAGCTCAGCAGCCGGACCTGTGGCTTGTACCTGGTCTCCAGCCAGTCACTGGAGTCTCATCTCTAATAGCACATGTGTTTGCTGTTCTCCAGGGCTGGGGTGATCAGTCTCCAGCCTGTTACGGGTATAATTCCTGCCCCATCTTAGAACCCACGATCACCTTTCCCTGTCTTGAGCAGGGATCTATATGCTTGAAAGACATAAACCAGTGAGCTGTGGCATTTTTACATACTTGGGATAGGATGGGCCTTCTACCTTGATCCTCTGACACCTTGATCTATCTGTGCAGCATGAATGCCCTGATGAACAGCTACAGGCAGAGTGCCTCTCTTCCGCTGTCTTCCTGTACCCTCAGACGACTTTCTCCAACCTCGAGTCCATCTCCCCAAGAGACCATGCCCTCCCTGGCTATGTGGGGGGGGGGGGGTTCTCACTGGGAAGATTCTATCCTGGGACTCTGGATCCATCCACTCTGGGCTGTTTCCACAGTCCCATCCCCAAGTTTGGGAGACAGGATCCTGATTCAGGGGGGATGGGCAGAGGTTTATTTATTTAGTGGTGGCCAGAGACACTGTGGCAGGCTGCTGTCTCTCCTACCTCTGCATACTTAGTGAGTGAAGCTATGGGGGTACGGGTACAGGGAGGGGGTGAAGGGAGGATGGGGCATCCTGAATGCTGCTGGGCCCATTCTCAGTGCAGGTTTCCTTTTGGGGGCCTCATTGCAGAATCAAAGGGCCCTGTGCCTTAGAAGGAGTCAACAAAGAACTTCCCTTTTTCTAGGTGTTTGCAGAGCGGTGTGGGCCTGGAGGAAGCCTAACCCGCGAGCACACATGTGTAACAAACAGGAACAGGGAACTCCGGCTGGTAGGAGCTTGCTGCAGGGAAAGCACCGAGAGGGACAGGGAGGCCGGGTCAGGACAGGCTTCTCACTCAAAGGACCCGCAGGAGGCAGGAAGGGAACAGGAGCCAGTGAGGGAAGGAAGAGCTTGGGAGAGCAGGCCGCTGGCAGGGCCTTGGGGATTCTGAGGCCTGCAGGAAAGCAGAATAGGGAGGTAGCGGCAGACTGTAAGGAGAACACCGTGGTTGGCAGCTCCGGGGGAAGCTGACTGTGAGGTCTCAGAGCCCAGAGCACCAGATGCACGAAGATGGGGCATAAGCCAACCCTCATACCCTAGCATAACAGAGGGATGGATGCCAGGAGAGCTTCCTAGCAGAAGCAATAGCTCCACCAGGACTTAGGGATGGCAGGCCTTGGAAGCTTGGGCAAGGGGCTCAGGGAAGGAGCCTGCGCAGGGAGTCCCCAGGACCACAGCTCTCCTTCGTGGACTAGCCAGTGTTGAAACTGCCGTGGGATGGGTGGAGCTCAGCACCAGAAACAGACACTGAGGAAGTCCCCAGAGCTAATGGCCTCACACAAGCCCAGCACCCAAGGGGAGCACTTCCTCAACTGCAGTGCAGCTGGGAAGTGGGTGCGCAGAAGCGTAAGGCCGGGCAGCTCAGAGCCCGAAGGAGGTACTTCGGGGAGGGTCCAGAGAAGCTGAGGAGGAAAGGACCTCCTCACAGGCTGCTCCTGGGGACGCCCCCTCCCCCAAGCCTCAGGAGGCTCCCAGATGCACACAGGAGGAAGTGAGAGGTGAACTCAGCCGGGGCTTGGCTGGGCAAGGCCCTCCCCCATCTGCTGTCCTGACTACCCACAACCATGGCCCTGGCCCAGCAGCTGCGATCTGAGAGGTGAGACTGCACCCGCATCGCCTCACCTCCCAGGCTTTCTCTTGGATCTCAGCAGGCCTGGGTGGGGGTGGGGGTGGGATGGCTGAGTGTGGGGTGGTAAGATGCTGTCCCCTCCTGTCACCTGATACCAGAATATGAACATGGAGTCAAATTCAGGCACTCAGAGATGCAGGGCTCCTGCAGCTGTCTCTGGGACCCTGGCTCTGTAGGTCAGCAGCCTCAGGTCGCAGCGAGAATGCGAAGGCTCTCAATGGGGAGTGGCTTGGCTGCAGCCGAGAGCCACAGGATGAGTGGGCGGCAGGGCCTGAGAGCACAGGTGTCCTGGGTCCTAGGCCTGGGTTCTGGGTTCCTGGTTCCACATTGCGGTCAGGGGTGGCTTTTCCATCTGCTGTTCAGACAGAAATGGCCTCTGCCTTTCCTGTCTCTAGGTTCACCTAACCCTGGCTCTGTTCCCTGACCCCTCACTCCATCTTCTTTTCCTACACAGCCCTTAGATGTCTGGCACAAGTTTGGATCACAAATTTGTCTCTGGGAGGCAGAACAGTTCTGGTATACACTAAGTGCTCGAGAAATCTGAACGAGCTCAAGAACGACCTAGATCTATCTTGGACAGCATTGACATTGTACAGATAGGGGCAGTGAGACCTGAGACCCTGAGCCTGGCCACTTCCTTCAGTCAGCTTTTGCTCGGGCTGTCTTCTGGAGCCAGGTCTGTGTGTGGAGATCCAAATGACAGCTCTGGAAGTCTGACCCCTGGATCGAACAGAAAGCAACACTGGAGAGCTAGGGGCCATGTGAATGGCTTGAGAGACACCAGAACTGGATCTGGCTGAGGAGGCCCAGGTGGGAGGAAAAAGAGGCCAAAGGATCTCAAAAAATGCTTGGTCTTCTGCGGGTCAAAGGTCAGAGAAGGCTTGTCTGTGTTGGGGTGGGGGTTAGAATGGCTCCATAGCCATGGAGGATACTGGGGTGCTGAGGGAGCTCGCATGACATGATCCCAGCCCTGCTGACCTTCCAGTTCTCCTAGGAGACCCACAGACCATGCAGGCTTGAATCTTCTAGAAACTGTAGCCGCTTAAGGTTTGGGTCCCTTTCTGTTTCTTGAGGTGCAGGGTTTAGAGGCTGCCTGTGATGACCAGTGGGGCTGTGTGCTTCCTCCGCCCACTCTGTCCTCTGCCCTCAGAGGGGTGTGTCTCCTCCTTTGCTTCTCATGGGGTCATGGGCCCAGGTCCTGGGGCCATCAGATCCAGCATCCCCAGTGTCCTTTTTGGGAACCAGCCCAGCAAAGGTACAGGTGAGAGGAGACAGTACATCTAACAGCTCTTTCTAGAAACTTGTGGACAAGTGTCCAAAGGCCTCTTCAAGGGCAGCTGCAGAGTCTAGTTCCAATAGCCACTTAGCCAGCTCCTACCGTGATTGAGGTACCAAGAGCCTGCAGTTTTCAGAGCTCTTCTAGATCAGGTCCACACGTGGGCCACCACGGGAAGCTCTCGTGTGCACAGAGCCTGGGATCGACCCAGAACAATCTGAATGGGGCCTGAAGAGACAGCTACCTTCCCAGGCCCCTGCCCTATGCCCACACCACAGCCTCCTTGCCAACCCAGTAGGCTGTCCTGCTGTTCACACTGCACCCACCAGCTCGTCACAGGTGGAGGTAACTGCTGAGAGTCTACTTGGCACCTGGTGCCATTCTGGGCACTTGGGGGTGCAGTGTGAGGGCAGCCCTGCTCTTGTGGGACTGCAGGGACCCTGCTTGCCACAGAGTGGCTCTCCTGACCATATGACATAAGCACTCAGGTGTCTCCATTTCCAGAAGGTTGGGAGGAGTCAGAGCAGAGGGAGAGGCCCCACAAGGTCTCTCCTGGCAGGGAGCTGAATAGAATTCTAACCCTAGGCCAGGCCCAGGCCCTGTCTGACCTGCTATATCTTCTGACACCGTTGGTGCCTAGCACACTTCTGGGTTCTTCTCCCTACTGCCCCATCCCATCCCTCCAAAAGCTAAGGCTCTTCCATGCTGCATGAAGACCCCTGATGCGGGGTCTGCCTGTGTCTGGCCTCCTCTGTCCTTGCTCTGCCTCATGTGCTCTGGCCATGCCTGCCTCCCTGAGGTTCCATGACATTGCCTGTCTTACGTGTCCCCACCCCGGGATGGGGGGTTGTGCTGTCTACTGCGTCCCCTGCCCAAAAGGCCCTCTTTGCCACCAGAGCCAACTCCTCTGTGCTTTGGCTGTAGGGATCCCTGCTTCCCTCTTGCAGCCCTAACCCCCACAGCTGTCCTCTGACCAACTGTCGATTCCTTGAATAATGAGGTGGTGAGGGTTACCTCGCCTGCAGAAAGGCTTTGGTGGTGGTGAAGCGGGGGTATTATTTATTGGGTAATCAGTTTCCCCACTCCTCAGAGCTATGGGGCACAAGAAGCAGAGACCAGGTCTTGGCGTGCTAAACAGTATCTGTTCAGAATGTGGGAGCATGCCAAGTGCTGGGGTTCATCCAAGCTTTCTCAGCTGTTCCGTCTCAAATACTTCCCTGTGCCTCAGTTTCCACATCTCTCACCAGGTGGGTTTCTCTCTAAGGAGTAAGTCCCTTGGGTGTTCTCTCAGTGAACACGCCCGGCTGTCAGAGTTATGGCCCATAGCCATTTCTCCCTTTTCAGTTCCTTCCTGCCCCGCCCCAGGCTCAGTGCCCGAGAAATCACTACTGAATGAGGTGATGCACTAAGTAATGCAGTAAGCCTCTGGGGGAAGTGCGTGAGACCACTCTTTCCAAGGGTGCCCTCATAGGCCATGTTGAAAAGCGAATGGGAAGGTGACCAGTGGCCACAGAGATGCCCCAGCCTGGGAGACATCCACTGCTGGCCTGCTGACTCCCATAGTCACTGCCTAGTGACTTCTGAGTCCTGAGGTACCAGCTTGGGACAGACCAGGGGACCAGGGGACTGGGGGACCAGGGGACCAGCATGAACTGGGATGAGAGTGAATGGGTTCATGGGCCCATACACGCTAAGAGGTTGGCGACACATTGTCCCACTTGTTTCTCAGTTACTGCCAGGAGAACCCAACTGCTTCTCCAGCTCCTCCTCCTTCTCATCCTCACCTTCCCTCCTCATCATCCATTTCCCTTCTTCCTCCTCTAGCTCATCGTCCTTGCCCTCCCTCCTTCTCCTCATCCTCTCCCCTTCTTCGCCTTTCTCCGCCCTCTTTTCTCTTCCATCTCTTCTTCCTCGCCATCCCGTTACCCTCCTCCCCGCCTCTGCCTCACCCTTGTACTGTGCTTCCTCTTCTTCCTCCTCTTTTGAAATAGAGTCTCATGCTGCAGCCCAGGCTGATCTAGAACGCTCCATCCCATCCTGACTCCCCTTTCCTCAGACTTCTGAGATCACAGATCTGTGCCATCGGTGCCTGGCTACACCTGTTTCCTGCTTCTTTGTCTGTGTGCAAGCAGCTAGCCTGTGACCTTGCCAGTGTCTGGTGGCCTGCGTTCTCTTTCTCTGGTTGCCCACTTCAGCCCTCTTCCATTCACTTAACGGTTTTCACCACAGTCATCAGCCACAGGCAGGTGGCGCTCACCTTAGCCACGCAGGCCAGCCTCACCATGACAATCTCCACACCTACGCACCAGCCTCCTGCTTGGGTGTCTACCCAGAGGCCTCTCACGTTAGCATGGTCTGAATGTCTGAATCCCCCAGCCCTGCGCCTCCCTGTGCTGGTCAGATGCAGGCAGCATTCTTGCTGTGCTTTTTTCTTCCCCTCCAGCTCGGCTGCCGTTTCTTGGTCATGTAGCCCTTGGAAATGCATTCGGCTGCAGGGAAAGGAGAGCCTGGTCTTGGTTTAAATGGTGGCCAGCTGTTCTTTTTCCCAGAACAAGTCCAGAGAAAGGCTGCAACTAGTTCCCTAGCTCAGGGAGCTCAACACCAACGCTGCAGACTCTTTTGTTCTGCATCATGTTTTTGCCTCATGGGTGCTCTGTGGCTGCTGCAGATCCGGATGTCAACACCACCCCCCATGACATCTCACTAACCAGAGCTAGTCACATGCTTGTGTTGAGCCTCCAGGGCAGGTGGGAACAGGAATCGGACTGCTATGTTTGGTTCGTGCCAATCATGACATCCTCTCCAAGCTAGGCACATTCGAAGCTGAGCACGCCTGGCACTCGACCGGCCAGGAAAAAACAGGGACACACAAAATGCTCACAGCATCTGCTGCTCTCATTTGTGTGTCCTGCCCCATATCACCCCTCACTCTTAGGGCTTGCCATGGGGCTGTCTCATTAAGTCTCTGCCCCTTCTTCTCCATCCACATGGCTGACAACCTGTGACCTCCTCAAACCAGGATTTCCCAAAGCCCACCTGCAGCTCCCCACTCCTAAGACCCTCAGACTACCTTATCCACCTCAGAGCTTATCAGGTTCTGCCTACAGCAAATCTAAGCTCTTCCTCGGGGCTTAGAACCTTAGCATAAGCTGTTCCCACTGGCTGGAAGAACCTCCCTAGTTTCCAGTGTATTTCAGTTGACCCACCTAGAGCTGGCTCAAATGTCACCTTTCTGGGGCTTTTTTCCCCTACTCGGGTATAGTCAACCATTCTCTTGACAGGAGGATGTGGCTCTCTGTCGGTCAGCCTCATTTTACTATAACAAAATACTGCAGTCAATTAATATACAAAGTAAAAGGGTTTACTTGGGCTCATGGTTCTATAGATTCCATTCCAAAGTGGGACAGCCCCTTTGCCTTGGGCCTCTGGAGAGGGCAACAAATTGAAGTAGGAGTACATGGCACAGTGAACCACTTGCATCTGCAATCAGATGCAAGCAGAGGGGCTGGAGAATAAAGCATTGTCTTTCAGTCCCCTTCAAGGCAAGCCCTGGGGACTCAAGGAGCTCCCACAAAGCTCCCTTCCTAGAGGTCCCCAGCACTTCCCAATGGTGAGACCCTCAGGACTAAGCCTTTTACTGTGGCCTGTGGGGGACACACAAACCACTGCAGGCTTCCCAGCACACTCTTCTCCCTGTGATGCAGAGCCTTGCACAGGGTGGTCCAGAGGAGGTGATGGCAGCTGGCAGGCTCCTGGGTGGACAAGGAAGCCTCCAAGTGGTTGGTTGGACTGGAGGCCAGCGATGTCCAACCTCAGCTCTGCCTCCGTCATGCCCCAGGCTTGAGCTGTGCCCTGACATCTCTGGGTTCCCAGCATCAGAGAGGTGCTGGGCACAGACAAAGTTCAGAAAAAGGAGCGCAGGGTGTCACCAGCTGGCTTTGCCCGGAACAGGCAAAGCGGTAACTGGTGTCCTCCGTCTGTCTTTCTACAGCGACTTTGAGCAGCTTCCTGATGACGTGGCCATCTCAGCCAACATCGCTGACATCGAGGAGAAGAGGGGCTTCACTAGCCACTTTGTAAGCACCAGCAACCCTGGTTCCTTTGCCCTCCAACCTCTGACCTTCCACCTTTCATCTCCTGCCTCAGTGGGGCTCAGGAGGGCCGTTTTTCTCCCTTTTCTGTTGGAACACCTGGCACAATTCTCTAAGACACTTTGTGGTTTCTCTGGACAGGGTGGTTCCCTGCACACGCTGGATAGAATGTAGGGGTGCTTCCGAACACATCCTAAAGCATGGGACGCCCCAGGGAAGGCTCACCTCGCCCAGTATACTGCAGGGCTTGAGAAAGTCTGTTCTCTCTCTCTGTGACCTCTGACCTCAACCTGTGCAGGACAGCCTTCCCCCTGACCTCCTAGTTCTTTGCCTGCCTCTAGGACCTCCCTATCTCAGTGCCCTGTGCTAATCTATGGGCTCGCTTACCCTCCTTCGTCTCCCAGTGTGTCTACCTTCCAGCCTCCCCCCCTCCTCAGCTCTTCCACCTCCCAGTCCCTCCCCAGCCCACCCCCAATCCTATCCACTTTCCAGACCCCTCCATCTCCCAGCTCCCCCACTCCAGGCCTCTCTCCTTCTCAGGTTTTTGTCATCGAGGTGAAGACAAAAGGAGGATCCAAGTACCTCATCTACCGTCGCTATCGCCAGTTCTATGCCCTGCAGAGCAAGCTAGAGGAGCGATTCGGGCCAGAGAGCAAGAACAGCGCATTCACCTGCAGCCTGCCCACATTGCCAGGTAGGTTGCCGATGCTCGATGCCCAGAGCTGGCCCTGGCCTTTGCCTCACTCCCCAGCTCTGCAGAATGTTATTTCAATCTTCTTGCAAACTATTTGTCTGGCTGGCAGTGTCCCCCCCGACTGCCACCTCTGTCCTCCACACTGCCACCCTTCTAGAGTGCCTGCCTCATAACCCTTGACCTCTAGGGATCAGTACAGCCACCTTGCCACAGCCATCCACCACCCAGAGAGCCTGGGCTAGGAACACTCAGGTCTTTCCTGTCTCCCCCAGCTACCCATGAGGCCATCCATCTCTCCAGCCAGCCAAACATCTTCAGCCTTGACAGATTCTCCAGGCTCCCCTTCTCTGTCCCTTAGGGAGGCAGGGCACCACATGGTTCTGAGTACAAATAGCCTCCAACCCCGCTCCCTGTCCTCTCTGCCTCCTTCCCGCATGCCCTCTCTTCCAAATGTCCTGTGCCACCCCCTTCTGAGCTTGCCCAAGAAAGACGGAGATGCCTCTGCCTCTATCATATCACATCTTCCCTAAGCCTCAGAGGCCTGCCCATCTTCCCTTCTTCCAGCCAACCTCCTAAGTGTGCACCTTCTACACATCCTCCACCATCCACTCCCCACATCCTTTCAAGAGCTCTGGCCTGTTTCCTTGACACACTGCCTCCCCCGCCCCCCCAAAAGCATACCCATAGACTCTTCACCACCCCACCCCATCCCACCCCCGCCCCCAGCTGATGAGCACAATCAAGCATCCTTTCGGGGAGCCTCTCTTCTGCAGAGTTCCCAAAGATTCTGTGTTCATTCCTTTTGTAGCAGCATCTCCAGGTCTCACCTTTGTATCTCCCTCAGGATGGAGTCCTTTGGTTCTGATCTGATGTCCCAAAGCTGAAGGCTTCCTTTCTGCCCAATCTCTTCCTCCCTGCCTATCTGTGGCACAGGGGTTGGACAAGTTTGCCTTCTGGTGTGGCCTTCTGGGTGGCAGCTCCCTGGGGTGCCTGCCCAAAGGCCCCTGGAGAACATTTGCCAACATTTGTTGGTTGGACAACACCTGTCTCTCCTCCCCCAGAACACTCCTTGCCTAAGGGGCATGGCTTGTTCACCCACCCAACAGACTCTTAGTCCTCTGCAGTGTTGGTGTGTGTGAGTGGGGCTTGGGGACCATGGTTTCTAAGGCAGCTTGATGAATGGGACCTTAGGAAATCCTCCACCTCCAAGCTGCCGAGGTAGTTGTTCTGGGAAACCGGACCTAGCGGGATGCTCAGAAGCTCCTGAGGTGACCTGAATGTTATCCAAGCCTGAGGCTAGGGACAGCACTGTGATCAGGGCAGGCAGGGATCCTGGGCTCAGAGCTAAGGCCTGTGTGCATGCATGTACAGCTGCTAAAGACTGTTTTATGTGTGTGCATATGCTTGTGTGTAAAACCCTGTAGCATCTGTGTGTATATATGTGCATGAGTGTGTGCACATAGCCCTTATATGTGTATTTGCATATATGTGTATGTATGTACATGTGCACACAGGCATACTGTATATGTGGATATGCATGCATGTATGTATGCCCATGTTCCTGAATGCAGGCATATTTGTGATATCTGTGTGCACATGTATGAGTATGTATATGTAAGTTCATGTGGGTGCATTTGTATGTGTATGTGCTCATGCATGCATCTCTCTATGTGTGCATGCATGTAAGCGTGTATGCATGTGTCTTTGTGCGTGAGGGTGTGTGTGCATGGGTTTCTGCGTGTATGAGCTTTACATGGGTGTGTAAAGTGTGTGCATTGTACTGAGTGTATGTGTGTGCATACATAAATGTTCGAGTGTGTATACATGTACATACCTTTGTGTATAGGAACAGGCAAGACATAGAGAACTCCTATCTTCTGGTATGATTGGAAGATGTAATTGGAAAGTATCTTGGTAACACCTTGGCACCATGACAGAAGGCAGGATGAGAGGGCACTGGGCAGTTATCTGGCTGGTGGGGCAGTTGGAGGGCAGGCACCGTGTGGCCCAGGCCCTGAGCAGCTTTTCTCTCCTCAGCCAAAGTCTACATGGGCGTGAAACAGGAGATTGCTGAGACTCGGATCCCTGCCCTCAATGCCTACATGAAGGTACCTGTTGCCATGTTTCCTTGGTGCTTGAGTGGGCAGGGTAGGACCTTGGGGCATGAATTTGAGAACTGAGCTTTTTTTGAGGCCCCCATGACAATATCTTCAATCCTGAAAGGCCTAGCTGGAAAGAGAAACAGGCTACGTTCTCAGGAACCCAGAGGCCTGGTCACAAGTTACGCTCAACAAACCCTTGAGTGCACCAAGCCCAGGAAAATATCTGTGCCTGGCTCTAGGACATAGTACCTGCTGCCCACTGGGAACAGTAGCTGGTGACCCACAAGCTCACATGGAGGTGTGTCCTGCCCGCACAGGGGGGGGGCATGACAGATGATCACATCTCCCCCCACAGACCAGAGAAGGGCCCCCTTTGAACCAATGCCTCTTTTTATCCAAGCACCACTGGGTTTGGGCTACACTCAATGCCCTTGGAGGACATCCCCCCTCTGCACACTGTCGGCTTCCTATGGCACAGGGACACAGAAGAATCAGTGTTAGAGGCAGAGACCAGGGTGGCCAGGAAGGGATTCCCTCCTGTTATAGCCATGCAGGAAAGGATCAGTTCCTGCAAAGGTAGTGAGCACCCCATCAATGGAAGCACCCAAGCCATGGCTTGATAGAAAACCTTCGTCGGTGTTGAGAGGTGCTTTTTTACAGATGGAGAGCTCTGGGTTTGGAGCCTTTTGTTCGGATGGGTACCTAAGAGTGAGCAAGCAATCCTCTCGGCTGCCTCTGTTGTGAAACGGACAGCCCCTCCAGCCCTCTGCTCTCACAGACTGAAGCTGGGCTCTATTGACAGCATGAGGGGAGGGTGGTTCTGGAGCTGTGAACCTGCTTCTAGACTATGATCCTGAGAGATCTCCCACAGAACTGTAGCTCCCCTAAACTAGCTGCAGCTCTGTGAGGTAGCCACGTCAGGCCTCCCTGCTCCATGCCCTCATAGCTCAGTCCCAGTGCGTGGGCATGGGGTGGAGAGGAGTGTGCATGGAGCGGGAGACATCAATCTACAAGTCTCCCTGTCCCAGTCACCTCCCAGATCCGCCCCTCCCTCCCCAGCCAGGCACTGTACCTCTTGATGACTCAGTTGATAAAGTTCTTGCCTAGTATCAAGAATTCCTGGGTCTGATCCTCTGGACCAAAGAGAGTGGACATGGTGGCCCGCAGCCATAATCCCAACACTTAGGAGGTAGAGGCAGGATGATCAAAAGTCCCAGTTTGGTTACATAGCAAGTTTGAGGCCAGGCTGCGCTGCATGAGACACAAGCATCTTCAGCAGCTCTGGGTGCCCAGCTGTGTCACTTACTAAGCTGTCTGGCTTTGGGCAGACTTTCCCTCTCTGATCCTAGCTTCCAGGTTATTACAGGATAAGTTCCAGGTGTAATCTGCCCCCTTAACAGATCTCTGGAGACCTTTAGGTGATTTCAGATGAACTATCAAGCCAACACCTCACCCCGTCCCCATCCCCTCGCCTCCTTGCCTCCTCACCCCTTCACCCCGGGCCCTGCTCACCCTGGGTGAGGAGCAAACCTTGGGAATTGTCTCCTTCAGCAGCTGAGGGCTAATCACTCGTGCTTTAATTACCACCTGAGAACTCATTAGCGGAGATGAGGAGACAGGGCTGGTGTGGCCACAGGACTGTCCAGATCTTTTGGTCCACTGCTCACCCTAGCCTGCCCCTCTCCACACAGAACCTCCTGAGCCTGCCGGTCTGTGTGCTGATGGACCCTGATGTCAGGATCTTCTTCTATCAGTCTGCTTACGATTCGGAGCAGGTGCCCCAAGCACTCCGGAGGCTCCGACCGCGCACGCGCAAAGTGTAGGTGGCCATCACTGCACCCTCTCTGAGCCCGCGACTGAGTCCAATCCCTGACACCCAGGGGTCGCTGCTGCTCCTCCTTCAGAAGGGTCCAGCTCTCCCTTCTCTCCCCTGTCCCTCACAGAAAAAATAACCAAGCAAGCCTCTAGGTACCACAGTGGTGGAATGCCGCTGGTTTCCAAGTGAGCCACTTCTTCAAGAAGCCAAGGAAAAGCAGGCAGAGTTCCTGAGCCCTGACCTCCCCCAAATTCCCTTTTTTCCCAACCACCTCCCGTTGCAGCTGGGAAGGCTGGTCTGGACTGCAGCCATGCAGGCACCTCTTGCAGCCTGTTTTCCGGGGCTTTGAGAGCCAAGCTGAGGCCAGATGAAGAGTTAAAGGCACTGAGCCATGATCTCCTCTCCACTCCTGCTCCAGGCTCTGCCTCTGGGTCTTCTGTGGGAGGGCTATGTCACCTGGGGTAGTGGTGGGAATACAGGATGCAGAGCTAGCTGCCAGAGCACCCTTTGGCTGGTGGCTGCCCAGAAGCCAGGGGCTGAGCCCCGGGGGATCCACAGGGCTGACAGCCCCCTTTCCCTCCACAGTAAGGGCATGTCTCCACAAGGCGCCATCGTGGACCGCATGGAAGCTCCAAGAGCAGAGGTACCCTCAGGCTAGACCTCATGGGCGGTGGCTGTGCTGCCTGCTGTGCACCTCTGTGCACCTTGGATGGTACCGTGGCGGGGGCATGCAGGAACCGCCTCCGCTTGGATGCTGGCCGCCCCTGCCTGTAGACGCAGGAGAGGAGCTGGCCGATCATCAGCTCACCCGGACGGGTTTCTTGGGCTAGCCTCGCTTCATGCCCGAGGCCTCACGCAGGGCCCTGTCCCCCAGAAACACACAAATGGCATTTCAAAAAGTAGTGTGGGTAGTTCCCTGGTAGACAGCAGTGGGAGACAAGGAGGCTGTAGCCCACTCACTGTGAGGTCAGGGAGGTGGGGGAGCAGGACAAGCCCAGCACAGAGTTTGGATAACACCCCCCCTCAGAGCTGCACCCTACCAACTCTGAGAGAACCATCCATTCTGCAGTTGGAGAGAGTGGGGTTCTAATCTGAAACCCCACAAATAGAGGGGCTGTCCCAGCACCCTTCCAAACTGCAGTTTCCTTACCTGTAAAAAGGACAGCATTTCCTCCCTCTCCCCATGGTGTCCTCCTCAGGCCCTATTCGACTTCACTGGGAACAGCAAATTGGAGCTGAGCTTCAAAGCTGGAGATGTGATCTTCCTTCTCAGTAGGATCAACAAAGACTGGCTAGAGGTGAGATGGAGATGGTCGGAGTCAGTAGGGTTAGCTGAAGCTGGGGATGATGTCAGGGAGTACACAGATGACGGTGGAAGTGAGGACGAAAGTGAAGTTGGAGATGAGGGTGGAGGTGAAGATGCGGGTTAGGATGGAGTTGAGGATTGAGGTGAGGAGGGGGGTGAGGATGGGGTTGGGATTGGAGGTGAGGGTGGGGTGATGGAGGAGTTGAGGGTAGAGATAAGGATGGGGGTGAGGATGAAGATGAGGAAGGGAATGAGAAAAGGAGTGGGGATGGGTTGATATTGGAGATGAGGATGGAGGTGAGGGAAGAGACAAAGGTAGAGGTGAGGACAGAAGAAGGGTAGTTTGGGTGTTTCACAGGCAGCCATCATGAAGGCCGAGAGTACAAGTCCTCTGTTACAATCCTGGCGGTCCAGGCAGGTTTGGGTGACCTGTGAGTCACAGGCAAGGCGGAGCTCGGTGTGCTGGCGAAGCAGCACGTGTGCACGAGACAGTCAGAGGAGAGCTTGTAGGAGCTGGTTCTCCTGCCGCCAGGCTGGTTCTGGCGGTGAAGCCCAGCTGTCAGCAAGCCTCTCCAGCCCCTGAGCTATTACACACCCCCTCTGTTTTGTTCAGTTTCTTGACCACTAACAAGGATTCTAAGAACTGACCCTCTTGGCTTTGGGGGGCTGAATTCCTGGGGGGGGAGGGCAGGCTGTTGTATATACTGCGGGGTGTTCAGCAGTACCCCGGCCTCCTGCTAGGTGCTGGCAAAGTACCGCATCACAGCAATCACACAGCAATCACATAGGTCTCCCTGTGTTTGCTTTGGGGGTCAAACTTTTCCCCACTGAGGGGTGTGGGGTTCACATGTGACAGTACTTCTCTGGCCAGTAGCAAGAGTGAGTGTAATTAAGAGTGGGCGTCCACGCCCTTGGCAGCTCCATGGAGGAGCGCTTGCCTAGTGTGCAAACCCCTGGGTCCCACCATCCGGGATGTGAAACAACAGAGAGCTTGACTTAGCCTGTCTGCACTGCTCGCTGTTTTTAGCCTCTTCAGGAGGTTGCTCAATCCTAGGTTTCCTTTTCTGTAAATGACGAAAACACTGTTTCTTTAGTGGTTCCTGGCAGGGATGAGGGAGAGGCGGATGTTGTCCGGGCTTTGTCCTCAGAGAGTCTGCATGCCTAGTTCCCTTTGCATGTGAGGGGACTGGGAAGGCTTAAATGAGACCCTGAAGCTGGGCTCCACACTGACAGTGGTGGCTGTGTACCTGGGCCCGCCCATCTATCGTGACATTGTCACCATTGGACAGTCTCTGGCCCCCGCTGTGTCTGAAGGAGGCTCAGAGACCGGCTGAGGCAGGGTCCCTGGTGTCCCGAGGCTGGAGAGCAGTGAGTGCTGCATGTAGGGCCCGGGGGTGTTTGAGCTTCTGCGTTTGTGTCCTGGGTCATGAGAGGAACTGTTGACCACTGTCCTATTTTCTGGAAAGTCTTACTGTCTGGGATGTCATCACTGTCAGACCTCAGGCTGCAGGAAGAGGAGCCTTGGTTTACGTGTCTGTGTGGCATCATGAAGAAGATGTGATTCCTGGGGCTGCAGAGATAACTTGGGCAGCGAACAGGACCTGAGCTCAGTGAAGAGCAGTAAAGAGCCAGCGATGGCGGCTCACACTTACCATCTAGCTCTGGGGAGGGAGAAGCGTGTGGACCCTCGGGGCTTGCTGTCCAGTCAGGCTGGCCACAGAGGGGCCGTGCTCTAGTTTGCTTTCCATTGGTGCTTTCCAAACACCATGACCAAAGGCAACCTGGAGGGGAAAGGGTTTCTTTGGTCATAAATTCCAGGAAGTCGGGACAGGAAGGAACCTGGAGAGGCCATGGAGGGGTGCTGCCCACTGGCTTGCTCCGCAGGGCTTGCTCAGCCTGCTTTCTTCTACAGCGCAGGACCTTCTCCCCAGCGGTGGCCCCACACAGAGTGGGCTGGGCTCTCCCACATCAATCGTTAATCAAGAAAATTCTCCACAGGGTCACCTGCAGGCCAAGCTGGTGACAGAACTTTCTCAGCTAAGGTTCCTTCTTCCCAGATGACCCTAGCTATGTCAACTTGACAGATGAGTCCCAGGTCAATGGGAGATGACATCTGAAGTTGTCCTCTTGGCTATATATACATGCACACACTCATATAAACACACACACATCCACATGCACACACATGCACACACTAACATAAATACACATACGCACAGATATGTATACACACACATACATGAGCATGTGCACGCGCACACACATATCTTTTACATGTACGTGTATACATGTATGTACACAGAAAAGAATGCATCTTCTGTCTCATGATCGTAAAGGCTGTAAGTGATCACATGAGCTCTGGGACTCACATCCTCCTCATGCCACCGCGAGGACACGTAAACCCAGGCTTCTCTTCCTGCAACCTGAGGTCTGACGGTGACGGCACCCCAGACAGTAAGACTTTCCAGAAAACGGGACAGTGGTCAACAAACAGTTCCTCTTACGACCCAGCACACGAAAGCAGAAGCTCAAACGCCCTGGGCCTGCGCTTGGCGGAGAAGCCAGCACCTCTGCATGACACCCGAAGGATGAGAAGGAGCAGGAAGCACTCTTGGGTGTCTCTGTAACCCCAACATCTGCACCCTCCCCTGATTTCCTCCTTTATACACGAATCTCTCTGCCACACGGGGCCTGTGTGTTCACGTGTCTGCAGCCATCCTACGTGGCTAAGAGTGCTGCACAAGGGAGCAGTGATTCTGTGATGCCAGAGTCCAGAGACTGGGCATAATTGGGCCCAAAAAAATCTTTGCTGAAGCAAAGAATGAATGAGGGAGAGAGGAAAGGAAGAAGGGAGAGGGAAGAGGAAGGAGAGGGGAGAGATAGAGAGGTGTTCATCCTTCCAGACAAATTCAGAGTGTTTCTAAAACTGAAGTGCAGGTCTTCTGGGTTGGGCAGCTTGGTAAACCTCTTCACCTTTTCTCTGTGTGTTAGTTGACTTTGGTCGCTATAACAAAACACCCAAGGCAACTAGCTTATGAAGAGAAAAGGTTTGTGATGGCTCACTGCTCTAGAGACCCCAGTTCCTGCACTGAGGCCACTCATCGTGACAGGAACATGTGAGAGAGCAAAAGTATTGCATTATGGTCAGAAAGAAAAATAAAGTAGTTAAATTAAAAAAAAAAAAACTAGAGGAAGAAAGGAGCAGGTCTCCACTACCTGACTGAGGAAACCTCCTCCTGGAGGCAGAAGGCGCTTCCGCTAGGACTTGTTTCTCCAAGTTCCCACAACACCCCAGCAGAGCCAGCCTGGGGATCAAGCCTTTGACACACGGACTTTGGGGGGTCAATCTAGGGCAATGCTTTTTATAGAGAGTGTGTCTCTGAGACCCAGCCCCGGGCCTTACTTCCCCAGGAAGCAGCTTCTTCTTTCCCCTACAGGGCACAGCTCAGGGAGCCACAGGCATCTTCCCAGGGTCCTTTGTGAAGATCCTCAAGGACTTCCCTGAAGAAGATGACACCACCAACTGGCTACGCTGCTACTACTATGAAGACACAGTCAAAACCATCAAGTTGGTGGCCTGCTGGGAGGACAGGCCCCTCCTACCCCTGCTTGCCATCCCTCTGACGCACCGTCTCCCAGTGAACATGTCCATGTTTTCTCTCCCCTGCCCGGCGGCTGCTGTAGCCCCCACTGCCTTCCAGATAAACCACAAGCAGCAAGAGTAGCTGTATAGAGAGCTTGTTCTTGTCCCCCAAGCATGTCCCCCTGATGCGTCCTCTCTTCTGTCCCCCTTAGAGACATTGCGGTGGAGGAAGATCTCAACAGCACCCCCAGGTTCAAAGACCTGCTAGAACTCATGAGGTGAGAGGCTGGGTTAGGAGGGCAGGAAGGAAGCCTGGAGAGGAGACCAGAGGGGGAGGTAGCCACCCGTGACAGCTCCAGGCCCTGCAGCCCATGGTGCCTCAGAGGGAAGCCGAGCAGGCTGCAGAGGGGCAAGGGCTCAGCTGAGATGCATCGTTAGAATACACATCTCTCCGGATGAAAGCCTTGAGATCCAGGCCAGTGCTGAATAGTTACTTCGTAGAACCAATTAGCACTGTCCCATCCCTCATGATAAAAATAATCAGCTTGTAACGAGAACTCGACGTCTGTTACCACATATCAGCCCTCTAATTACCGGCTGTGTGCTCAGATTTCTTCAGTACATGCACCCACGTGTGTAAACATGTACACACATACACACACAGCCCGGCCACGCCCGCCATTCTCAAGGCCTCTCAATGGCTTATCCCACCTCCTCATTTGTTAACCATGGCCAACGGAATTGTGACTCTTCACTTACACATTGTCTCATTATTTTCGGGGGGAGAATTTTCAAGAAGTGGGACTACGGGATGGAAGAGTGTGCAAGATGATTAGACTGGGCCTGATGGGTCAAACGGTGCGTGGGAAGTTCCTTCAGATCTTGTTCCGCCATCCGAGGGCAAGCATGGTCTTCCTCCCAAAGCTGTCGGCCGGTTCCCACGGGCCTCCCTTGGCTGCCGTTCCTTCTTTTAGGAAACTCCCAAGCCTTGCACCCACCCTCTGCCAGTCGCTTCCGGCTGTGCCTTCAGTGGCTTACAACGCCCTCTCTTCCTTTGAGGGCTCGGCTCCCTCATCTGAAGAACGGGAGTAAGGCTGCTTAGACGATGAGGGTCTACACCACTCTGACCCAAAGACCCTGGTTCTCCTGGGAGCTGAGGTCTAACCCCACTGTGTTCCCCCAGGCGTGAGTTCCGGAGAGAGGACATCGCCCTCAATTACCAGGATGCCGAGGGGGATCTGGTCCGGCTGCTATCAGATGAGGACGTGGGACTCATGGTGAGGCAGGCCCAAGGCCTCCCCTCCCAGAAGCGCCTCTTCACCTGGAAGCTACACATCACCCAAAAGGACAATTACAGTGTCTACAACACTGTGCCCTGAGTCACTGGGGTCCCTGTGGCAAGGATGAGGTGCTCACAAAAGGTTCTAACCCTCTAGGAACATGAGGCCCTTCAGGGATGCTGGCATGAGATGCAAACCTCCTGAGCCAGAGGCTGACATGCCCACTGGACTAGGAGTCTACTCGTTCTAGATTCTGACCATGACCTCTGAATTAAATAAACGGTTTTGTCTCTAAGGGCCAGAAATGGAGTCTTATGGAGAGAGGACCAGGGAGTAAAGTGCCATTGACTAAGGCCCCTTACCTTTCCAGATGATGTTACAGGGAACACAGTGAACCCACTCCGCAGTGGATTCACATTTAATAGGACATTAGAATCAGCCATTCACGGTCTCTAAGAGCCCACAGCAGGGACAGAAGAGTCACTGCCAATGAGCAGTTTGAGAACTACTGGCTTTTTTGATCACAGCCATTGCTGCCCTGACAAGACCCACTCTGCTTTGGGTAGGCATGGCCAAGAAGACAGAGTTCCCTCTCCTGGCTGTGGCTCTTGATCTCCCCCACAGAGAGCAGAATGCCAGAATCCTTTGTGCTTCCCAGGCTTGGGCTGGCCTGTGGAGATGCAAGGCCAGGCCATCATGGTGAATAGCCTGAATCCCAGAGGTGCAATGATGAAACACCCACAAAACGGAGAGTTGAAAGACAGAAAGGAACCGCCTTGTAGTTCTGGATGGCAAACATCCCAAACTGAGGAGCCCCCAGAACCCTCTCCCCATGAAACCCGAGGGAAACGGTTCTCACCTCTCCCAGCACCTGGTGATCCGCCAGTCATCCACCATCCGTGGCACTCCTCAACCTGTAGAAGCTTCACCCTCTCCTCCCACGAGCCCCCTCCTGTGTGTCTTCTCTCTGTGTACACCTGCCCCTGTGTCAAATTACCCCGATTAATTGGGGTGCCTTTCAGGTTGAATTAGGGCCCATAGCAATGACCTCATTTTTAACTTGATCACCCCTGTAAAGACCCCATTTCCCAAAACTGTCACATTGCACACTGTAAGTGGGAACATCAACATGACACTTCAAACTTGAACCCATTGATTCAAGCTGTAACACTCACTTCATCCATGCCATTCCCACTAAAAGGGAAGAGCCTCTGCCACAAGGTTTCCGTGACAATAGGAAAAACCTGAGAGGATCCGGAGACAGCTCCCATCAGGAGCTGTAGGAGAGACTCCAGGGGAGGCTGGCTCACCTCACTGGCATCCCCCAACTCAGGTGCTTAGGCCCTGGCCACAGAAGACGGAGGATTTAAGGACGGTGAATCACAATGACTGATTTTTCCTGAAAAGAGAGCTGGAGAAGCTACCAAAAATAATGTATACTAGTACACAGAGAGAGGCTAGTGGGAAAAGTGCTTTACATGCAAGTGGATCCAAATTTCCAGAAACCATATAAAGCTAATCCCAGCATTCCTAAGGCAAGATGGGAGGTAGAGGCAAGAGATAGCCAGAAACTCATAGGACAGCCAGCCTGGCGTGCACTGAAATGACAACCAGGGACCTTGTCTCAAACAATGTAGAAGGTGAGGACACCCAAGGTTGCCCTATGACCTCTATACATACAGCCAGATATGCACACACACCAAAGATTTCAAATAAGTTGCAGTGAGCACCAACACAGAAGGAGTGTCAGCTCCAAGACATGTAAGGCCAGAAGCATAGTGGTGAGCCTGGGGAGGTACAGCCAAGATCAGCTTTCTAGAACTGGGGCCGTCTATGACAGCTGGGGAGGGTTGCCTGCATGGGCAGCATCCGCTCCGGAGAGGTTAGAACAAAAAGCATTTCTGACTTGAAATAATTCCCCAAGCCTCACACAGTTCCCTCAGCAGAACTCACCGGACTGACTGACCAGCAGGGCTCGTGCATAATGCTGGCTGACCAATAACTGAGCAGTAAGCTACTCTGACTTGGATTTGGTGGGTAGGAAGGTGGACTTAGCAGTGAAATAGCACAGGGCCGGAAGCCTGCAGCACAGTGCTTGAGGCTACCTCGAGGCTACAGCGGGGCAGGCTGGAGGAATGAACTCCCAAGCAAATGCAGGCAAACTCACAAACATCCCAAACAGAGCATTCTCCCACCCACACGCCTGCCCAAGCTGATGAGTAAAGATCTAACTGGCAGAGAGGCCTAAACACAACCTCCCACCAATAAAGCAGCTGATGCAAACTAAATCAACTCCTAGGAAAAAGACCAAGGAGGGAAAAATGTTGGCAGGGGCGTTAGAAACTGCAAGTAGTCAGGAAAACGGGCTTGAAAGAATTAGTTCATCCGGAACACTAAAAATAAAGTAATGACCAAACAAGCAATAACAACATTAGCGTTAAGGGGAAGAGGGAAAGCCAGTATCTACAGTTGCTATGATTTATTATTTAAAATGCTCAGATCTCAGCAAAATTCATGAGAAATTCGAAAAAGGAAAAAAAAAAGCATAATCCATTCCTGAAGGGGTGCGGGGGAAGTAGATCATGGAACTGCCTTTGAGGGTGAGTCCAGCCAGATGCCGAGCTTAGCAAGCCAGGACCTCAAAGCAGATGATGTAGGTCGGCTCAACGGACTAAAAGAAGGTATTGAGCCGAGGAGGGCTCCTACAGTGATTTCCCCTACTGAATGAATGTGAGAACATGAATTCCATCGTGCTTTCGGAGTTTAAAAAGTCAAATCGCTGAAGTAACAAACCCACCGTCTTGGCGCCAGATTTGAACAGCATCAGAATACGCACATGGAGAGATGGAGCCAAAATGTCTCGGCCCCTGCAGCCGTGCGCTCCTGGCAGCTGTGGCTACCTGCACAAGATCAAACCGGCCAACGTCCCAGCATCCTCTGGGACCCACGTGTCACCGAGGAGCTGTTGGCTGTTGCTGGGAGAGAAAAAGTCATTCTTTTCTGAGGTGGTGGCTCAGAAAGGGTATGTGTCCCTTGTGTTCGTTGATGGTCACCACACTAACGATCTTAGTGGGCTGTCAAACTTCCTTTTACAAAGCAAATCCTACTGGGTGCAACCCTCAACTCTAAGCAGTTGCATTTAGCAGCCACAACAGTCTCTTCTTTTCTCTCCCCTGGGGCTTTATGTCTAGCTAAGGTAACATGTCCAAATTGGAAGTGAGAGAGTGTTGGCTGGTGATGGAGATACCGATAAGGACACCGATAGACTCACCAAGCAATCTGGTGACAGCTATGTCAACAGTCAGTCACTACTGCTCTGCAGAATAAGCAGATGAGACCTGCAACTGGTCACTCCTTGCTCTCGCTGCCCATCCCTGATGTCCAAGTACTTCTGTCAAAACCATGTGACATTCAGGATCAACTAGGAAAAGCTAACATCTGCCATCTTTAAACAGAGCATCCAGTTTATCATCTGCTATTGTTCAACTGAAAGTGTGTGTGTGTGTGTGTACATGTGCACATGTGGAAGCTGGGACAACTTCGAGTGTCATTCTTCAGGCACCTTACCAGGCCAGCAGCCAGCCAGCTTCCAGGGATCCATCATCTTGCCATGCATGGCTTCTGTGGGAGTTGGGGGCATTACACTTAGGTAACCATGCTTCCACAGCAAGTCTTCACCGACTGAGCCGTCTCTCCAGCTCTGGAGTCATATTCTGACCCAGTAAGGATCCCTTCATACACTTGGTGGTGGCATTCTGGACTGGGAAGAACAATTTTAGGGTGTTATTGTGCCTGGGAGCTACTGTACCAGCCCCTTCCTGGATTTCATGTGCAAAGCAAGGTTCAGTTTTTATTTCTCCCTAGGGTGCATGTGCTGTATAGCCTCTGTGCAGGGAATGTTGGAGACTAAATGCTTGTGGTTTTTTGTTTTTTGCTTTTTTGTTTTCAGAGTATAAACACAAAGCCTAAGATTCCACAATCCTCTCGGGGTCATTCACACAATGGCAGGGTTTGAAGGTGGGGGTTGCTGGTGAACCAGAATTGACTGCGTGATCCAGAGTCTACGTGTAAAGACGAGTGTAGACAAATGTGCCCACTGGGGTATGGGAATGTCTTGTGACTAAAGAGGAGCTGACAGCAGACTTTGTCCTTGCAGAAAATGGTGATGGGTGTGGGTGAGTGAGCGGGCAGGCGGGCGGGCGGAGCTGATGTGGAAAGCCAGGTTGACTGTGACTCATCTGTTGCCCGTTCTCTGCGTGATGGGGAAATGGCTGGTGGGGACAGATAAGAGTGGAGGGTGAGAGGCTAACAACTCAGAGGCGATAACGCCGTGATATTGGTATTTGTTAGTTGCTGACGTTGAACCAAATGATGACCAGGGGGATCATGGGAAATGCTCTGACTGAAAACAGGCCTCCTCTCATTTGTTATCCTCGGGCGTCTCATAAGGGCATTGTTGTCCCATTAGAAGGTAACGCCATTTAAAATCTTCCTGCACTGCTAGTCCTCTTTCGCCTTTTATGCGACTGCGTTCTATCTCCCTCTTGAAATCCCCCTCCCTTTCTAACATCCTGATCTTCTTAGATATTCCAAATAAAACACATACGTCTGAAGATTCAAGGCTAACATCTTCAAATGACAGAAAGTATGTGTCGTTTGTCTTTCTGGGTCACCTCACTCAGAATAATGGTTTTCAGCCCCAGACATTTACCCTGAATTGCATACTTCTTAACATCGGAATAATAGCCCACTGTGTTCTAGCTGATATATTTATCAGTTGACAGACATATATCCAGGAATGTATGTCCTTCGCAGTTGTCACAGCTGAGATCCCATAGACCGCCCCCTAACGTCACAGGCTATTGTCAGTGCTCTTAGTGCTCCAGAACTTGGCCGTCAGACCCTATCGCAGAAGACACCACATGGGACATGGAGAACTCAGCTTGTAGTTACTGAAAGTTTTATCCCTACTGGCTAGTGTTCATAGCACTGGAGAATGCTATGTACGCTACTAATGGAGAAAAGAACTCATCAATATTACCCATCTGTGAACCTATGGGCTAAAACAATGGCTGGCCTGGAAAGAACTATCCACGTACTCACAAGCGCAATGTTATGGGATGAATGTTATGGGAGTAGCCAACCATTTTATGATTGGCCACCCCGTAACATGAAACCCATAACTGGGGCCAGGATCCTGTGGCTAGACATGTCATAGGCCCTAGGGGTGAGCCTACTACCATGACTCTGCTAACTGGACTCCTAACACTCAGCCTTGTGCTCATAAACTAGTGCATGGTCAGTCCTCACCAGAGAAGCGTCTTTTTGTAGTAGATGCCAATTAACGTGGAGATCCATGATGCATAAAGATGCAGACAATCAGAGGCAAACAAATGCTCAGCTCCATATTGAATACACACTCTCTGTGTCTCTCTGTCTCTGTCTCTCCCTCTGTCACACACACACACACACACACACACACACACACACACACACACTTAGTAACCCACTCACCCAAGGCTCTGAAAAGGGGTTAGTGGTAGGTGGCTATAAGAAAACTGTTTTCCAGGGACAGCAGGGAAGTTGTGCATATGAACTCATAGCGTTTGAGATGGTATGGTAAGACAAAATCCCAGCATGAAGAGTGGGGCCAAGGAGCTATTGGCAATTGGCAGCTCCTGGGAGAAGGAGAGTCAATTTTCTTTATGAATATGACCCATGGTGCCTACCCTTCAGTGATGGCTGCGTACACAAGGGCAACACGAATTGTCCTTGATTTTTTTCAATTATTATTTAAAGAGGACATGAAGTTGGGTTGATAGGAAAGGGGGGGGGATAGATCTGACGGTAGAGAGGAAAAAAAGTGACTGCGCTCAAATGCATTGTAAGATAAAAGAAGTGATAAAAATGAAGAAAAACAAACGATAAAGAAACAGATCTCTTAGGCAGGAACCTAACTGTTTCTCTTTCTTCTCTTCCCCTCCTTCTGTGTGTGAGTGTATGGATGTGTGAGTGATTGTGTGTACATGTATACACAGGGCATGTGTCTATATACATGCTTTTGGACGCCAAGGAGGACACTGAGTGTCCTGCTTTATTACTTTGACTTGATGTGCTCTCTCTCTCTCTCTCCCTCTCTGGACCTGGAGCTTTGCCAGTGGTCAAACACAAGCAAGTCCTCTTAAACTCCTGCTTCCACTCCTCAAGGCTCTTTGGTTATAAATGTGAGCAGCCATTGGGTATTGGGGACTTGAGCTCACATCCTCGTGAGTGTGCAAAAAACACTCTGACCCTCTGAGCCATCACCTCAGCTGCTTCGGCATGGACTTAGGATAACTTCATGTGACCCCGGAAGAGTCATGAGAAAGTCATTCCTTCTTTCCATTTGTGTGTATTATGTGTGTACCTGTGTGGATCTGTGAGTATCACATGTGTACAAGGACCCGCAGAGGACAGAAAAGGGTGATGTCAGCTTCCCAGAACTGGAGTTATATGTGGTTATGAGCTGCGTGCTATGGGTTCTGAGAACAAAATCTAGGCCTTCTGAAAGAACAGTAAGTGCAAGTCATCTCTACAGCCAAGCAATCATCCTTAGTGAGAAAACATTAGAATAACACCAGATCCTTTGCACGGAAGGAGGAGGCAAGAGCACCCGCTGTCACCCAGGCATTCAGCCTTAGAGGCGCCAGCTAGTCTGGCAGGGCTCTAAAAAGAAATGAAAGCATAAGGATTGGCTGGCAGACCTGTGACTCTCGTTACTCACACTTGACACAATTGTCTATGCCAAAACCCAATAGAATGTATGGGTTAATTGTTTCATGATGTCACGGAGTTTTGCTAGTTGGCTCATTGCATCGATACTAAACAATGATTGCTTCTCTACATAACGGCACTGAATAATCTGAAAGATAAATTTAAAAGGCATCCCATTTGCAGTAACGACAACAGTTATACGTTTAAGAGACTTAGGGGTAATTTAATTAACGATGCCCAAAGATGCAAAACAACAAAAACCAACAGCAGCAGAAGATGAGCAAGATGGCACAGTCTTGTAACCCCAGCGCTTGACAGACAGGAGAATCACAAATTCAAGGTCATCCTCGGTATACGGTGAGTTTGTTTAGACTGCATGACACCCTGCCTCAAAAGGGAAAACAACAAAAAGCAAGATCTGGGGAATTAAGATTAGCCGAAATTAAAGGAAAGAGAGCCCATCCATGTCCATGAACGGGAAGCGAGTATTTATGACATCGGTTCCCCCAACTGATCCCTACACTGTGATAGGCTTGATGAAATTTCGAAAACATTCCGAACCAAGTAGTTTTTGATAACTTGCCACAAACTGGAGTCACCTGGGAAGAGGCTGAGGACTTCGCTCTATCACCCTAGGCCAGCCTCTTAGCAGCAAGGGCTTCGGAGCCTGCAGTCACCACTTCCTGTAGCCAGGTGAGACTTTCAGTGGAGGGAACAGGACACCAACTCACCCATAAAACCTTCGACCCCAAATTGTCCTGCCTACAAGAAGTGCAGGGATAAAGATGAAGCAGAGATAGAGGGAATGGCCAACCAATGGCTGGCCCGATCTGAGATCCAACCCATGGGGGAGAGCCAACCCCCAACACTGTTGATGACACTCTGCTATGCTTGCAGACAGGAGCCTAGCATAGCTGTCTTCTGAGAGGCTTCCTCCAGCAGCTGATGGATACAGATGCAGAGACCCACAGCCAAACAGTAGGCGGAGCTTGGGGGAATCATGTGGATGAGTGGGAGGAAGGATTGAGGGAGCTGGGGGTGGGGGAGGTCAAGGACACCCACAAGAAGACCTACAGAGTCAATTGTGGGCCCATGGGGGGCTCACAAATACTGAACCACCAACCAAAGAACGTGCATGGACCTAGGCACCCTACACATATGTAGCAGAGGTGCAGCTTGGTCTTCAAGTGGGTCCCCCTCACAACCGGAGCCGGGACTGTCTCTGACTTTGTTACCTGCATCTGGATCCTTTTCCCATAGCTGGGCTGGTCTCAGTGGGAGAGGATGTGCTTAGTCCTGCTGCAACTTGATGCCAGCATGAGTTGGTACCCATGGGGGTCCTCCCCCGGTGGAAGTGTGGGAGGGGTGTGAGGGTAGGACTGAGAAGAGAGGACCAAGGGGGCTTCGATCAGGCTGCAAAGTGATTAAATAAATAAGTTAAAAAAAGAAAAACCATATGTGGAATTTAAACTTTTGCTTCCCTCTGAGGCTGAAGATACAAGAGACCAGCATCATGAGGTAGACTCTTCTGGGAAGTATTTCCTTGGTGTCAGCAGACAAGAGCCGTGGCCCAGAGGAGAGCGGGGCTGCATCTCAGGCCAGCAGCCAAAGTTGGTAAGGTGTAGGAGTCCCCTTCGTGATACTGCTTTTGGCAAAATGAAAGCTACAAGACTGACGGTGTCATCGAGAGCAGCTGAGGCTGGGCACTGAGAGACCAAGAGAAGTCACTAGGGAAGGCCTAGCCTCAGATTCAGCATGGACCCCACGACTGAGGGGGTCATGGAGTGAAGCTGAGGCTTGGCACTGTGTGTCAGGACCAGAGTCCCTGAAGAGAGGCCAGGGGGCCGTCGGTGAACATACAGCCTCAGTTCAGGGGCGACCCCAGCATATTGAAGATGCCAGGATTATGGGCTAACCATCAAGGACTGCAGTGGGTAGAGAGAAGAGTCAGTCTGAGCATTTTGTTATTTTATAAGAACCCACAGTTAAGAGACTGATTTTTTTTTCAATGAGACTAGAGCTTTTGAAGTATTTGAGTTTTTTAAGGCCCCAGGACCTTTAAAGTTATACCATGTTTTGTATTACATTATCATGAGATATTGGGGGTAAACAGTAAAAGGGAGATCATGGTTTAATAGTCATGTGTTTGTGTGTCAAGCAGATCAGGTGTCAGCTGTGCTGGTTTATTTTTTATTTTATTTTTTTATTTTTTTGACAATTTAGCAGAAACTGAGAAGGAACATCCATTGTGAAAATGCCTCCATCAGACTGGCGTGCAGGCAAGTCTTTGGGGCGCTTCCTTGATTAATAATTGATGGTGAAGGACCCAATATGTTGTGGGAAGTACTGTTCCCAGACAGGTTGTCCTGAGTTGTATAAGAAAGCCAACTAAGCAAGCCGTGGGGAGCAGGCCCCTGATCAGGGCTCCTTCATGATCTCTGCTTCAGGCCCTCCCTCTCATTCCGGCTGTGAGCCCCTGGTGAGCCCCTGCCCTGTCTACTCCCAGTGACTGAATGACAGGCATGTGTGAGCCAAACAAACTCTCTTCTCCCCTGACCCCAGGCGATTCGGTCAATAGAAAGCAAGCTAAGACACATCCCTACAGGGCTGTTTTCTTCTTGATGTTTTGAATCTCGTATGGTGTGCAAACATTATAGAGAACACCAAAGAGCTCAAGATCTCGAGGTTCTAATGAAGATGGTACCACTCGGAGAACACAACAACTCACCCCACAAAGTAAGGGACACAGAGACAACCAGGTGCACGAGGATCGGGTCACTAGCGGGTCAGAACTGAGCTCGGAGAAGCCTCGAGAAGGTGTGCCCACAGTGTTTGTGCTTAAGTGTGGGAAGGAAGGGTGGAGGCCAGGAATGGTGTTTGGGAGCTGCTCAGTCCCCAAGAACACTAATCAGGTAGGATGGGGGCTGCCAAACCCTGTGAAAAGATGCACAAAATACTGTCTGTCTAACCTTGAGCTACGGAAAAGCAAATAAAACAACTACTAATAAAATGAACTTTGTGGAACATCAGAATTCTATTTTATTCTTCCAGGAATCATTATTCGACATTTGAGTTGGCTTTTTAGAAGAAATTTTATTTTTCAGTGTGTGTATATATGTGTGTGGCATGTGTAAGTGAGTGTCTATATGTATGTATGTATGTGGTAGTGTGTGATGTGTGTATAGTATGGTCTCTGTGTATGTGTGTGTGTGTGTGTGTGATTTGTGTATATGTGTGTGTTTGTGGTGTGTGTGTGTGTGATGTGTGCATGTGTGTGATGTGTGCATGTGTGTGATGTGTATATGTGTGTGTCTGTGTGTGTAGGAAGTGCACCTGAGTCCAGGTGCCAGAGGAGGTCAGAATAGGGTGCTGGGTCCTCTGAAGAGGAACCACAGGCATTGTGAGTTGCCCAACATGTGTGCCGGGAGGCAGCTCTGGTCATCTGCAGGAGCAGCACACACTCCACAGCTCAAGTTGATGTTCCCCACTTTTCACATAGAAGAGGGAGCAGGCGGTGTGTGTGTGTCCCTGTGTGAGCAGGTGGTGTGTGTGTGTGTGTCCCTGTGTGAGCAGGCAGTGTGTGTGTGTGTCCCTGTGTGAGCAGGCAGTGTGTGTGTGTGTCCCTGTGTGAACAGGCAGTGTGTGCCCCTGTGTGTGCTTTACCACACTTGGCCTGATGCCCTCTGGTTCCATCCATGGTGCTTTGCAGCCTGGGGTCTTAAAGAGCACTCTCTGTCCTCCCTGCTCTAATGGGATGTGGTAGGGACATGAGCAGGCACTAGTGATGGGTGGCTTAGTGACCCTGGGAGGGATCTTCTCCCTCTGCAGTTGGCCATGGCTGCAGCAGTCAGTTTGTGGCTGTGACCTCTGTGTGCTTTCTCTCTTTGCTAGACATGAGGGATTTTCCAGAAAGGGCAGGATTGGGTGGCACCGTGGCGGGGTGAGTCTTGCCTTGGGGTAGAATGTCCATGCAGCAGTCCAATCCTGACGCTGTTGCCATGAGGGACTTGAGTCTCATCTCTCAGGCTGAAAACTTAGGGACTTTCCACATACGCAGTTCAGGCTAATATCCCATTTCCCTGCAAACAAGTGTAGAAACACCTCACAGGGGCTGTGGCTTGGAGGATTGTCTTACAGTGCAGTTGGAATGAAACAATGAGCCAATTAGCTGGGCGTGGAGAGGGCATGGGAAAGGGGTGGTAAGAAGGGGAGGTGGAGAGCTACCCGGCTGGAGGTCGCTCTGGAGAGAAGGGAAGCAAGGGAGGCTAAGAGGTGGAGTGGGGTACCTCTACTCCTGCCTTGCTGGATCACAGCAGGAGAGACTCAGCTTCCCTGTCTGTAAAATGGGCTGTAGGTAATAACATCTTCCTTATTTTCCTGAGCCCATTTCTTAGTACATGAAAGCCACTTAGAAAACCCAGTGGCAGACAGAGAAGTCACCTAAGCTCTGACAAAAAAAAAATTTTTTGAGCAACTTGGGATGAAGACATGGCCTAGAGAGGACAAGGCCAGGGTGAACACAGTTCTCATCCTCCTCCTGTCCTGTAGGTCTTATGACAATGCGCTCAAGCACAGAACCCATCCAGGAGTGTGGTGACATGGTTCTGGCCTCTAGATGGACTTTGGCAAGCTCTTCACAACAACCTTGCCCTCAGGAGTCCTGCAGGGTGAGAAAATGGACTCAGAGGCCCTGTAACGACATCAGGACATTGATGGGTCTGTCTGATCCATTGTGGGCTCTTCCAGTTTTGGGGCCTGTCACTGAGCCTCTGAGATCAGTACCAGCGTGAGCATGTGTGCACATGTGTTTGGAGAGGGGGAGTTGGGCAGAGAAACGCAAACACAACAAAAGAAAGGGGATGATGCCACCATTGACACCTCAAAACTGTGGCTACCTGAGGGAGATGCTCATGAGATTGGGGACACTTGGGAGTATCCAGGGCAAGATGCATGAGATGGCACATGAGGATACAGAAACTGTGAGCAACTGCCAGGATGGAGTGGAGAGTGGTTGGTGGTACAGCTTCCCCTCAGTCACCACGTGCCTGTAATTAATCCCCCTGAACACTTTGGCTCACCAGGCCAGCAGGCATACATGGAATGGTCCTTCGGTCTGTTGTGGTGCCCTGTCTCGGGTGACTAGACATTTGGTCACATTTTTCCAAGAAACTCATTTGTCACATGGGTGAGGTCAAGGCTGTGCAGAAAGGAAAATGAGTTTCTGAAGTTGGACTCAGAAAGAGACCCTGAGATGGCCCCTGTGGGGGTTGCTAACCTCTTGCATAAATGTCTTCTCCACATTATTTCGGATGTTTGCTTTTCTCCTTTTACAAGTTATTGTTCTTTAGAATGCTCATATGTGCCAATTCATTTTTGAGGCAGGGTCTCCTGCAGCCCAGGCTGGCCTTGAACTTACTGAGGATGGCCTTGTACTCCTAAAGCCTCCTGCTACGTCTTTTGAATGCTGAGATTACAGCCCTATGCAACCATGCCTGGCTTTATGTGGCGCTAGAAATAGAACCCATAGTGTGGTGCATGCTTCTCCCTACAGGGTGTGGCATTTATTGCGTGACCTGTGTACTGAATCCTAGAAAGATGTCACTTGTCATTTGTTGACTCTCAAAGTGTTTGGAGCCGGTAAGCCCCCCTGGGGTTTCTCTTGTCTGGCCACAGAAACCTAAGCCTTCCCAAGCCACCATCCACCCATTTCCTTACTTCCCTTCTTTGTCCCAAAGTCACTGGTCTTGGACTGCAGGGCTCCAAACCTTTGCTTCTGTCCTGAGCTATGAGTGTGGCTGTGTTCGACCTGGGACTCCCCGATGACCACTGTCAGCTGACTGCATGCTACCTCTGCAGGGGGAAGCAGGAAGAGACCTGAGAATATGCCACTCCACCTCAGCAGGGTGAAGCTTCCCTGTGGCAGCTGCTGAAGACATCCCACAGGTTTTCTAACCCTGGAAGGATTGGCTCCACTGAGTGATGCTGCTTTCCTCACTGGAGACTCCTCCCTACCTCCCCTCCCTTAAATGGCCCCCCATTCTCCACCCCCTTGAGTTATTTAGCTAACAGCCTTATACTTAACTGAATTTTTAAGATTTGATTTGTTTTTCATTATGGGGGAGGCATGTGCCTATGAATGCAGTTGCCCTTGGAGGCCAGAGAGAGCATCAGGGTCCCTGGAGTTGGAGTTACAGGCAGTTCTGGACCCCCTGATGTGGGTACTGGGAACTGAACCTGGGTCATCTTGAAGAGCCATCTCTCTAGCCCCTTAACCGGGCAATTTGTGTGTATGTGTGTGTGTGTGTGTGTGTGTGTGTGTGTGTGTATGAGAGAGAGAGTTGTTCGATGTATGCACACATATGTATACAGGAAAGTAAAGTGTAGCAGGACATGGTGGCAGATGTCTTTAATCCTAGAATTTGGGAGGTAGAGAGAAGCAGAGCTCTATGAGTTCATGGCCAGCCTGGTCTCCATAGTAAGTTTCAGGACAGCCAGTGTTTCATAGTGAGACCCTGGAGAGAGAGAGAGAGAGAGAGAGAGAGAGAGAGAGAGAGAGAGAGAGAGAGAGAGAGAGAGAGAGAGAGAGAGAGAGAGAGAATGTGTGTGTGTGTGCACCCATGAGTGAGTATGGCCAGGCCAGAGAAGGACATTGGGTGTCTAGCTATTTCCCTCTCAGTCTTACCCCCTGAGACAAGGCCTGTCAATGAATCTGGAAGAGCTGTGCTGGTGGATTGCCCTCCATAAAGCCGGGGTTATGGCATCCATGCCCTCATGCCCAGTGTTTATGTGGGTGCTGAACTCTAAACTCGTGCTTGCATCATCTTCTTAATCGATGTCTCATCTTCTTTTTATAAGAGCACCAGCTCTGCAGTCTTAGAGCCTTAGAGCCCAGTCTCCTATAAAGACCCAACTGCAAAGGAAGGCCACATCCAAAGCACTGGGGCCTCCAGGAATCTGAGCTACCCCAGGGACAGAGTGGGCACTCAGGGAGGAGACTGAGAGGGACTAATACTCAGAGAAGAGTACAGGAACAGGTGCAAAGGAATTAGATGGCCCTGGGGTTAGGCGTGCATGTAGACTCCAACATGAAATCCAGGATCTAAGGCATGCCATGGGGCGTCTCCAAGGGCTCTTGGGGGAACATGGCCCACTCCAGCTGACACCAGCTGATCTCTCTTGTGCTCTTGGTGGTTTGGGGTCAACTGGGGACTGAAGACATAAACAGTTACTTATTTCATTGCTATGACCAAGTACATGACAAGAAGCCGCTTGAGAGAGGAAGGATGTATTCTGGTCCATAGTGTGAGAATATAGCCCTTCCATCTTTGGTGGCAGGAAGATATCATGAAGGGAGCGTGAAGACTCTGGTCCCATTGTGGTCCCATTGTGTCTCTAGTCAGAAAGCAGACAGAACTATAGGCTTGGTCTCCTTTTCACCTCTCATTCAGCCTAGTCCCCGAGTTTATGGGACAATGCTGCTTGCATTCATGGTAGACCTTCCCACCTTGGTTTATCTCTCTGAAAACTCTGTCCTAGGGGCTTCTAAATCTCATCAACTGGACAATGGAGATTGAACATCACAGACAGGCTCAGAGGGGCCCATCTCTCAGGTAGCACCGGGAATAAAAGCAGATGACTTCCTTTAGAGCCAAGGTAGCCACTGGCATCACCAGCATGGCTGGCTCCTCTGTGCAAGGCCAGGGCAGATCACACAGTCTACCCCAGAACCTTGGTGTCTGCCTGCCACAGCCTGTTAGGGTTTTTAACCCACCAGGCAGCCTCGGGTGCTCAGAAGGAAAAACAAAACTATAATCTAAAAGGTACTTGAATCACGCTACCTTATCTGAGGAGACATGAACTCTGGAGGACAAAGCAGAAGGAGCCCTCGTAAAGAGGAAGACCATGGACCTTCCAGAGGACAGACTGCGTAGATGGTTACCAATTACTGGGGCTGAAAGAAAGAAATTATGCCAGGGCCAAGTCCCTGGGGAGCCCTAGACAGAAGCTACCTCAGTGTCCTTTGAACTCAAAATTGTGAACCCACACAACTCGAATTCAAGTCAGCCTCTTCCCATTTTCTACCTCCCCGCTATTAACTGTCCATTCATCCATCCGATGTGCATGGTCGTGGGTCCCCAGCTCCCCCACCCCGACCTAATCATTCCAGGACACATGCTCACCACTTCCTGTGTTGTGCTTGGGTAACTATCAATCTGAAAGAATCAAATTATGCAACAGAGAAAGAGCTGAGCAGAGCCCTGGCCAAAGCCACAGCTAGACCCAGGAGAAACAGGTCTCCGTAGGGGAGAGGTAGATCGAACTAGAAATAGCATTCGGGCACCGTGCATGTCCTGAACAGACACCTGCCAACGGTGACTGAGCAGGGGATTCTCAGGTGGGTGCCAGGGCCTGTGGGCCTCCAGCTCCTTCCTCTGATAGGTTCTCAGCCAATTAGAAACCCAGCCCCGGCTGCTCCTGTGTAGGCGACCAGCCCCCTCCCCCCCTCTCAGGTCAGCTCTGTATACACACCTCTCCCAGCTTCCATCAGCACCTCTGTGTGCCTTTGGCTTCCAGAGGAAGCCCTCTTCCTCAGAAGGAGCCTGCTCTATGGCACTTCAACCACTGCCACTCTTGATCCCTGGGAGTCCTTCAGCTCTGGTTCTCCTGCTTGAGACCTGTGTAGGAGCAAGGGTTCTTGCTCCTTGGCAGTGCAGGCATTTTCCAGCCAGAGAGCAACTGTCACGTCTGTCTCTGCTCAGGTTGGCTGCTGATAGGCTCCTTGAAGAACCTCACGTAGTTTTTAGGGACGGGTTTCAGGCCTTCTCCGTAGTTTTTCACCATGGCTCCAGATGTTCCTGCATAAAGGAGATGTGTGCTGGGCACTTTGTGGGCTCGGAAGAACTATTGACCCAGGTAGAGAAGGATGAGGCAGGCCAGGGAGGAGCAGGGAAGCGGGGTGGGATGCTGAAGCCTGAGGAGTGTGGACCAGCTTGTTGCTAGGGAAACCAGTTCTGTCACAGACCCTCAAGAGAACATCTTCAACATGCAGAGGCCAGGGCCAGCTGACTGTGGCTGTGTGGGAAGTCTTTGTCCCGTCCAAGCCTCTCTAGCTCTCCACCTGGAGGAGGGTACTGCCAACCATCCCCACTGCGCTGTTCTTGCCAGCTCCTCAATGCCCTGGGCGGTTTGACCACTAGTTTCAATGGTTTTGACCCTTAAGCTCATCTAGAGTCCACTGATTTCCCCCATTGTTGCCACCAGAGTCCCAACTGGCCAGCGCTATCCTGGAGCCAGTGATATGCCCTCCCTCCCTTCATTCTTGACACAGCTGGTGGGACCATCTTTTCAAAAGCTAATCACATCCAAGAGCAGCTCTTTGAAACTCACAACCTCTCAGTACCCATAGGACCCAAGCACAGCCCCAAAGTCCCCCCAGCATGTGGACTTTCAACACCCCCCAATCCACTTGAAGTCCCAGTTCCTCTTCGCCCTAGCTCTGGCTCCATGCTGTTCCTCTCACTTCCCCTGAATACATGTTGGCAAATTGCTATGCTGTTTATTTCTTTATTTATTTTGGACAGGGTTTCATCTTCGTAGAACTGAATGGCCTGGAACTTACAATGTAGGCCAGGCTGGTCTCAAACTCAGAGATCCCCCTGCCTCTGCCTCCTAAGTGCTGGGATGAAATGTATGCACCGTCACAACTGGAAAATTGCTACTTTTTAATGGTTGTAGAATCAGTATATCCCCTGGGTGGAAATGTGAAAGTTCAGTAACCCCTCTATTGGCTCTTTTCTCTTTCTCCGTGTCTCTAGCCACATTTGGGAGAGACAGCTAAATTTATCTGCCTAAGGACAGGAATCTCAGTATTATTGTCCATGTCTCTATGACACTGCTGTCCCCATTGCCGTGCTTTCATATGCAGATGGCTGTGTGGGACAGGATAACCAACAGATAGTGCTCTGTCTCCAGGTGTGGCTTTAAGTGGAATTGGGGGTCATTTCAATTTAAGTGCAAGGCTTAAGATGCCCCCATGAATGTGAGTTCCCTCAGGGCTGTCAGCAGGGTGTGGTCATTGATCAGCAAAATGGCCGCTCCCTCTCTAACAGACAGGTACTTTCTGACTGCTCCTTTGGTGATGACAGTAAGAACAGTTTTTGGTTTTGTTATTTTGGGTCGTAAGAAAGCTCTGTTCCTGGCCGTCACTTCATTGCAGGCTTTATCATTGGTCTACTGAGACGGTGTGCAAAACAGCTGGCCATGTGAACATTTCCAGTACTGAAATCTGCTCAGGTCGTGGCATAGTAAAGAGCCACCGTCCGGAAAGTCCTAAAGTTGAGGAACTGAGCGGTGGGTAAAGTGCTTGCCTTGCCTTGCAAGAGTGAGGACCCAAGTTCGATCCCTGGAACCCATCTTTAAGAAGGGGGGTGGGGTGGGTAGGAAGTAGTGCATTGTGATGAATGCTCATCAACCCAGGCCTGGGGAGGTGGGTAGAGACAGGCAGGTCCCACCAGCCTAGCCACAGAGTTTTGAAACCATAGCCAGTCAGAGGTGGAGCCCACAACCCTGCTCCCAGGAAGTTAGGCGGATTCAGAACTTCTGGAGCTCTAAGCTTAGCTCACAAAAGGGTCAGGCCTGAGTGCTGGCGGCAGGTAGGGGACCAAAGGGGATGGACCCATGGTATGAAAGGGAGGAGACGCAGCAGGGGTTAAAACAGATGAACTCAGGTTAGGAAAGCCTAACCCCAAAATCCAAACTGAAATATTACAAAGACTGGCATGGTGCTGCAAGCAGGAAATGCCATGCCTTGTTTTGTGGGTCAGGCTGCAGGAAAGGACCTACTGTGTAGAAGATGCACACAAAACATAGGTGAATCTCCTGCATAGACTTGGGCCTGCCCTCTGGATAGCTTGTTGAATGTGTGTGAAGATTCTTAATTCTTCTGGTCCCAAGTATTTCCAGCAGGGAACGCTCTGCCTGTGGTAGCTAAGTAGCCACAGAGTGAAGGAAATGCAGTCCTTCCCTAAGCAAACTGGAAGCAGGGTTTGTGTTCTTCTACCCTCAAAAGCGAACCTTGGGAAGCCTGGTGGGCAGCCCTGGAAGGAAGAGATGCAAGGCTGAAACGCGTGGCAGGAAGTTTGTGAGGATGTGACAGCCCGGGTAGAAAGGACGCACATTCAGGCTTGATCACAGAAGTGAGACAAAGCAAGCCAAGGGCCTGCGTGCTGATGATTCTGTGGGAGATCTGCAGGCTGAGGGCTGCCAGGCTCGGAAGATAAGGAATTGAGGTTTAGTAGTTGCAGTTGCTCAAGAGAGAAAAGGGAAGTTTACTCAGATACCATAAAATTGAAAAACGCAAAGGGGGCGATCAGTTCCCAGATAAGATCCACCTGGAGAGCCAGTGTTTGCCACAGAGGACCTTTGGGAGGGCCTGTGACTTTTGAGATCCACAGAGGGAAGCCATCCATGTCAACCAGAATCCTGCCAGGGATCGTGTGCAGTTCCCACCTGATCTGCCCCACACTGCCTTCCCTGAGCAGCTTAGCGTATCAGGCATCTGTGTATCTGTTGTCTCCAGCTCCTCAGGGGATAAGAAATGACAAACCATCCCCTGGTCCTGATTGGTTGTTAGGCTAGCAAGGAAGACAGTAAGTATCCAGCAGAGGCTGGAAGATGGCAAAATAAGTTCTGTAGAGGAAGGAGGAGCAAAGATCTTATCTTACACAGTTTCCTGTGGACAGGAGGCCAAGTTGGGTTTCCCTCAGCATAGCCATGGAGCTTTCTAAAGTTACAGGAAGTGCAGCTCACAGGGAGAAAGGGACAGTAACCCCTAAGACTCCATGTTTGCTCTCGGGACCCCTTCAGATGGCCATGAGAGTAATATGGCCTCAACTCCTCAGCCACTATTTGTGAGTGAGAGGAAGGGGGTCTGGGTCAGTTCCTGTCCTGGTCCTCTTGACAACCTGGGATCCTTCTTAAATCTCCAGAAGACTGAGTGGACACCAGGAAAGATGAGTCCTCAGGCAACATCTCCAAGAACACAGGTCTTACGACCACCATCATCTCCGAAGCACACCCAGTTCCTGGGGCCACCTCCTCTGTGGCTTATGCTTGGATTTCCCAGGAGCATACTCTCTGGGCTTCCATGGGCTTCTGGTGTGGGGGAGGGTCCTCCTGGTACCTGGGACAGGCAGGTTTGTGTCCAGCCAACTCTGAGTTGTAAATTCCACATCATGTTCATGTCTCATGACAGGCACACAGCAGGAGTTCAGCGTTTGCTGGGTAGATGAATAAATTAATGTTCTCCCATCACAACTCAGTGCTCAGCCCTGCCCCTGAGTGCCTCTTCCTGCTCTCCTCTGATCCCCGGGGGGAAATCTCTTTTGTTATACTGTACAAGACACAGTCCAAATGTCTATACTAGAACAGGGTTGGCCAACTTTTCCATAAAGGACCAACGGGCAAATATACTTGTTCAGGTCATACCATCTCTGTTTCAACTCCAGGACATTTCTGTCATGGGGAACTGCACACCGAGCACGGCATGCCCCAAGGAAACTGGAATCTTCCTAAGATCACATGATTTCACTACGTCATGAAATACTCTTCTTCTTTTGATTTTTCCCGGCCCCTTAAGTACTAAAGTTTTGCTTATTTATTTATTGGGATGAGGACATTTGTGGAGGCCAGAGGACAATCTGTAGGAGTTAGCTCTCTCCTTCCATCCTGATGAGCAAACTCAGGTTGGTGGCAAATGCCTTGACACACTGAGCCATCTCTCTGGCCATGCCTAAGTATTTTAATCTCAACCTATGATCTGTAGGCCACAGTGCTCCAAAACCTTTTATAGCAACTATTATGGTCTACCTGCCTGTTGGGGACATAGCATGGAAGCAGAGAGCACTTGTCTAGCGTGGCCACAGGTCTGAATTCCATCCTCAAAAAATTTTTTTTAAAGATCCACTAACTAATTGGCTTATTTTGGTGTTCTAGAAAAAGAACAGGGCACGTGGTGGCACATGCCTTTAATCCCAGCACTTGGGAGGCAGAGGCAGGCAGATTTGCATTAATTTTGTATGAGTTTGAGACCAGCCTGGTCTACAGAGTGAGTTCCACTATGTAGACTACATAGAGAAACCCTGTCTCAAAAAAAAAAAAAAGATATGGCTTTTGTATACAAATGGTTTGAATTCAAATTCTGTCTCCAGATGTCCCTCCCTCCTTGTGTTTTCAGCTGAAACCATCAAGCTGTCTCGCTGCATGCTGGGAGGAAGCATTCTGACAGCAGCGATGATGTGAGGGGGTCTCTCAGTATCCTGGGTAGCTTAAACAATGAAAGTCTGTCATCCCACAGACTTCTGGGCACTGGAGGTCTAAAATCTGGTTGACACAAGACCTTGATTTTCAGACAGCTCCTGAGGACTCCTGCAGTTCTCTTGTACTTTCCGGCTTCGCCTGCAGTATCTGGTGGCCCTCAGATTATAGGTGTGTCTCTCTAGCTCAGGGTCACTTTTTACTTGTGACTCTCAGCGCGTTCACCCTGTTCTGTCTTTAAATGTCCACCATTTACAATCACACCAGTCCCGTCCCATGAAGAGGTCTACCCTAATGCCTCAGTTTAACTTGTAAACACCATCTTTTTTAAGACAGTGTCTCACTGAGTCACTTAGCTGGCCTGGAAGTTGCTATGTAGACCAGACTAACCTCCAATTCAGAGTTCCACCTGCCTCTGTCTCCTGAGTGCTGGGACCACACCTGGCTCTGTAAACACTACATTTCCAAAACAGTTCCCATTGCTGTGGCATTAGGAATTTCCACTTTAGCTTGACTTTCAGCAAGTGCAATCCTGTCCTGTCGGTTGGTAAATTGCAACCCAGCAGGGATGGGAGTGTGTGTGTGTGTGAGTGTGTGTGTGTGTGTGTGTGTGTGATGGGTTGAAGCTGGCAGGATCAGTGTGAACCTGCTGTGAAGATAGTCTCTCACTCAGTGGTTTATTCATTCAGTGCCTCAGTCCACCAAGACGCCTGAGAGCAGGGTTTCCCAGAAGAGGGTACAAGGACTCCTTGGCGCTACACTATGAGGAATCTGAATACCCTGGAGTGAGATGAGACTGAGGCACCTCGCAGTGCCTGACAGTGTCGAGGACTTGTAGAAAGAGGCATTTACAGAGCTCATATAGATCAAACCTGAGACAACATAAGCTTCTAAGTGATTCTGAAAAAAAAATCAGCCTTTGGAAATCATCACCATCATCACCACACTCAGCATCATCGCCACAATAGTCTATCCTTATCTCCTTCTCGCCATGACCATCCTCACTGCCATCACCATTGTTACCATCTTCATTATCACTAGCAGCAGCAGCACCATCACCACTGTATAAACTGATGACATGGTTACTGCATGGTATGGTTAAGGGAAAGGCTTGTAGATGAGGGGGTGGGGCAAAGGGGGTGGAGCTTATCAAGAATAGCAGGGTTATAAGGAGAATGAGCAGTTGGGGGGAGGGAAGGCCATGAGCTAGAGGGAGTTTAAGGAAAGGAAGGAGGTAAGGGCTAGGATGAGACGTGTGGTAAGTACTTGTGGTATTGAAGGAGCCTGGCACCGAAGGTAGCCATTGTCCCAGAGGTAAGGGAAATGACTCCTTTTTGGTAGAGAGGAATTGGCTTCGCAAGTTCCTGAGGTGTGCTGGCTTTTATCTAGCCAACGGAAATCTTTTTGTAGTTCTCCTTGAGTTCATTCCCGGATATTTGGTCTGCCTTTTGGAGTTTTGGGAATTGGCATTTCCTTTGGACCTGACATTCCCGCCTTTGTTGATGGTGAGGGGTGATGCAATCTTTTTCGCAGCTGCTTCTCTGGCTGTGATTAAGTCGTTGTTGTTGGGGCCCAGGAAGGCTGGAATGCCAGTCAAAGGGGGAGGAGCTTCAGGCAACGGTCCGGGCCATTTGTCAGAAGCATCTGGTTTGCTGCCCCAGGTTAAGAGACTAGGAACAGCCACGTCGGCTGGACTGGTTTACACAGGCTTTCCCGGCTGGACTGGATTACACAGGCTTTCCCGGCTGGACTGGATTACACAGGCTTTCCCGGCTGGACCGGTTTACACGGACTTTCCAGGGCTTGCCCATTCCGTAGAACCACCTGGGGCCGGAGTGTTCGGAGCAGCTGACAGGCTGCAGTTGATTCCTGGATGGGGTCTGTCAGCTGAGTGGAAACCTGCTGGGATACACACAGGCTGGGGAGAGAAAGTAGCCTTACTTTAAATCACTTCCTTAGACCCTAACAACTTACACAACCTTTAAACCTTATCCCCTCGTCCAATCATTTACCTGGAGACATAGAAGGCTGATTACCAAGAGCAGTCATCAAAAAAGCAAGTTTGTTTTTTTTTTTTTAAATAAAGAAAAAGTAAAATTGTAGTTAGTAAAGCAGCGTGGTAGTGAGTTTGTTTTTACGCTGAGTTCTGTGGACTTAATCTTTTACAGTATGAATCTGCGAGCATGCCTTTCTCAGCAGGATACCTAGTAGCTCTAGAACAAGTAAGGCCTGGCTTTTACAGATGAAATGGGCTGGCCAGGCAGCTGACTTGACTAAGGTCAGCCAGCTGCTACTAAACTGTTAAAGCTACAGCTATAGCCATCAACACCATCAGAGATCCTTGGTGAGGCAGAGTAGCACAGTCAACCAAGGGTGTCCACAGTTTGCGCAGGGTCCTGACGGTAGGTGAGGCATGTTATTGCCCAGTGGACGGCATTACCACAATTGAAGTAAGTTCCAGGGGGTGTCCTTTGCTGCCCATTTTCTGGAGGTAGCCTCAGAAACTGCCTTTTTTTCTTTTTTTTTTTTCTGCCTGTCAGGGGATACCTTTTCCATTAAACACTTTAAGTGCTGTATTCAGGAGAGCTTTCTGAGGAATCTAATGGCCGTCATCTAACCTATTAAGTATAGCTGATTTTAAACAAACTATTGTTTTTAATATTTTATTTGCTTCAGGTTTAACCTTGACAGCATACACAGAAGGCTATAATCACAGAGTCAGGTGCCCAGCCTGACCCAGGAGAGAGATTCTGGAAGAAATTTTTCAACTACCATGCTTGGGTCTGGAGAGGGAAGGCCATAACCCAACCCCCGAGGCAGCTTTTGAAAAAGAATAGAACAGAATAGAACAATTTTTAAAAAACATTATCTGTACCCAAAAGACATTTGAATCTCTGTAAGGCTGAGTCCCTCCTCTGTAAGGAGGGACTAGAGAAGCAGATTGCAAAGAAGGCTCAGAGATCAGAGATTTTTTTTGAGAGTGGAGAGCAGAGAAAGATTAGAGATGAGAGATTTTGGGGTTATTTGTTTATGCAGTGACAGAAGTTGTTACAATTGGGGGGAATTTGCAACTCCAGAGTGTCATTGTTGGCCACTGAGCTGTACTGAGACCTCACTGTTTGCAGTAAAATAGTGAGGCATTATGGAATCTCTGAGTCCGAGCAGGGAAAGAGGTTAGAGAAGGCAGTATTCTGCATGGGAAGAGTCCATGCTTAAAGACAGGAGTGAGCTGGAGAAAGAGGAAGCCACTGCAAGGTGACCTACACCCCGACACTGGGAGAGAACAGATGGAGGGGAGAAGGGGTTGAAGAGGCAGACTCCAAAATTTAGAGTCCAACATGGTGGGCGGCAGGGGCCAGCAGGACCACACGTTACACACCTTAGGAGACTCAAGTCAGCAGGGTTTTGATTGCTGTTGTTTTTGTTAAGAGAGGCTGACCCCCTTGGAAATGGGTCCATTCGTGCCATTCCTGGGTGTTTGGCACCAGCTGGCACCATAAACTGATGACCTGCCTGCTCCATGGTATGGTTAGGGGCAAGGCTTTTATTGAAGCTATGAGAAAGAGAACGGCCAGAAGAGTCCAGAGCAGAGAAGAGAAGTAGACTGAACATGACAAGCAGACTAGACCTGGCCAGGGCTGTCTGTGAGAGAGAGAGAGAATGGAGAAAACATGGCGAGAGAAGCAGGAGCAGGGCAGAGAGAGAGAGAAAGAGGCAAGAGAGTGAAGGATAGCAGAGTTCTATGAAGAATAAGTATCTGGGGGGAGGGAAGCCTGTGAGCTGGAGGGGGGTTAGGGTAGAGGAGGAGAGAAGGCCTAGGATGCTAGCATGGGCTTTGAAATATGTAACAGGTACTTGGGATACTGAAGGAGCCTGGTGCCTAAGGTAGCCACATGTCCCTTCTGCCTGAGGTAAGGGACATGACTCCTTCTGGTAAAGGGAATTGGCTTCACAGGTTCCTGAGGAATGCTGGCTTTTATCTAACCACCAGAAATCCTTCTATAGTCTAGGTTGAGCTCATTCCGGAATATTTAGACTGCCTTTTGGAGCTTGGGGAATTGGCATTTCCTTTGGACCTGAAAATGAAGAACATTATGACCTTGGCCACAATTAGATAAATCCTGAGGAAATCAGAAGATAAGCCAGGCACAAGAGAACAGACACCATGTGATGTTACTTAGATGAGGTCCCTAATCCGTCAAATTTACAGATGCAGAAGGTAGAAGCGTGGTTTCTGTGGACCAAGGGAGGAGAAATGGCTTGTTGCTGTGCTGTCTCAGCTGGGGGAGGTGGGAATGTTCTGGAGGTGGGCGGTGCTGAACGTGGCTGAGTCACCTAAGTGTACGTAAGGCACAGTCTATACACACACAGTGACAAGAGCATCAGTTTTTGTCTATTTTATCACAGTCTTTTCAAAAACAGGGGCAGCTGGTGTACAGTGAGAGAAAGCAGAGCAGTAGCTCCCATTAGGGAGTGAGTGGGCAGGGGCTCACGATGCCAGCTTGGACTGGAGTGTTCCACTTCTCGATCTGATAGTGGTTATCTGGGTGTGGAGGGCTGATAAATATTTGCCACACAGTTGAGATGTGCACACTGTAGACCGTAGACAACTTAAAGTTCTCTAATGTAACTACAGTATAGAATTTTTTTTTCTAGTTTTGTGGGTCTTTTCCACCCTCTCAGCAGAACATTCTGTATGTGACATGAGCCAGTGGCCCTCGTGGGACGTCACAGCCAAATCCGAGATGCATCACGGATGCCACACTCTCCCTAAGGGCACATGGGTTAAATGGTCTTAGGAATGTCAACTTACTATGTCTTCTGGGTACAGTTTTGTCCCAGTCAGTGCTTAAACGACAGTTGACAGGCACCTTCCCCTGTGCTTGTTAGGTTCAAAGCAGCATCCCAAAATGGCTGGTGACAGTGTCCTTAACAGAAGGGCTTTGGCTGGGTAATCAGAAGGAATGTTACTGGACAAATAAGCCTAAAGCCAGGTTTCTGTTTATTGGAAAAATAGCTATCTTAAGGCAGTTTCTGTTTACGAGAAACTTCCCTGACTCAGCCCCAAAGGTCAACTACCTAGGGCAAAGATATCCAGTTCCTAGTCTATTGGAAGATCGGTGTATCAGCTCAAATACCCCACCCTGCTGATGCCATAAAATCTGCTTGCTTCCCCCCATGTTGTTCCATCTTCAATAAACCTATCTTTCTACCCATGAAGCAAATCTAGTCCAGCAGTTCCATTGCACCCCCACTTAAGAGTGTCAGCTGCTTTTGACCCCGAGGTGAGTGCTGGCTTCTGAGGTCAGGCCTGCTGGGCTTCACGTCTTCAAGCAATAAGCTGCTGACCTGAAAACCCACAAGTCTCTGGTAAGTTTCTAGTTCTCAGGGCCCAGAGCCAAAAGTCTCTCTAGTTTATGAAGGCTTAGAATTTGCTCAGACCTGGGCCTTGAGCTGCAGGCTTTCTGCCTTTAAGTGCCGGGAGCCATATTCTCCTTGTTGTTAAAACCTAGAGCTACAAGCCCAGCCTATAAGTCACAAGTGTTCAAGAGCTCAGGACTGCAAATGTTAAGGAGGCTGAGTCTTGCCCACTTGTAGTGTTTATCAGAACAGAGGCAAAAGAACTCCATTTGGGACATATCTAAGGTCCCTACCAGAACAGAAGGCAGCTGTTCCTGTTCCTCTCTGCCTTAGCTGTTCCAGCTACTGAGTTTTGCATCATCCACAATTCTGTTTCTATAGGTGGGCTACTGTTAAGTCCTGATATCCCATTCTTAGGTCACTTCCTGAGCATGGCCTGGATGCTCCCACTGGAAAGCCCAAGGCTGAGGTACATCTTCGCATACCCAAGGGGGGGTCTCATTTGTCAGGAGCTGCCCAGGATTAGGGTGTCTGAGGGCAGCTCAGTGATGGGTTGCTGGGTGGGGGCCACAAGGAACCAAACTCAGGGGACACAGTTGTTAGATAAATACCACACGTGCTGCTACAGATGTGGTACAAAGAGATTTAATGAACCATGAGGGCAGAGAGAGAAAGAAACAGAGAGTCAGAGAGAGCCAGTGGGAGGGTGGAGAAGAGAGAGAAGAGAACACAGAGTGGGGAGGGAGACAGAGAATCAGAGCGATGGGCAGAGAGAAGAGGGAGAGAGAAGCCAGAGATGATGGCAGGGTGGCAGGCAGATTACACACCGAGCACCTGGTGCAGGCGATAACATAGGATGCAGATGGTGATGTAAGACATCGTCAGGACCCTGAGGGCAGGCCCGTTGAATTGTAAAGATAGTCATTTCTCCACTGTTTCCCCTGTGGAGGTGGATGGAGGGCCAGGTGAGTCAGCACATATATGACTTGTTTCGTTGTATTAAGAGCCCAGAACAAAAGTTCTGGCAGTCTGGAAAGGCCCTGGAAAGGAAGGAGGAGGAAGGCATGGGGTGAAGGCTAGAATTGGAAAGGGGACAAGTGTCTTCAAGACTTCTCTCCTTTTCCCTGGGGACATTTGACCTGAATGAAGTATATCTTGAAGATTTCAACCCAGGGTTTCAGAGAGAGAGAGAGATCCAGGCATAGAGCAACTTGGGGTCAGAAACTTCCCTCTGGCCATTCCAGCCTGGGATTTCCCTGGCAGGGTAGAGTATTGCAAGCTATGCCCGGACAGCTCTGGAATTCCTGGCAGGGAGAAAGAGAGGGAAGAGGGTAGAGAGAGAGAGAGCAAACAACAACAAAAATCCATCCTTGGCTTCCGGCTGCCATGGATTGAATGTCTTCTTGCTGCCCTGTGTTTTCCCCCCTACCCCCACCCCCACCCCACCCCCGCTGTGATGTATTGAAACTTAGAGCTTCAGAAGAACATCTTTGGCTTTCCTTTGGGGAGCTCTTCTCCCAGGGATGTTCCTGATAGCAGATCCTCATCTCTCCCTGCTAACTCCTCAGCATGTGGCTTAGAGAGTCTGCTGTGCTACGGTCCAAAGTGCCCAGCCTGGTGGCCGTGACAACACAAGGCCCCCCCATGAGTTCTTCCCCCCCCCCTCAACCCCCACAGACTTTAAAGCAAGTGTGGCAGTAAGATTTGACAGGGTGGAGAGAGGTGGCCCTCTGTCAACTGCACCCTCTGTGCTGGCATGAAAGGCAGCACAAAATGTGCCCAGAGTCAAACGCTCTGTCAGCAGCTGCTCGTGGACAAACATCTCTACAAAGAAGGATGCCATCTTACCTGTTTTTGCATGGTTCTCAGAGACACGCTCCACAGCAATTTTGATGGAACCCGTAACTGTCAGAGGACAAGCTGGTACCCTTTGTAAGGGACTTCTGCCCTAACCTTTTGGGTGTTTATGGGCCAAGTCCGTGGAGCTAGTACTGAGCCCAGAATGCCTCCCGCCACCATGGAATGGTTTGGGCACCACCAACCTCTGCCACCCACCACCCCTCCACATCCACCTGGGTGTGAGGAGCAGAGCAGGTTGGGAAATGCCCTGTGACCGAGATGCCCTGGATGCCCCACCACCACCACTGGCAAGCCATGTGGGGCCGTGGGCTGTATTTTCATGGTGGCTTTTCTGTTTTTGTTTACCATGGGCACAGAGGTGGTGACTTAGTTGGCAGAGATGAAAACTTCTTGGGTGTCTTTACCAAGGCTGAGCCCAGGGAATGCTGCAACAGTCCCGGAAGAGGCCAGTGCCCAAGTTGTATCAAGGGACAGTGAAGGTAGAGCTCAAAACTTGGAGCTCTGGTCTTAGGGGGATTCAGACTTGCCACTCAGCGGTGGGTTGTACCACTCTCTAACTGTCCTGCAGACAGGAGTGTGTTGGTGAGACCAGGAAACCAGCTGGTGAGACATTTCTGTCACATACCTAGGACTGCCAAGAGCATCAAAGCCACTGGGAACTTTGGCCAAGCCACATGCGTCTGCCCTATCCCACATAAACATGGTGCTGTGTGTGGTAACTGTGGCACTGTGTGTGTGTGTGTTGTCCTGTTCTTATTCACGATGTGACAAGAACCATGACCAAAGCAGATTAGGAGAGGAAAGGGCCTATTTCAGGTCACAGTCCGTCACTGAGGGGAAGTCAGGGCGGGAACTCATGCAGAAGCATGAATCAGGAACAGCGGAAGAATGATGTGTTCTGGGTGGCTCAGAGGCTCACGCTTAGCTAATCTTCTTTCACAGTTCAAGACCCAGGTAATGGTAGTGCTCACCGTGGACTGGGCCTTCCTGCCTCAGTTAACAATCAGCGCAGTTACTGTGGTTGCTCATGCCTTTTGGAGGCAAAGGCAAGCTGATCTCTGTGAGTTTGAGGCCTTCCAGGGCTGCCCAGTGAGATTCCATCTCGAGCAAGGAAAGTCAAGATGAACTCATCTGATCTGCACAGGTCCTCATTTGAGACTCCTTTCTCAGCTGACTCTAAGCTGGTCAACTTGCCAGTTAGAGCTTACTAAGGTATGGGTGACTGCATGAAGGCACACTAAAAGCATTTTACTTACGTAAACTATGGTAGATCAGTACGTGTATTTTTTTCCCTTTAAGACAGGCACTGTTTCCAAGGCTTTACTCTGCAAACTATAGGGTACATGCATGGACACAGCAGCGACTTTCGGTTTAATAAAGTGACCTGCCGACAGAGTAGACAGCGCAGACATAGCACACCTCTTGTGATTTGTAGGGAAGTCCTTCTAAATGGCCTTTTCGGCCACTAACCATCTGTGTTCATTTTCTGTTTGAGTCAAGATTTGAAATTGAGTGAGAATTGAACTTTTTAGCGGGGAGGGGGGGGCACATTATCTGTGGGCATTCCTTATTAAGGAAGGGTCGGGAGTCTCAGAGAGTCAAGTGGGAGCTCAGTGACAAGGACTCTACTGCTTCTAAAACCAGCAGGTTGCCGAGAGAAACAAACAAACAAACATGTTGTCACTGGGGTATGAGTAAAAGATAGAGGGGTTTCTTGTCAGCTTTACATGTCCAGCGTGTCCTGCATGGATAGCGGTAGTTGGCATGACCGTTTACATGTCGCGCACTGTGTTTAAGGGGAGTCTGGATAGCATGATAACGTGATAATGTTCTCAAATGCTGAGAAAGAATTTGAAGAGTTACACAATGTGCAAAGAGATACCCGTTTCTCTGAATTTCAAGGCCACGTAGATTGATGGTCCAGTTATCAGATAGAGACCACCTGCGTTGTGTGGCTCTCCCACGGGTACAGCGAAAGCCTCTCATGGTTTCCACACCGTGCATACCCTGTGCCATTTGCTGCCGGTGAATATGGCCTAGCTATCACACAGGTAGAACAGATTTATTAGGCACCTTGTTAAGCCATTTCGAACCAAGGACTGCGTCACTCTCTGCCAGTCAGCCTGCAATTTTCTTGGCTTTTGTTTTCTGTCGAATAAAGGAAAAATGTCAAGTAGAGCAAAACCTATAGGCATCTGAGAATCAGATGTCTGCGCCGCCGTAGATTAAAAGTGAAAGATCTGAATACAGTCATCTCCGAGGTAAGAGCACTCAGGCTGGAGGCTGGCAGGTGATTTTGAGCCTGTGCCTGGCCGACCCTGCTGCCCCCTGATCAGAGGGCTCCTCTCTCTTACCTCTCTGGCCTTCTGCCTCTGTAGCTTTGTGCTAGGAGATGAGAAATGATCAGTATGTCACTGAATCTGGGTTTGTTTGTTTCTAAGGCTGACACTACATCTCTTGTATTTTTACACTCATTTGATTATATTTTTAACATATTGTAATACAATATCACTCATTTCTATGACTAGATTTCGGTGACCTTTACATTTTGCCCCAAGGGAGTGACTGACTTGCCTCATCTTAACCGCACCGGCCTCGGAGGTATTCATTCTTTCTCTTGTTAATTCGTTCACTCGTTCATTTATTCATTCACTTTACACAAACTCATGAGGTCCTCCTCTGGGCCATGGCCAGGCACTGAAGGAGGGGAATGGAGGCAGACCCTCGCTGGCTCTGAAGACCAAGTTGGGAGAAGGTGACAGTGGACGCTAGATCCACTTCAGGACTTCAGGATTGAGAAAGCAAAGCCAAAGCAGACCCCCAAGGGATTTAGAATGCTTCCAGTGCTTTCTAAGTAAGGGGTGTGAGCTTAGGTTTTTCCACCTCAATGGTGTCCCCTTAGAACTTCTAGAAAAATACCACAAGGGGTCCCAAGGCTTGAAGAGGCCACCTGTAGGTGATTTGCATAAGGCCACATGCTGAGAAATGGCGCCCTTGGAGTCCACCCCAGCTCTGCATGGCTTCGGGCTCACATTTGCAGGGACATTTGCAGGGAGGTGGTTTATTGTCCACAGTGTCAGCTCCCTTGAGAGGAGTCAAGGAAGGTGCTCTGAAGAAGGCCATTCCTGGACTGGGACATGAAGTGCATGTTGGAATGACCAGGGGGCAGTGCGGGGCAGGTTTCCCTGGCAGAAATAAATGTCGTGAGTGTTATCAGAAGCTCGCGTCCGCAATTCTGAGAAGCTGCTTGTGAAAGGGTACTGGCGCTTCCTCATTCTGTTCTCTGTTTCCTCCCTGACACGGGGCACAAATAAATAGGAAGCGCCTAAGGCTCAGGGCGACTTGGAGGCTCCCGAAGGAGGCTGCTTGTGGCCCCCCCACCCAGCACAGAGGTAAGGGTCTGGCTTCCTGCTGTGGCTCTGAGGATGGGCTCAGAGGAGAGGGTGTAGGGGTCTCTAGGATGGAAAGGGACAGGAGAAAAAAACGCTGGAGCGGCATCTCGCTCCAGGGACCTGGGGAGGTCAGACTTGGCCTCTCTGGGAAGACTAGGTCCCGATTCCAAGGCAGTCTGTATGGGAGGGGGCACCCAGAAGTGTACTAGCTGGGTACAAAGCCGAGCCTCTGGGAGGGTTAGGGTCCGCTCTGGGGCTCTGTGAGGACCCAGCGTCATTGGCAGGGAGGACTCCCTTGAATGCTCTATCTGGGGGTTAGCACCATGTCCCACCTAAGTGTGACACCCATGTTAGTCCTTTCCCTGCTCTGAGCTTCCAGCCACACATCTGTGGGACAGGGTGAGAGGGAGGTATAGCTCCCTTTGTCCTCAAACAAAGGGGGGAGGTAGAGAAAATTTATCCACAGGACTCGGTTTGGAAGGGTCCAGAAACATGCCAGACTTTCTCTGCCTCCCTTCCTCCTTCCACACTGTGCTCAGATGGTTTGGGTTCGGGCCCAGATGTGTGTGTTCTGTCCCTAAGGTGCTGGCTGGTGGTTATCTCATCACATAGCAAGGGACCTGTCCCTCCTGGATAAGGACACACTCAGCCCCTCTGCAGACTAGAGTCAGGGACAGCCTGACCACTTTCTCATCTCACAGCTCACAAACTAACTGGCTCATATGTCCCTCATGCCATGTCCTACAGGTCACACATTAACAGTCGCTTGAAAGACAGCTCTGTGACCTGTTAACCTGTTTGCTGGAGGCTCAGGCTCCTGTCCCTGCTCAAACCCAGCACTTAGCACCTTTGAACCCAATTTGGCAACGAAAATGGACCTTCACCTACTTCTCTGTGGGGTAGCACTTCCCCTCCCTCTCCCTCTTTCTGAAGAGCTTTAAAGGAGGACTCCTTCTCTGTCTGGGTGGGCTGAAATGTCACTTCAGACACTACCATGCCCTTGGCTCTAACAGCTCTTTTGCTGGAACCTAACATCTGGTACTATATTTGAAGGGTGTCGGTGAGGAGCCTCAAAAGGCTCCTCCTCCCTTGCTTCTGCTCTCTCTGCATCTAACCCTTGACCTCCATCCTCCTCTGCTGAGTCCCCGGGGTCTTCTAAGACCTCCTGTCTGTCTATACCACAATATATGTCTATATACCAAGTCACAGGGTCCATGGGACTCAGAGCAGTTGAGTATAGAGATATCTGTTCTCAGTCTCCATCTACTGCTGGTAGCCTGGCCGCACTTCAGAAACAGAACCCCAGAGCCTTAAGGACCCGTGTCTTCCTTTCCTAAGAGTAGCAAAATTACAGGTACAAAGTAGCAACAAAATAATGTTATGGTCCAGGGTCACCACAACATGAAGAACTGTATTATGCGGCCTCGGCATTGGGAAGGTTGAAAGCCACTGATCTAGACCCTCTTGAATAGGTTTCATGCTGGCATTGCTCAGCCTCACCTTCTAAGGACTCTCCTCCCAGCTGCTTTCTGCATAACCTCCACACATTTCACCTTGCGGAAGATATCAGACCTCAAATCCTGATTTTCTTTAGCAACACTTACCACAAGAAGCCTGAAAAACAGCTCCTTTGATTTAAACATTCTGAGATTATGCCATATGGTACAAAACGTGTGTACCCCCAACCCCCCCTAAACTTAGCCATCCTTCCTCCTCCACAACTGCCCCTTTGTCAATCTAGGACCACATTCCAAATTATAAAAGGATTCCATTCTCTTTGTTTTTCTGTAAGAATTTGTCCACTGTGCCTCTGCCCAGAGCAACTTCTCTTATCCAAACTCTTGCAGCAAATTTGATCTGATTGATTCTTTCACTCCCAGACCTTGAGTTATTCCCACATGACAGAGGGTGAATGCCTAAGTGTAGGCAGGTGTATACCAGTATGCACGAATGTGTTCGTGTGAGTGTGCGTGTGTCCACACCTAGGATTGGCGTAGAGCCTCACCAGACAAGCTCCTGAGCCTGGTTGTAGGGTTTTCCCTCTTCAGAGGCTCTGCCAGAACGCTTTTGCATATTCAGATTCTAACTTTGTTAAATCATGTCTGGGTTCTTTGTAGTTTCATAGTGAGCAAACCTTTGTACTCACCCCTGGCAATTCTTTTCCCTTCAATTCATCAGTTTTACTCTTTGTGCCAAGCTATTTCTGACCCAGGACTATAGGAGAGGGCATGAGTTCATCAGTGTTTAATGCCAAAGGAAGACACAGACACCTGATTTATCAAGGGCTAGAGTAATCCAGGACTGTGGATGCTGCAAATGCATTACTGCATTGTGTGACTAGGTATATATTCAGAAGCGGCTGCTTTTATCTAATCTAATCTAATCTAATCTGGGCAAGGAAACACAGCTGGCTGCTTTTAATTTATCTGATCTAATCTGGGCAAGGAAACACAGCATCCTCCACTGGGTTTGAAAGGCTCGGGCTTCAGCAAATTCCACCTTACCTGAGCTTATCTTTTGAGGTCACTCAGAATGGGACGATCTCAGAAAGATGGGCTTATCACCCATGGAGTTAGTGAATGCTTACAGAAGCGGTGTGTGTGTGTATGCACCACAAACAAACAAAACCCAGAGTGGCCCTTCAGCCACTTGAATCATTTCTAACTAGTGCCTATTGAAAAATGTCCCCAGCACTTAGACACAGGAGAGAGCTCAAACTCTCTTTTCAGATGAAGAAACCAACTCTGAAAGGTTTGAGTGTTTGTCCAAAGTAACCAGTACATCCCGTTGGTGTGAAACAAAACAAAACAAAAAGCAACACAAAATTCTGGCAGTTCTAATGCCATACTCCCAGAGCCAATGTATCAATCTTGGCTCCCGCTACAATGTAGTTTTGTTTTTTTTCACACTCGTAATTTAAAAAGTGTGTGTGAGTGTGTGTGTATGTGTGTGTGTGTGTGCAGGTTTTGGGCTCCAGCTCTCAGTCAGGGTGCAGAGCCTCTGGGCTCATCACCGATATCTAGTCTCCTTTCATTTGCTGACCCAGCTGACTGAAGCTTTCCTCTCGTCGCCATGTTGTCTCTCCTGGCCTTTTGCGAGCCAAGAGACTCATTCCCTTCACTGCAGTGAGGATGCCTTTCTCCTGGTGGTTCCCGAGCACCTGTCAATCTCACCTACCCCAGAAACCCATTTTCCCTTTCCCTATTCGAACCCCGAACCTTTTCCATGGAACGTTCTCAAGGCTCTCCACGCTGTTTCTTGTCCTGGCTTTGTCACTTGCCCCTCCCCCCCAGCCCACTTTATTCCCCCCCCCCCCCCGCAGACTGGAACAGACCCCATCCTTCCGGCTGACAGTCCTGCCGCGTCTCTGGCTTGAATCAGTGAGCAGCCTGAGCTGGACATCCAGGAAGCCCCCGGGTCCTGCCTTTCTGTCTCTGCCACCCTGATGCCAGGGTCAAAAGTGCACACCGCCCTACTCAGGGTTTTCCGTGTGGTTTCTGGGCCTCAAACTCAGGTCCACATGCTTAGAAAACAGGCATTCTGCCCACTTGAGCACCTCTCCAGCCCCAGCTGCTGGTCTGCGATTTGTTTTGTTTTGTGGTCTCTGGTTTCGATGTTTAACCCCTGAGACTAAAGACATTTGTAATGCTCTAAATGTTTTAGCTTTGAGTTTCCGATCTTTAACCCGTCTTGGATTTGGAAGGGAGAGTAAGATGTAAAGAAGCAGCTTAAAAGTGTGGTCCCCTCCTTGGCTAGAAGGCACCTGTCACGTGTGTGCCCCTCTGCCTCTCAGTGGCTGGGAACAGCACGCTGCACTTCTAAGCTCTGACACTCTCCTTATATTCCTTATTGTTTTAATTAAGCACTTTGTTTGTTTGTTTGTTTATTGCTTTGTCTACAGTTATATTTGTTACCCAGTGGTCTCTCCTCTTCCCTTCCATTTCTTGAGATTCAGAATCAGCTCGTTCGGGGCATTAAAAAAATCCTTCTATACCCTCCATTTCCACTTTTCTGAGCTTCAGGATTACTGTCACCAAACTGACCCCTGGAGACTTTCTCCTGTGCCGGCCCCGGCCAGGAGGGGCAGCCCTGCCAACCCCTCTGGCTGTGACACTGCTCTGGGTATCCGGAGGACAAACTCAGGCCATCAGAATGGTTTGCACGCTGCGCATTTCCACGGTCCTGTTGTTTCGAGTCAATCTGCCCTTTTGTCCCTTGCTGGCGATGCGCTGTGAGTCGACTTCTGAAGGGCTCTCTTTCCCCGGTCAAACGCCCACACTTGGCCACCGCACACACTTCAACAAATCAGGATCTGGGGTAAATTTCTGTTTCCCTGACCCCTCCCCAACCATATGCTTCTTCATAAACTCAGGGATTAGAGCATAGAGACACTTCTGTTTTCCCTCCTTTCTCCCTTTCTACCGCCTCCCCCGACCCCTTTTCTCCCAGGTCTTCCTGTTCCTATACTTAGCCTTCTCCCTTAGAGACATTTAAACCTTATTTGTTTAGTTTTTTATTTTAAGACCTGCTCTCACTGTGTAGCCCAGGCTAGCCTCAAACTCCTAGTCTGCAGTAATCGGCCTCACTACTAGCTGGTACTGGAGGCATACCAAGGCCCTGACTCAGTCTGTATGCGTCAGTGTCCTTCCTATTTATATTCTATGCAGGCACTTGGGTGTAAATAGCATTTTTGTACCCTCATAAGCCAGGCGGCAGGTCCTTAGCCAGTTTTCAGTTCTCCTCCGCCTCCGCCTCCGCCTCGCAGCCGCCTCCCACATTAGTAATCTGAGCTTTTGCCTCGCCCTCGCCACTTCTGCAGGCTCGCTTTTGCTTCATACAGCGGCAAGTCTTTCCTACCTAACATGCAAGACCTGCTGGCTTCTCTGTTCCAAATTGGTGTGCTGTCTTGCTTGGAATCTGTCTTTCCAGAAAAACAGGCCAGAATGATTTTTTTCCAGGAAATGGTCTACAAAATTCTTCCCTACCTTCAGGTAACTAAACATTTTGGTTGACTGTTGAACGGCAAAGAAGACTTGGTCTCTTTTATTTTTTGATGTATTATTGTTTATGCGGGACAGGCCACACGTGTACCACAGCAGGTGTGTGGAGGTCAGAGGGTAATTTCCTGGGCTCAGTTCTCTCCACTATGGAATTCGGGACTTGGCCTCACTTTGCACCATCAGGCTTGTGCAAATACTTTTAACTGCTAACCCATCCCCCAGTCCCATCACTGTGCGTTTAGAAACCGGGGTCCCTCCTGAGAAATTGTTTCCAAATATGTCCTTTGTCCTATTGCATGCAGCCTGCCATGTGTTTCTGGAACTTCTGGAAGCTTCTCTAGGATTACCCTCCTCTCGAAAGACTGGATGCCCACATTGGCACCTAAGTGGGTGCCACGTTCCTGTGGAGGAGCCTTGGCCTCTGCCCCTTGCTCAGCAGCTCCTCCTGTAATCAGCTTCTCTCTCTTGTTTCGTGATTAGCAGAGAGCCAGCTTCCTTAAACCCAGAGGCCATTCCCAGCTGTCTATAGAAACTGTCACAGACAGTGCTTAGCTCCATTCCACGGGTATTCACTTTCCCCCTCACAAAAAGAGACACCCACAAGCAGATTTGAGGCTTGTGTTGTTACTTCAGAGTGAGGAAAGAAAGCCTGATTCCCTCCCCATTGCACCTTCCTTGGATGTGGCATCCATCCTTACCTTATGATCCAAAATGGCTGCTGGAGTGCCAACCATCACTTCTGAAATACAGGTTAGAGAAAGAAAGAAAATAATTTAAAAAAAAGAAAAAAATTTTAAAAAAGGAAAAAGACAGACCTCTTGAATGCAAGTCCATGTCTTTTAAGCAATCTTTAGAAAGATACATACTGGGCATTTAGTTATGTCACCAGGCCTAGTGGTGGGAGAGAGTAAGAAATATTATCTTTTATTCTGTGCAAAATAAGCCCAATAAACAAGGGATAGCTAGGCACTGGTGCTGTTAGCCACACGTATGCATTATTCTCTGCCCTCTGCTTGCTCTCTTTTCCAGGGCTTCCATGGTATTCTGTACCCATCTTTATAAATCCACCTCAGTCAGGTGCTTGTCTATGGTTCAGCCCATCAGTGCACTGAGTTTTCCAAAATCTTGCATCTCCCCTATCTTCAGACATCTTGGCTTGTTTTTACAACAGCAGTCTGTTTAAATGGTTCTCGGCTCTGCGGTAACCAAGGGGAGCAGGCTCAGGGATTCAACTTTTCCTGTCCTTGGGCTCTGTCTGGTCAATGAGAGTATGTCCAAGCGGTATGCATTGGAGCAGACATAGGACACGTCTGCCACCAGTAATCGGGAAACACAACCTCTCGGGGAAGTATGGTGAGAGAGCGAGAGCCATCAGCCAAGCCAGCTGAGCTCAGTCCCAGCCTGTCTGACACAGCGTGGCATCGTGGACCAGTTGCATCACATCCCCACACCATTTCCTGTCTGTAAGGATTCTAACAGCTGCCTTGACCAAGATGTATCGATCTCCACAAAGCGCTCTGCACACTTCCTGGCTGGTGGTGGGCATCGCTCCTTGGTCGGCTGCTAACGTGAATCCTCTGTGGGTATTTAAAGGCTCTGCTTGTGTTCTTCAATGGCCCAGATGATAACTTATTCTCCATGATTTCAATTGTTAGGGACTGAATACATCCCCAGTGAAAGGGGCTGGAGATGGGGCCTTCGGGATGGGATGGGTCAGGGAGCAGAGCCCTTAGAGTGACCGGTGCCCTTGTATTAGACATCCCGGGATGCTCCCTGAATGCCTCCACTATGGTGGCAGCAGTGAGAAGCCAGCAAGGAGGAGGCCTCAGATGACCTCAAACCTGGGTGTGCCTTGACCTTGACCTCACCACTTTCTAGAACGCCAAGAAATAAATGTTTGTGGTTTTTCTGAACTGCCTCATCCGTGGTGTTCTGTGACAGCCTCCCAGGTCACTGCATTGGCGCGTTTCTCTATCTATCTATCTATCTATCTACCTACCTACCTACCTACCTATCTACTTTTGCCCACATTGTCCTTTGCTTGGCAACTCTATCGGCTTCTTAAAAGGCAGGAGGTTGAGCTGTGAGATGCTTTTTCATTCCTCTCTGTCTCAGAATGTTTTGGTTACTTTTAAGCGTAGACAGTGCTGGCAGCAACAGTTTGATGCGATTTAGAATGTAAGTTTTTAATTAACCTCAGGTTTGGGGAGTGGTGTGAGAGAGAGGTTTGGGATTTGTGCGTGTTGTTGTTCATTTTAGCGTTTTTCAAATGGAATATTTCATCATGTTACACTGTGTCCTGGTTCTTCTGTTTATATAGAGCATTCTGGAATGAAATAACACTTGTTCCAGTCAAGGTGTCCACTGACTAGATAGGTAGATGATTGGTAGGTAAGAGATAGTTATAGATAGATAGGTAGATAGATAGATAGATAGATAGATAGATAGATAGATAGATAGATAGATAGACAATACATGACTGAATAGACAGACAGACAGATACATATGGATGGATAGAAGGATGAATAGACAGATGTGTACATTCATAGATGGACAGATAGGCGGATAATATATAGACATACAGGCAGATGGGTGCATTGATGGACAGACAAGTATGTGTGCTGCGTGTATCTCGACTGAAGTTTCAAATGGCCTTGCAGGAGAGGGGGGCCACAGCGATTGCCCCGCATCTCTGGTACTTCCCAGGTGAACTTAATGAAAACGAGGAAATCCCCAGGCTTCGGAGAAAGGGGAACTGGGGAGCAGAGGGAGCTGTGGGAGAACCAACGGCAAGCGAAGCAGAGGCGGGGGGAGCACCGGGGTCTCATGTGCTAGAGAGCAGGGGAGGATGGGTCCCTGCAGAGACACAAACAAGAGAGAGACCACGCCTGGGTGCACACCCCCCCAACCATCAGACTTGTGGGTCTCAGCACCAGCCACGCTCTCATCTCAGGGCCCTGAGCGGAGGTCTGAGGAGGGACCTGCTTCCTCAGGGGCCACCAACCCCACCGTTCCTACAGTCATGCTTTAGGCCGGTGAAGCTTAAGGGAAGGGAATAATCCCAGGGCACCACACATCAGGGCCTCCAATCAGGGTTCCATCAGCAGTGTCCTGAGCAGCTCTCAACCTACACACCCTTTTGCAGTCCCAGAGGATGCTGTCTAGGAATGGAGACTCATGAGATGGGTGACGTGAGCGTGGGCCCAACCCCCAGCCAAGCGCCAACACAGAAACCCAGGGCAATGAGGACAGCAGCCTACCCATAGCCTACCTGTGCCACCGCCTAGCATCCCAGAATGGACCAGCAGGTGGCTCTGACCTGCGGGCTGCTCTACATGGCCCTGATGGCTCTCTGCTGGAGACACAGTGTGACAGAGGCACAAGGTAAGTCTGTAGACCCTTTCCCTTTCCGTGGGAACCAGGGTTTCATGGTGCACGCCTTTAATCCCAGCACTCAGGAAACAGAGGCAGGCGGCTCTCTGTGAGCTTGAGGCCAGCCTGGTCTACAGAGTGAGTTTCAGGACATCCAGGGCTACATAGTGAGACCCTGTCTCAAAAAAGAAAGGAAGGAAGGAAGAAAGAAATGAATAGAAAAGTAAAAGAAAGACAGGAAAGAAAGAAAGAGGAAGAAAGAAAGAAAGAAAGAAAGGAAGAAAGAAAGGAAGAAAGAAAGAAAGAAAGAAAAAGCTAGTTGTGGGACAGGAGAGGGGACACCTGGAGGGGAGATGATGACTTTCCTGCTTCTCCTCGACAGACACTGTCCCTCTGCAGACCCTGCAATGCTACAATGACTACACCAGCCGCATCATCTGCAGCTGGGCCAACACGGAGGACTCCCAGGGACTCATTAACGTGACTCTCTATCGCCAGGTAGACAAGTGAGTGCCACCGAAGCCCACTGAGCTGCAGCACAAGGACCCTGCTGTGCCCTCCTAACCTCTCCTAACCCCTGTGCCCGCAACGGGGAACTGCCATCGTCTCTCTCGTCTTGTGTATGTGCCGCCCACTGTCCCAACACCTGCAGCAGCTGCAGCACCAGGCCTCCCCTGAGCGTCCCGTCCCTCTCCCAGGATCTGGCTGTCTCCAAAGGAACTAAACTGTTCCTGTCACTCAGAAGTACCCCTAGTCAAATGGCCAGGCCTGAACCCTCTTCTGCCAATCCACCTTGTAGCTCACCTTCACTTGTCTCCCGGCCACCACATTCACAGGGGTCTCCTTGTTTCCCTTTTCGGTTCTGTCTGCTGGAGAGTGTGAGATCTCTAAACGCGCCCTAGTTTCCTATCTAGACGCAGTCCTTGGAGAGCTCATGGGCAGAGACTCTCGGATGATGATAACCAACTCTAGCACAGACTTCCCTGCCTGCCATCCCCACCTCTCCATGTTTTTATTTAAGTAATCCTTTTCTCTGACTCTAAATCCCATAAGCCAAATTCTGCTCTTGCTCTGAGGACCGTCCTGCCTCTGTCTCCACATCTCGTTTTGTTAGCTGGGAAGGAATGGCAGCCTACCTAAATGACTATGGTTTTAACTGGCTTCCTCCTTTTCTGCTCTTTAGTGAACACTAATAAGTTTATCTCCAAAAGAGATGCATGTCTGACCAACTCGGACACCATGGCCATCCAGTCTACTTACAATCACCAGGATGGCACCCCCTCCCTACTCCATCACCCTAAGCCTTGACATCCTGCACCAAAAACAAGCCCCCCACCCCTTCCTTCAATGGCAGGTCTCTACATGCTTGCGACTAACAAACACACAATGAACCCTATGTTCCTTGTGACCGGACTCAAGACTGTTTTGCTTGCATTGTGAAAGCCAATACTCAGGGACAAGACGTTAGGGCCAAAGAAAGGACTAATTGTCAAGTGTACAAACTCAGGAAGATTCCAGAGACCACTCTGTGCTGATGTCACAAGAGTAGGATTTCAATGGGGCCTTGGGGAGAGGGCCCTTTTGGTCTCAGGAGGGCTTTGAGGCAGTTACCAAGTGGCCCTAAGTTTCAGAGTGATCCGGGTTTCAGATACAATGTTGCGATTCTTTGAAGGTCAGTGGTTGTCCTCGGTGCTGCGCATCTAGAGAGACATTACCAATCAGTTTTATGAGTTTGTCTCTTTAGTTTCTTTTCTCAAGAACAGTTAACAAGTTGCAGTTGAAGATTCAGAAATGCGGAGGAGGGCAGATGACCTTTAGGTAGAGCATGACCTTGATCTGTTTATATGGCCTCGGTCAGAGGTTCTGTGTAGAGCAGAGCTAACCTTAGATCAAGAATAACATACTGCCCAGCTGTGTGACTGGCAAAATTAGTGATCTTTTAAAGTCAACTAGAAACCTTTGAAGCTAAGAGCTTTTTAGGCTCCTCCCTGGGTTGCAGGCAGATTTCTTGTGAGTGTTGCTCATTAACTAGATAGACCGTAGACTGCTCACCCCCCCCCCCACGCTCTACTCTATGCATTCCAATTACAGGCCTGGTGGCGGCCCAGGGACTTTGCATGTGCTGCAATCAGCCTGCTGCATTATCTACTTTTCCCCCACGTCCTTAGAGATTCTGCCCATATGATATGTGCAGTGAGTGAATCCATCTGTACTCCTCACAGCCAAATCTAGGCTCCTCGTTCTTGCATTTTTGTTCTGTTCAACATTTTCTCATGACACGTGTTACTTAGTGTTACTTATGTTCCCATCGAGATTCTCACTGCATGGGCATGTACCTGTGTGTGTTGTGTCTCTGTGTGTGTGTGTCTGTGTTGTGTATATGTGTGTCTCTCTGTGTGTCTCCGTATATATGTGCATGTGTCTCTGTGTATATGTCTGTGTCTATATGTATCTCTGTCTCTGTGTGCCTGTGTGTGTTGTTCACTGTCAGACATTGACCTTGGATCAAAGCAGGCATGTGGTAAGAACTAATGAGTGTTCACTGACAGGGAACAACATCCAGTGTCCTGCAACTTCAGTGAGGGCCTGAAGTGGTCAAAGTGCCCATCACCCCACAACTGTGTCCCCAGAAGATGTGTCATCCCCTACACACGCTTTTCCATCACCGAAGATGACAAGTACTCGTTCCAACCAGATCGGGATCTGGGCATCCAGCTCACGGTTCCGTTGGCCCAGCACGGTAAGGAGCTGGGGTCCTGCAGTGTGTACAATCATGGCAGGTTACTGGATGTGGCCTCCAGTGAGGGTCTCTCGGGCTCAGGGACCCTGTCCTGGGGTTGAAGCAGATGTGACTGATGCCCCTGCCGGAGACTGCTTCTGCCACAAGCCCCAAAGCTTCCCTCCAGAAGGAGCCGTGTGACTCCTGTAATACTGTCCAGGCAACAGAGCTCTGGTCTCTGCTGTTTTGCCTCATGGCTGCAACACTTTGCCCTGTCATCGAGACCTACAGAGTTTCCATCCTCTTTCCATGCTTCCTACCCAGAGCCAGGCTCCTCATCCGCTTCTCTGGCCCCCAGGGGTGTGCATCAGGTCCACAGGGCCCACTGTTACAGCATGCTCTCAGGTGGTCACATCTGTGACATGTCACCAGCACTTCAGACTGAAGGAGGAACAGAGGTTTGCATTGTCATTCTAGGCCTGAGCATGTATCAGGCTCTTAGGGGGACACAGCAAATCCTGTTTGCCCTCCACCAGTGCTAGACTGAATGCTGTTGTCAAGTGACTGGCGCTGGTGTCTGAGAGAGTCCCTCCTTCTGGGGCTTAGAGCTGAAGGGAGAGGAGACACACAGGAGCCAGCTGCCACGTGCAAGGATGGAAGGCAAAGGGCTCTGGCAATCAGGAAGGGCTTCCCAGAAGGAAGGAGCTTTGCAGCCAAGTCCTTGGTTTGGGTGGAGCTCAGAGCCAGAAGCAGTTCTTGGCCAGGAAACCACACGTGCAAAGGCTGGTCACAGGGGCAGGTCTGGAGAGAATGGGGAATGCGCAAAAACCCAGTGAATGTTCACTGTATCCAAGGAGCATCAAGTTCAAAAGGGAAAATATGAGAAATGGGCAGTGGATCTCAAGCCTTGAACTAGGCAAGGGGGACAGGAAGAAGGTAAAGCTACCCTAGTGTGACAAGGACGGGGTTACAATGAGCTGTGGCGAGACCAGAAGAAGGTCAAAGGGTTCTGTCCAGGGACAGGAGCCTAAGAAAGCCATCAAGGAAGACAAACCCGGATTCTGGGCAATGTTAGTCAGTGGTAGGCACCTGAACTGTGGAGGGTGGGTAGCAGGAGAGGAAGCAGACTGGCTCACAGCGCCCTCTGCTGGGAAGAAGGCCCCAGTGCATAGCCAGGCAGAAGGAGACCCCACTGAGCTAAAAGTCTGGACCATGTAAGGCAGAACTTCTCTGGTTCCGGGCCTGAAGCTTCACAGGAATGTTCCTTGGGGCTCTTGTGCTCTTGCTTATGATCATCAGCTGATGGGGTCAGCACTGAACTTGGGCGGGCCCTCGGGCCCCCCAAAAACCAGGCTGCTCTCAGCTCCTGGTTTGTGCATGCGGAGCCCTCACAAACCTCACCTCTTTCCCTTGCAGTACAGCCACCGCCCCCCAAGGATGTCCGCATCAGCCCCTCTGGGGGACATTTCCTACTGGAGTGGAGCATGCCCCTTGGGGATGCCAAGGTCCCCTTGCTGCCGCAGGAGGACATACAGTTTGAGGTGGCTTACAGACGGCTTCAAGACTCCTGGGAGGTAGGACCCTGAGCCATCTGGGCCCAACCTTACGGGGTGGCCCCTCAGGCTCCTCCTTCAGCTCCCCTGTCTCCACAGGATGCCCCCAGCCTCTACACCAGCAACGTTTGGGTCACTCTAGAGACAAAGCTGTTCCTACCGGACAACACCTACGTGGCCCGTGTACGCACTCACCTACCCCCAGGGTCAAGGCTGTCTGGAAAGCCCAGCAGATGGAGCCCAGAGGTGCAGTGGGACTCCCAGCCAGGTAACGCAGCCCTTTGGGAGTGCCCCTCTTAGAAGCCCAGACAGTGGAGATATTCTGGGCCGGAGGCTCCAGCATTTACCTTACCTTGCCATCAGCGCGTCCCACCAGCCCTATGTCCTCAGTTCTCCAGCCGGGCCGCTCTGTCTCACACAGGGGACAAGGCCCAGCCTCAGAACTTGCAGTGCTTCTTTGATGGGATCCAGTCCCTCAGCTGCTCCTGGGAGGTGTGGAACCAGATGACGGGCTCTGTTTCCTTTGGGCTCTTCTACAGCTCTAGCCCCGGCACTCCGTGAGTGGCCCCTGGCCATCCTTCCTTGCTGCTTCTTATCCCCGGGGCCATACCTCTCTGAGGTCTTAGCCTGATCTGATCCTCCCCTGGCCGCTGCTCTCAGCTCAACACTGCTTCCCCAGGGAGAAGGAATGCTCCTCGGTGGTGAAGGATCGGCAGGACAGTCTCTTCACGCAGTACCACTGCACTCTAACCGTGCCTGATCCCAGCGCACACAGCCAGTACACAGTCTCTGTTAAGCCGCTGAAACAGGAGAAGCTCATCCAGAGCTTTAACCACAGTGAGTTTGTCCTGCCTTTGCATGAGTTCCCAGTACGATAGGGGTCCATTGTGTCACCCCAACAAACACAGGGACCTCTTTGGCATCTTTGTGTTTGCCACTTTCGAAGATTTGCAGACCGAATGATAAAATAACTCAAAGTAATAAAAAAAAAAATGACTCTTCTTGGGTTAAGAGCATGGCTCAAAGGGTGAGAACAATTGATGTACAGGCCATGAGAATGTGAGTTCAAATCCCAGCACCCACATAAAAATATTGTGCATGCTCACATGTACCTGGCACAAGACAGGAGGATGGTTGGGCTTTCTGACTACTAATCTGCATCCAGGTTCAGTGAGGGAGTATGTCTTAAGGGAGTAAGACTCAGAGAAGGGACAGGAGAGATTCTTCTCTGCCTTCTGCATCCCTGTGCATGGGCACCCACACCCATAGGCAGGCAGATACAGCAGGGAGATGGAGAGACAGAGACAGAGAGATGGAGAGACAGAGACAGACAGAGATGGAGAGAAAGGTCATTCTAATGTGCTTCTACTGTCTTCAAGGAGACAGGGATGCCACCACCAGCTTGCAACTCTCATCCTGCTGCAGATCACGCTATCGCCCCTCAGGAGTCTCGCTGGAAACCTGCTCCCTCCTTCCCTTCTGCTTCCTCTCAGCTACACACCTGCCCCTGCCTTGGACCGCTGTCCTCTCCCTCCTGTGGTTCCCAGGATTTCCTGCAGTCCTCCAACAAATGTTCTCACTTCTCAAATCCTGCTCTCTGTTTTACTTTTGTGCCAGGCAAGGAATGTATGCCAGCAGATGGCTTCCTTCTAGATCCATGTCTCACCTTCCTGGCACAGGGCAAGGACTCCGATATAAGGGAGTCTTTCCATCCAACCAGTAATGCGAGTCATCTTTGATAGCTTTGTCACCTGAGTCCACACACAGGGTTTTCTTCTTGGGGTCCTCCCCCCAGGAGGAAATGGGATTCCTCTGATTCAAGAGACCCCCTCTGTGTGCTTTAGTCAACCATATTATTTTTGTAAAAGCCCTTTGAAGTCATAAGCTGCGAATCTTTCGTTTTGATGGAGAGACAGAAGGGCTACGGTGACTGAGTGACTTACCTTGAATTGTCCACCTCCCTCAGAATGTACATCAGGGACACATGAGAAAGCCTGAATACATGCCCATGTCTCAGTCTTTAACTTTCAGTCTGGCCGCAGCGTGATGGGGAGATGGTTTTCTGGGTGTGTCTGAAGGCCTAATACACAGCCTTGCCCTGGAGGCTTTTAGAATAGCCAAGGACTTGCTAGCCCATCCTGGCTTCAGGAAACTCTCAGCGCTACCAAAAGAAGGACACAGGACAATGGAGACACAAACTCTATGCTGCCCAGTCTTTAATTTCTGGGGCTCAGCTTCCCTGTGTGTAAAATGGGGGAGGTTAGCGTATCTTGAAGGGGAAGGAGGAGAACAGAGCAAGGGAGTTCCCACAAAGTGTGTTGCCCAGGGCCTGGAATAGTCCTTGAGCCTAGACAGGGCCACTGGTTGCTTTCTCTCTTTAATCCAACACTAGCAGGGAAGCACCACGCTTTAGACCACCCATGACCCAGGCTTATCTCAGCTGCTCCTCAGCTTGGGATACCACTACGATGCGGTAATGCTGGGTGCTTGTCTTAGTTATTTTTTCATTATTGTGACAAGACATCATGACTATGGCAACTTGTAGAAGAGAGTTTGCTTTGGGAATATGGTTTCAAAGGTTTAGAGTTCATGATGCAGATCAGTAGCAGAGGCACCAGGGGCAGAGAATCAGCTGAGCACTCACATCTTTTTGTTTGTTTGTTTGTTTGATTGATTCATTGGTTTTTGAGACAGAGTTTCTCTGTGTAGCCCTGGCTGGCCTGGAACTCACTTTGTAGCCAGGCTGGCCTCAAACTCATGTAGATCCACCTGCCTCTGCCTCCTGAGTATCAGGGCTAAGGATGCGCGCCACCATGATCGCATCTTGAATCACAAGCCAGATGTAGAGTACAACTAAACCCCTCCCTGCCCCTGCCAGTGACACACCTCCTCCAACAAGGCCACACCTCCTAATCCTTCCCAAACAGTTCCACCAACTGGAAACCAAGTATTCAAACATATGAGCCTGTGAAGACATTCTCATTCAAACCCACCACAGAGTGCAAAAGAGTCAAAGTGGCTGGGGGCTGGGGATATTGGTCCAGGGAGAAGAGTACCTGTGACCACCTTGGATAATGAGGAATGTTCTGCTGGAGGGAGGACACCATGACGCTCCCTCAAATTACCCTCTCCCCAGTCCAGATGAATCCTCCAACCCTCGAGGTGGCCAAGAATGGAGACAGCTATTCCCTGCGCTGGGAAACTGAGAAAATGCCTTATGGTCACATTAAGCACAAATTCGAAGTCCAGTACAAGAAGAAACTGGACAGCTGGAAGGTAAGGTCCAGGATGCGGGGGAAGTTACAGATGGAGAGGAGAGGAAAGAGAGAACACGCTAGAGAACTCTGCTTACCATGAGCCTGACCCCTGTGCCTTAGAACCACATGGTCAACAGGCAACAGCCCAGTTTCTTGATGAAGGATTCAGGCTCTGAGAGGTGGCATGACATGGCCCCACGGCTAGTTGCTGCCCTTGAGCTGAGGGGGCAGACTGTCAGTGGAGCAGCAGAGGTGCCTGGAATGAAGGTTTCAAAGATCACCAAGGCCTGGGTGGATTTCCTCCCAGGAACCAAAGCTGACCCATTGGTGTAGAGGCTGAGGGCCAAGCCCAGGTCAGGTGTGTCTAGCTCACATCCCACATACAGAGGCCTGGCACCTAGAAACAGACCCCGGCAGGACTACTTGGCCAGCACTCTAACTTCAGAGAGAAAATGGGGAAACTGAGGCCCGAGAGTGAGTCAGCAGAGAGTCAGGAGAAAGTCATTCCTGATGCCCAGCTTACGGTCTAGAACCCAGCCAATTAGCATGATGCTCCTGGATCAGACTCAATTTAGGCCAAGGCAGGAACCAGATAAATGGGGAGGTGGAGAAAGTGTGGGCTTGGGCCTGGGCGCCGCTGTCAGTGGTGGAAGACGTGCCCCCACAGTGGCTAGTCACAGTAGCTCTATACTGGGGTCCTGGGGACTGGAGATTCAGTGGGTCTAGAGGTGGCTGGGGGCGGGGCAGTTGGGCCTCTGACCCCAGCTGGGGCTCAGCTTCTGCGCATCTGCCACTGCAGGACAGCAAGACAGAGATCATGAATCTTTCACATAGCATGACCCTGCCACAGCTGGAGCCTGGGACCACATATGAGGCCAGGGTGAGGGTCCAGACCCTTCCTAACTACCCTGGCATTTGGAGTGAGTGGAGCGACGCGTGTGTCTGGACCACTGACTGGGGTACGTCTCTCGGCGTCCGCCATGCCGCCGCAAGGGCAAGGGATGCTCCAGACCACTCTACCCCGGGGGATGGCGCTGGGTGGACAGCACACACCATACGTGGGGGAGTTGGGAAGGAGGGCATCTGTCTCGCGGTTTTTGCTACTTTCCATTGGGGCTTAGGCCTCTATTCGTAGTGCACTTGGTTTTATTAGCCTTTGCGGCGGCCATGATTGGTCAGTCTGGGTTTCATGTTACCATGGCTACAAAGCTACACTAGTTACATACACACGTGCGTGCCTGGGGTTAGACGGTTGGTGGTTTCCATCGGTCCTGCTCAGCTCCCCTCCCTTGACACTTGCGTCCAACCCTAGCTTTTCCAGAGGGACCCTCTGCTGGCTCACCTTCCCATCTTCCCTGACCTTCCCTGGATTAGGAGACATATCCCCCCCCCACCACCACGCCTCCTTCAAGAAGCCTCCCAAGGCTCAACCAGTCTCCTCTGGGCACTTACCACTGATGCTTAGGGCAGAACTCCCCCACACTGAGCACTGGGTTCAGGCCTAAGGGTTTTCCCCAAGTATCTGCCCTTCCTCACAGAGGTCCTGGGGAACACTGGCCTCCTCCCCTAGCCTGCATCCTGCATCCCACCTAATGCTACTTCTCCTTCTTGTGAACAAGTGATGCCCACACTGTGGACAGCCCTCATCCTCATCTTCCTCATCTTCACCTTGTTCCTGGCCCTCCGCTTTGGCTACATCTATGGACACAGGTGAGTGCAGCCTATGAAACCGGGCTCTGGGGCCACAGGGATAACACAGCCTGGCACACTATCACTCCTGCTAACCCTGCTCCTCATCCCCCGGCTTCAGTTTTCCCTCTATACATGGGCCCGGAGGTCTCTGGACCCCCTCATACACACGCCCCCACCCTCCTGCTGTCTTCCAGGCTGTACAGGAAGTGGAAGGAGAAAATCCCCAACCCCAGCAAGAGCCTCATGTTTCAGGTAGGAAGGCAGGACCTGCTGGCTCCCTGCCCCATTGCTGACCCAGCGGAGAAGGGTGGGAGGGCTGGGCTAGCAGGAGGCGGGTCTCTGGGACTCCTCAGGTACCCTAAGGAGTCTCACAGATTGCCCTGAGCTCTGTCTGGAGCCACAGACAGAACTAAGAGCATTCCCATGCAGGAATTCTCCTGGGCGTAGGGAGGGGACTGAGGGCCTCCAAGACAGGACTTGGGCCTAGCACAACCAGATGCCTCTGAGCCGGTAGGAGCAGCAAGGGTGTCTCCAGAGGGTTGGGTACTGAGACAAGAATGTCAAGAATGGAAAAGATATGGCTGTCAGCTTCTCATGAGACAATGGCCATGGTGGGCACCAAAGTCATGGGAGAAGAAGCCGTGGAGAACAGTGTGGCCTCTTCCCCTCAGAAGCTCGAGGGCTGACGGAAGTCACTGTCCCTTGGGTGACTCCCGATTTCTTAGAGGAGAAGCCAGAGCTGGGCCCACCATGGGAACATTTTTCCCATGTATGGACCCCATGGAAGACGCCATACACTCATGCCATCCTCCACTGTCCCCTCCTTTCTGAGGTACCACATTCATAGGCACAAATATCCTTCCCCTTCTAGGATGGAGGCAAAGGACTCTGGCCTCCCAGCAGTATGGCAGCCTTCGCCACTAAGAACCCTGTGTCCCAGGGACCACAGAGCAACCTTTTTGCTGAGATTAAAGGGTGAGTGGTAGGGCTCTGACCCTTGGAGAGCCTGAGGGAGGAAACCTTTCCATTGTACACATTAGGGTAGCCTGTGGGTCTCTGAAGAGATTATGGGAGGTGGTGGCCACTGTAGCAAGTGGCAATCCAGGTAGACACAAGGAAGATCTCCCTCACTCCCAGGTTAGGGTGAGCCAAAGGACAACAGCATGCCGGAGCAGGAAGCCTCTCCTAGCCAGGTTACCTAGGCAAGCCCTGCACTGCAGTGGCCTCACGGATGGCTGAATGTGCAGGCCTGCAGCACTTGGACCTATGTAGGGAGAGCTAAGTCTGTCTCCCGGGGAGTTGGTAGACCTGTCTGATACCCGGGCAAGTGTGAACCTGGCCCCGAAGGTAGTGGGATGCAAGGAGCAGAATATGAGAGCAAAAGCCAGGGTGGTGGTGTGAACTGAGCCCTGGGTACATGGTCCTGTGGGATGCTGGATGTCCAACCATGTCATTCGCAGGGTCCCATGCCTTGGTGCTCACTGTGAGGTCTGAAGGGAGGAGGTTCAGGCCTTTCAGAGAGCCCTGCCTGATCTGGGGCTCCCTAAGTATCTGGGTTCCACATCTCCGCCTCTTCTGTCCCCACAGAGTGCCATACACACATTTGGAGGACAATGAAGTATCACCTCTTACCATAGAGAACCCTAACATTGTCCGAGATTCACCATCTGGGCCTGACAGCACCCCAGCAGCCAACACCCCAGCAGCCTCATTGGAACCCATGGAACAGACATCCAGTGTTCAAGTATACCCACCAGCTCCTTCTGACAGACTTAAGCAAATACCCAGCTTTGACTTCAATGGACCCTACCTGGGGTCTCCCCAATCCCACTCCCTGCCTGATCTCCCAGGCCAGCTGGTTGCCTCCCAGATGAGCGGGAGTCTGAAGCCAGCACTACCAGGCTCCTTGGAGTACCTGTGTCTGCCCCCCGGGGGACAAGTGCAGCTGGTTCCGCTGTCCCAGGCGATGGGGCAGGGCCAGGCTACAGATGTGGAGTGTGGATCCAGCCTGGAGGCAATGGGGAGCCCTCCCGTGGACCTGAGGGACAGCCCTGCAGCTGAGCTGAGGGTGGAGGAACAGAAGCCAAAGGACAACCCAGTGAGGCCACCCATAAGCTCTGGGGGCCCCGAGGACACTGAGGCAGCATCGGATTACGTCAGTCCTGCAGATCTGGTGCTCACTCTGCCCACAGGGCCCCTGTCTACTTCTCTGGGTCCCTTCCTAGGGTTCCCCTCAGATCAAAGGCCCAGTCTCTGTCTCAAGCTACCTGGGGTCGCTCCTGGAAGCCCAGCTCTTGGGCCACCGGAGTTTGAGGACTATGTGGAACTCCCTCCGAGTATGAGCCAGCCCCCCAAATCCCCTTCAGGCAGTCCTGTTCCTCCTGTGCCAACCAGCCCCACGGTGAGCCCCCAAGAGCACAGGGAGGAAGTGGCCCCAGTATCTCCACACTCCGAAGGCCTCCTTGTTCTCCAGCAGGTGGGAGACTACTGCTTCCTTCCTGGCCTGGGGCCTGGTCCCCTCTCCTCACACAGTAAACCACCTTCTCCAGGCCTGTGTCCTGAGATTGGGGACCTAGACCAGGACTTGCCTGTTAAAAAACTTCCCTACCAGCCCATGCCCCAGGTGCCAGCCATTCAGTTTTTCAAGTCCCTGAAGCATCAGGACTACCTGTCACTGCCCCCTTGGGACAGCAGCCAGCCTGGGAAGGTGTGCTGAGTTCACCCCCTCTCCCAATCTCACCAGCAACCCTGCACCTCGACCTGGGCAGCTCCACAGAGCCCTTGCCGCCCCTGTTCTCAGCTCTGACACTCAGCAATACCTGACCTGTGCTCTCTGCCCCTGCCTCCTTCTCTTTCTCTCCCTGCCTCTTCCTCTCTCTCCCTCCTAACTCCTCCCTTTCCCTTCTCCCTTCTCCCTCTCTCCTCTCTCCTCCCCCTTCTTCCTTCCTCCTTCCCTCCCTCTTTCTCTCTCTCTCTCATTCTCTCTTTCTCTCTCCCCCCAGTTTTCTGGCTTCCTGTAGTATGTTCCTTTCCTCTGCTTTGTTGGAGTGGGGATGAGGCCCAAGAGGCCTCTGAGGATAAGATCTGCATGGTTACGCAGCTTAAGAACTGCTGTGGGCTGCTTGTTCCATCAGGCATCAATAACAGCACCTGTTCTGGTTCAGTTCAGAAGGTGGGAGGCTCAGGTAGGCACCTTGGCGTTCAGACTTTGAAATGGGCAGGCTTATGTCACTACAAGAATAGGTATAATCTTCTATGGCTGCCTGGGGAGGTCTGAAGGTCTTTGCAGAGGGCACTGGGGACCCTCGTTATATAGGGAAGTCACTGATATGGGCAACACTGGCTGGTGGCCATAGTTATGGCCAAGCTGGAGGGATGAGAAGCAATGGAGAAGGCTAGGCATCTAGAGCTCATGGTGTCAACTTCAGATAAGCCAGGGTATGGACCCCTAAAGGACAAGAATACAGCGATCAGACAGGACTGCACATCCAGAGACTTCATCTAGACATCTGAGCTGCTGTCCCTCCCTCCAGAATGTCTGGATGCCTGCTGTTCCCACTGGCCTCTGATGAGAGCCTGCTGTGGGATTTCAGTCCTTGGAAATCACTACCTTCTTGACAGTCCGGGCACAATGGCATTACATCATTCATTCTCACTTGTCCTGTTTGCTCATGGTCAAGTTTGCACATGCGTTTGTATGTGTCTTGAGCATCAGCTTTTTTGTTGTTCGAGGGGTGGGGGGTTGGGAGCAGAGTTTATAAACAATTTTGTCCTCAGAGTGTCGTCTTTTTTGGATGAGCCTGTACAGCTCTTTCCGTACGGCCTTTTGTGGGGCACACACTTCTCCCCTGAATGTGATCTCTCCTAGTTTTGTGCAGGAGGTCCAATGGCATCCTCAGCACTTAAGCCTCCACACTGCTGTGAGATGAATCGGGAAGCAGGACCCCTCTTTGGGGCTATGTCCATGTGCCTTCATTTCTATTATTTCTGGCTCTTTTGGGATCTAAAGCCCCGAATAGGAGGTGTCTCTAGAACACGCTTACACTGCAGAGCTCCGTCTTTATATGTACCGTGGACCTGGAGCCAGGGGACATTGTGCCATTTCTTTACCTGCACACTTTCTGTCCCTGCATCTGAAAGGCACTTCCGTGACCCATCAAGCCTTGAGCTGGATCTGGTCTGTCCTGGTCTCCTGTCTCATAGCCTCACCCCCTTTGATGGCAGCCATTTTTGGTTTTGACCTATGGCAGGCAGAGCAAGTGTTCCTTGGACCCTCTTCATTGCAGCAAACAAAACTGCCAACAGCTTGAATGTGTTTCAGCAGCGATGTTCACGATAGCCTGTCATACATTCCAAAATGGACCCCTCGTGGGAAACAAGCAAGAACGGTCTCTATGTATTAAGACATGGACTCCAAAATGCCTTGCATTAAGAGGGAACATGGTAATAAAATGTAACACAGCACAAAACATGGCCTGTGTGTGTTCGTGTGTGTATGTATGTATGTATGTATGTATGTATGTATGTGGTATGTGTGTATGTACATTACTGCAGAGAGATCCCAGCTGTGGCGCACAGGGTGAGAAGCAGGCGAGCTTCTGAGAAAATCCAAGAGGGAAGAAGAGCGAGGAGGAAAAGGGGTCCTGAGACACGCTGGCACTTCAAAGCTGTTTGCCATCTGGAACTCGGCTTGAACTGAGTGTCTCACACTTGCTCTTTACTTACAAGAATGGAAAGAAGGGAAAGAAAGCTGACCATGGAAAGAGCTGAGAACGATAGAGAGTTGATTCTGACACTTAACAGACCCACTCAAGCGACTCCCAGAGTCTCCACTTCTGTCAGGCCTGTTTTTGTGTCTGACGGGGGGGGGGGGGG
>CM053752.1:22032908-22078198 GCA_028658305.1 Pachyuromys duprasi | reverse complement strand
GGCCCTGGTCAGAGGGCTCTGGGCTCAGAGGACCCAACAGACATGTTGGCAGAGAAAGGTTTAGTGGTCATCATAAGAAAAAAATCACCATAAATCAATAAGGATTCATTGAATAATAAACAAAACTAATCAAAAGTTTATTTTCACTAGTAATTAGGTATATGGGAATTAAAATTGAACATGTTTTTTTTTAAATTCACCGGGTTGGTAAATATTAGAGCAAAAAAAATCTCAATATCCAGAATTGAAAAAGACATGAGATATAATATTCGTATACTACTTTTAAAATACACTTTACTTTTAGGGTGGTTCTATTTGTTGCAAAGTCAAGATTCATGGAGCACCCATGTTCCCCTATAGCCTTCCCCACACCAGCAGTCTGCGCGATAGTTATCTGGTCTCTTTGAGCTATTGTAACAAAAGATGGATCAAGGGGCTTCGGGGCAACAGAATTATGTTTCTCATGGTTCTGGAATCTGGAAAAACCACAGTGAGGGGACATCAGAACCAAAAGTGGCAGCAGATGCCTATAATCTCAGCACTCAGGGGGCTGAGGCAGGAGAACTGCCAAGAGTTTGAGGCTTACCAGGTTACAAAGTGAGTTCAAGACCAATCAGTGCTACATGAGTTCCAGGCAAGCCTGGAGTACAGAGCAAGACCCTCTATAAACAAACCAAGAACACATGAGACTCAGTTCCTGGCAAGAGCCACTTCCTCACAGGCAGGTCCTTCTGCCTCCTCTCAAAAGAGGTCAGGGGCTCTCTTTGGGTCTCCATTGTAAAAGCAGCAATCTCTGCTGACAGGGTTGAGACTTAGTGACTGCATCACCCCATCAAAGATCTCATCTCCTGATGCCACCATGAGGGTTAGGATTTCAACAGTGTGCTCTGGGCAGACATAAAGCCTAGCACCAGAGGCACATTTGATAAGTATATATGGATACACCATGGCCTCCCAGAGTCAGAGATTGACTTCAGGGGTGTACATTTGACACATCCTGTGGACTTGAACAAATGCAAACCAGCCTGTGCCCACCACCATAGTGTCACACAGCTGGCTCACAGCTGGCAGGATCTTCAGCCCTCTGCTAGTTCATTCCTCCAGCTGCTGTACCTTCTACTGTCCCCACCGTCTTGCCTTCTCAGAACGGAAGCACTAGGGATTCTAAAGGGCTGTTCCTGGACCAGTGTCATCAGGCATCAGCGGGGATGAAGTTGTGGATGTCACCTCCCGGCACATCCCCACCCATAGAACCAACAGCTGCTTCACCAGCTCTGGGTTTGATTCTGGGGTTCACCAGCCTCTGCTCCTGCCCTGTGCTTCACAGCCTTCCTCTGGAAACATGAAAAATCCTGAGGAACAGGGACATCATGCAGGTGCTGGTCTTAACGGAAGCAGGTGGGGGCAGCCTACCTATTGTCACATCACAAGGCCATGCAAACGCTACAATGGCTTCAGTGCTTTCAGAGGAGTAAGCCGCCTGGCTGTGTCAAAAGCTGAGACAAGGTTTCAGGATGTAGCAGTCTGAGCTCTGCCCCTATCCTGGAGACCGGAGGAGGAAGTGATCAGGCTTCAGAGCAGGGTGACAGTAGTCTCCCACCTGCTTCAGGACAAAGAAGCCTGTGGGGTGTGAGAAGGCTGCGACCACCTCCTCCCAAGGTGCTCCTAGGATCACAACAGAGCTGCTGAACACAGGAGGGGAAGGACTGTCCAGAGTGAACATGGAGGGCTGACTCGTGCTTGGAGGGAGCTTGATATCACCCTCTAACTCTGAAGCCACAGGGGCTGGGGGACTGGGGAGCACAGAAGGACAGGAGGGGGATGAACCTGTCACCTTCCGCCCCAATATGGATATTAGTCCCACATTGCTGAGCAGCCCCTCTGTACCGAACACTGTTTTCAGCACAAGATCAGACAGGTCAGCAGAGCTAAGCCTCTTCCTCACAAGGCACATGGGACAAAACGAGGTCTCACTGTGGATAGCAGTCAGTGCTGGGTACGTACAGGTTGGTCAGGGGACAGAGCCAGCGTGGTGAGGCCTCGCATTCTAGATGAATTTTTCAGACAAGTTTTCACATGTATTTGGAGATGTAAAAGGGTGTGAAAGATGAAGATAGCCGATCTCAAAGACAAAGGGTAATTCAGGCCTGGAATCTTAGCTACTTGGAAGCTGAGACAGGGGGATCAAAAGTTCTAGGTTACAAAGTAAATTCAAGCCTTCCTGGGCAACTTAGTGAGAGCCTGTGTCCAAACAACAAGTAAAGAGAGGGCTGGATAGAGCCCTGCCTGACATTCATGGAACAAGAAATTTAATACTTAGCATGAGGCCAGGGACAAAGGCTTCTAGCAGAGGAGACAGCAAAGGCCCCACGGCAGGAAGATGCCCAGGAGCTATACCAGCATCAAATGAGAGAATGGTGATGCGCAAGTTTGATCAGTCAATTTGGTCGTGGGTCTGTGGAGTATGTATGTCGGGAGGCTCTGGCTGAGGAAGGCAGAATTAGACCTCATGGCAAAAGTCCTAGGAGGCGCTAGCGGGAAAGGAAGTAAGAAATAGCAAGGTTGAAGCGAGGAGCAGGCCAACAAGGAGGCAGAACCCAGGTGCAGGGGGATGTAGTGGCTGACACTGCACCAAAGTGGCCAGCAGAAACAGACCACGAGGGCCTGCTGGTTCTAGGGAGCCCCTCAAAGCTAGAGACGGTGCAGTGAGCCGGGAGACTGGAAATGGTGTTTAGGAGACATGTAAGACAAGAATGAGCCTGAGGCTTCTGGTTTTAAGCGATTGAAAATAGGAACTGCCATTTTTTAGAGCAAGGGGAAGGTAAAGGGACAATGAAGAGTGCCCATAAACATAAAATAAAATAAAAACATAAAAATAAATAAACTTCAAAAAAAGTAAAAGATAAAGCAAGAATCTTTTTTGAGGTTTTTAAATCTAATGCTCAATTTAATTGTATACCGTAGAGGCTTTCTTAGAGGCGGAGACAGCCCAGCTCTCCAGAGGACCACTGGCCTCGGACACACACCCTTGAGAGGTGAATTGCATCTGGCATACAGAAAGGATACTTTCAGAAATCAGTAAGTCTTTACTTATTCATTTATTTACATATGTGATGCTTGAGACCAAACCCAGGGCCCCGCACATGCTGAGCAAGTGCAACACGGCAAATGCCCTTTAAAGAGTAAGATGGTCAGAAGGCACTGATCTGAGGACTGGGTGAAACGGTTCGTTAACAACCACTTACCACGTCTCAAGCCTCCTTGGTTTATCAGCAGACTCTTCCTGGGCACTCAGCTCAGCTCAAGAGCTTAGCGGCCCATGTGTGTTTAAGAGCCAGATGATCCCTGTACCATTTAATAGCACCCAAGGAAGGGACAAGATGTGAGAAAACGTTGCCCACGTATGCAACGTACTCTCTGGTCCCTAGACGGGCGACAACGCATGAAAGCCCTCCTTGAAGAAGCAAACCTGAGCATTGGCCTGTGAGGACAGTTAGCTTTGGGCCGGCTAAATGGGGCTCCCATAGAGGCCTGCAGTTTGGAGCTCAGCCAGAAACAAGCTGAGGCTCTCTGCTCTACCTGACCCCCAACTCCCATCACCCCGGGGAAAAGATGAACCTTTCCAGCTAGATGCATCCTCACTTAGTCTTCGCTCCACACGTTAGGACTCTGGGCGGTCCAGTTGTTTCCAACGCTTGTGAAATCTCACTCAGGTTTCATTATATAATCTATAACCTCTGATGACAGCTCTGAATTTACACGGATGTACATAAATGATTCAATGACGCCTCATGAAGAAACGGGGGGCACTCAGGGGCTACGAAACATTCTGCCTGCAGAATCAGACACCATCCTGAACAGGGGACTCCAGAAAGTAAATTAAAATGTTCACAGAAAAGTGCACTGCACATGCTCTCCCTCACACATGTGGAAGCTAAATATGTTATCTCACAGAAGGGACCAGAGTGGAGGTAGCGGAGGAAAGGGGCAGGCCTTATTGAGGGTGGCCATCAGGTAAAAAAACAGTTTAATAAGAGGAAAAGGCCCAGCACTCTGAACCACAGGGGTTATAATCTATAGTGATGAGGTGAGGGGCTACCATGGCGGGCATATGCTAAGGTGTACCCACTGAGGAATTAGGCACCACAGATCTGGTATAAGGAAGTTTATTGGGGGAAGGGAGAGGAGGACCCGGAGAAGGTGTAGAGACAGCGAGTGAGCCATGAGGGCAGAGAGGGAAAGTAAGGGGACACCTAGGACAGAAAAACAGTGGGGACAGAGAGAGCTGTGGGTGGCGGGCAGTCTGTTTTTGGACCGCATACACCTGTCACACCAGGTGATGACGTAAACAATCGGCAGGCCCCTGAAGGCAGGCCAGCAGAACCACCTGTCTGCTAAGAGCAGGTAATTCAAAATCATGTGTTGGATGTATCAGACGAGCTAGGAGAAATGATCTCTCACGTTGCTGACACAAAGAGAGGGTACATGTATGCGGCTGGTGTGTACAATTAACAGAACTTTGTAGCTACGTGCTAGCGCATCTATTGAAATACCCTCCCCTCAGCCAGTGAAATTCCAGAGAGGCCAGAACAGCAGGACTGAACATTTGAAGCCAGCCCGGGCTACATCATGAGGCCTGGGCTGGACAGCCCCACAGATTAAGAGCACACACTGTTGTCAAAGAGGAACTTAGTTCAGACCCCAACACCCACAATGGATTTGGCAGTGTGGGCTGTGAACTCCTTGGAATTCTGTCTCTACTTGTAGTGAAATCACTCTGGTCTTCAGATGTCAAGAAGAAATCTAGACTCCAAGGTGCCAACATCAATTCTGCAGCCATAAAACTGATGCAGGGAAAAATAATGCCCGGAAGCCACCACCGGTGTGGGGACTGCTATCTGGTTCTCTGGATCAGTGGCTCTCAAGCTTCCTAATGCTGAGACCCTTTAATACACTTTCTCACATTGTGGTGAACTCCCAGCCATGAAATCATTTTGTTTGCTACTTCATAACTGTAATTTTGCTACTGGTTTGAATTGTAATGTGTCTGTGGTTTACAGTGGTCTGAGGTGACCCCTATGAAGGGCCATTCGACTCCAGAGGAGTCGCGACATACAGGTTGAGAACCGCGGCTCTAGAGAGACAAGCAAATAGAAGAGAGGGAGAGGAAATGGTATCCGGAGGATTAGCTTACGTGATTGTGGAGCCTGGAAAGCACCAACAGGCTGCCTTCAAGCTGGAGACACTGGGTTTTCATATCTTGCTCAATACAAGTTTAAAAGCCTCATGTATTGCTCAATCTAGAGTCCCAGGCTGGGGCTAGGATCTATTGCTGTAAATCCTGTCGTCAGGACAGAAGGACCGCTTGTAAATTTGTGGAATCCCAGGGCAGCAGAAAGAGTGTCCCTGTTCCAGGAAAGGGAAAGACATCTGTCCACTACCTTGTTCTTCTAGCTGGGACTCTAGCCCATTGGATTGTGGCCGCCCACAAAGGTGGATCATCTCCTACTCAGTCCACTGACAAGACAGTCTCCTTCTCCCCACAGACACATCAGCAAGGACCTCCTAGGTATTCCTCAGTCCAGCTGCTTTGTCTTTAATATCTCCCAAAAGAGATGCAGAGATCCCCTCCGAGCCCACGCTCCAGCCGCAGGTGCCCTCTGAGAGTGATGGCCGCTCCCTCTTGCCTGCCTGCTACATCTGAGTCAAAAGCAACCTGCTGGGGGAACCAGGCAAGCCTCTCAGGAAGGGTGTGTGGAAAACCCTCCCTTACAGAGGGAATGGTGGTGATTCCTAGAGAACACTCAGGGCTGAATGGAGATGAGATCTGTCTCACAGCTGCTTTTCTGTGGAGATCTCAACAGACCACATTCCTTCCCCCACCACACACACACACACACACAGTGCTCAAGGAGCAGAGAGAGTTACAGACGACCTTAAGGTCTTGGGCCCTTCTCCTGGTTTCTAACTCGAACTCTGGAGTAGGGGAGATGCCTGCCAAAAACCAAAGATGTGGTGGAAGGATAGAAACGAAAAGGCTGAAGGCATTGTGAAACCACATATGGTCCTGGAGAGACAGCTCAGGGGTGACACTTCCTGTCTTGAAGAGGACCACATTTAGCTCCCAGCAGACACATCAAGTGGCTCACAACTGCCTGTAACTCCAGCTCCAAGGGGTTTGACTCTCTTTTGGCCTCCATAGGCACCAGCACTCACAGGCACAAATCATACACACACACATACACACACACACTTTTTAAAAATACTGTAAGTATTTAAGATGGTTTTTGCATCTCTGTGTGTATGTGTTCTGTTTTCCACAATAAAATGTGCTGCATTTGTAATCAGATTGGTTTGTTTGTCTGCCTGGCTGTTTTGAGACAGGGTCTCGCTCTCTAGCTCTGGCTGTCCTGGAACTCACTATGCAGACCAGGCTGGGCTCCAAATCACAGAGATCGGCCTGTCTGTCCCCCAAGTGCTAGGGCTAAAGGTGCGGCGCCACCGCTCACGGCTTGTAATCAGATTTTTAAAAGAAAGCTATTAAAAAATGCAGCGGTAGAGGAATGGATCAGATAATTCCCTCGGGGACGGTTGTTTTGGGAATATCAAACCCCGGCTACCCCACCCTCCTAGCTGAGCGGCCAGCTTCCTCCCCAGCGCAACCCGCTGAGGTTTAATAGGAGTCGTACTGCCACCTAGAGGTCGGCACCGTGAATTACTTTAATTCCGCAGTCAGCGCCTTCAGCGGCAGATCTCTCTCTTCTGAAGCCTTTGAATGTGAGGGGCTGAGGCTGGTGGTGGAGACAGGAAAGGGCCAAAGCAGAACGAGCCTGAGGCTCAGTGGGTGCGGCTGGGCAGAGCTAGGCACCAAATGAAAATTCAGACCTCTTGTTTAAACATAGCTGGGAACTGCCAAACCCTAACTGTAGATAAGAGCATTAAACCTGGCGTGGGCCGGTCCGAAGGCGGTAAGTTTTCTCAACTGATTGCTGGCAGCCAGTTAAAGATAGGACCCCATGTTCTACACTCCCCCTTCTAACTACTACATCTCACTAGTCTAAAAGAAGGAGGGGGAGGGGAGAGGGAGGGGGAAAAGGAGGAGGAGGAGGAAGAGGAGGAGGAGGAGTGAGGCTAGCAAGATGGCTCAGCCCACTGCCCATGCAATTCTGACAACCTGAGTTCTAAGACCCACTGTGGGGAGAATTCATTCCCAAAAGTTGTACTCTGGCCTCCAGAGATGTGCCATTGTGTGTGATCCAAAATACATGCACACCCATCCTCATGCACACAATAATAGACTAAATTAAATGAAGCCTCTGATAGACCCTTCTGAGCACAAGGCCCTGTATGGCCATGTAAGCGACATGCCCACAGAGCTGTCCCCTCTTGCACACTTGTATTTGGGTGGAGGTTAGCAATGCTCCTGTGTGTAAATGTCCAGATGTGTACAGATACCTATGTTGGTGTACACGCCACATTGTTGTGCACCTGTTTGTAAAAGCACATGTGCCTAGGTGACAGTGTGTGTGCCCGTGTGGAGGACACAGTGCATGTGACAAGGGAGCAGGCTTCAGTGTTCCAGGATGTAGGTCCTACGTCTCTGGCTGGGACAGATGGGGGACAGCAAGACACAGAACCACCATTATCTGCACTCAGACAAGTGGAACTCTGGCATGGCCTCCGGAAGCATGAGCGTGTGTCCCCGACAAGCTCAGTTCTCATTTAATAGCCAGTCCAAAACAGATCCATGCTACTGGGGGATTATCATCTTACTCTGGCCAACACCAGGCACAGGCCCTGACCTCTTTTCCAGAGCATTAAATGACAGGGGCTTGTGATGGACACTTCTCCCTTTGTCCCTCCTGCTAGGTGCGTGGCAACTGCCAATCAGCAGGACCATTCTCAAGGACCTGAAAGCCATTCATTTAAAAAAAAAGAACCAATAAGAACAGAACTGCAAGCCAAGCTCAGTGGAGCACACCTGTGATCCCAGCACTCTGGGAGGCAGAGGCAGGCGGATCCCTGTGAGTTCGAGGCCAGCCTGGTCTACAAAGTGAGTCCAGGACAGAGAAACCCCATCTTGAAACAACAACAACAAAACAATAAAAAAACAAAAACAACACAGCTTCATGCCAGCCAGCAAATGTAGCTAGCCTGATCACGTTTGTCACTTGAGTCCCCCACTCTCCCTTTACACCCCATTTGTCCTTTTAAAGGTCCAGCCAATCAGAGGGGAGGGCTCACTTCCTCCCTTTGTCAGTAGTATTAAATCAAAAGGCCAGGGAGCCATTGGATGTTGCTTCAGTGGATCAAGCTCGTAGGTAAAGTGGACTCATCGAGCTGAAGTCCATGGCACCAGGTGTGACGGCTAATCTTGACAGCATGCCCGGATCCTAGAATCAGGGTGGAAACAGAGCTATGGGTGTGAATGTGAGAAATTGTCTAGACTGGGGTAATCAATGTGTGAAGGTTCACCCTAAATATGGGTGGCACCATCTTCTAGGCTGGATAAAAAGGGATGCACAGAGCTGCTTCCTTAGCTGCGACTCTAGCCAGCTGGATGATGGCTGCCCACAAAGGTGGATCTTCCCCGACTGCCTCCTGACTGTGGATGCACTGTGAACAGTCGCCTCCTGCTCTGCACCGTATCTTCCTGATCGAGATGGACTGTGTTCCCTGGAACTGTAAGCCCACGTGTCACGGCATCCACGCAAGTCACTAACACATCAGGATAAAGGTACTTTCTTTCTCTGCCCTTCTGAGAAATCAGGATTAGAGCACAGCCACACTGGCAAGCAGGCCAGGTCACCTGGCAGGGTAATGGGGTTCCCTCTGCCTTAATTCCCAGGCACAACAAAGGTATCTGAAGTCATCTGAGGGGAGCAAACCCTGATTGCTCAATGGAACTCTTCTATTTTATAAAACAAAATGTCACCTGGTTCTGGAATCAGAAACAAAGCCAATTAACATATCTAAATCCCGTCATGTTGCCATCTGACAGTAAATACTGGGTGAAATCTGCTCTTTCCCAGGAACTCACGGGCAGCTGTTCCTCCTTGGTCTGTGCCCTCTGGCTCTCTGTATCCCAGGGCCCTCCACACAGCCCCATTGTCACCAGGGCATCCACACTGTCCCCGTGAGGACACTGAGCAGAGCTGCCCCAGTCAGAGAGGCTGTGCAGCTCCCATCCAGCCCTGCTAGCGGATACCTTGGGAAGCTCTGACTGCTTCCCAGAGTCCCTCTGGGGGAATGAGCCGGCTGCAGGGTGGCAGTTTGCTGAAGGATACATTGTATCACCTTCCTTCCGGCTGCCTCTTGACAACTCCCACGGGCAACTCCCGGAAGTGGCTCCTGAGGAAATCCTAAGAGCCCTTGTCTTAGAGTTAGCTAGGAAGTGAGTCACCTTGGAGATATTCTCTGATGTTGGTCTCAACGGCTCTCTCCCGAGCCCCTGTCAGAAGCTAATCTGGAGAGGGGGCTGTTTGCCCCTTTGCTTGTTTGATTCCTCTTCCAGGTTTGGACGGCACAGGCTGTGAATGACAGCTCAGCAGACACAGACTGAGGGGGATTTCGAGTCCTTTGATAATGCCATTATGTGTATGGTGAGTGGGTAGGGGCAGGGGGACCCGCAGAACAAGGAGCCCTCTTCCCACTTAGAGACTTTAGAGGGAAAGGTTTTTCTGAGCTGAGAGGGGAGGAGTCTCTGGGTTTAGCAGTCTGGTGGGGTTATTAAAAGCCATAATTTCAGAAGCTATTCCTGTCGTCCTACCCTGCTTTGGAGCTGCTAGCTGCTGGCAGTTTAGGAGCTTAGGGAAGGTACTAGATTGAATACAGGCATTTCTGACTCGGCCCACTCCCCAGGGATTTCAGGGCTCTACCACCTCCATCCTCAGCCGTCTGGTGAAGGATGGGTCAGCCAGGAGCGGACACTGTGTCTCCTGAAGACAAAGCTCTGTTCAGAACCACCCTGGGGTACACTGTCTGACCCCATAGATGCCTGTGCCTCTCCTCTCAGCTTCTCCCGAAAGCCTTCCTTCCTTTCTTAATGAGTTTAAGAGCAACAACCTGTGGGAATACGGAGGCTGCTGTGCACTTCTCCATGACCTGCCCTGATTGGTCATTGCTCAGCCACCGCCCTGGGGGCTGCTGCGAGGGAAGTCTTTGACTCTCCTATGTACAGGAACCTGAGGTCAGCTGAGCCTGGGCCCTGACTGAGCCCCACCCCCTACTCCACAATAATTAGAAAAACCTTCGAGGTCCCCAAGAAGTCACCATAATAAGTCCACCCTAGAAAGACCTGGATTCATCTCCTACCTCTGTGCCTCTGGACCTCAGCAGTCCATTTCTCTATACATGTGTACCTCGGTTTCCCCATTTGTTTACAGAGTATTTCTTAAGACTTCTACCCTTTACCCTTTTGTCCCTTAATGACTTTTTCACCATAAACCACGATGCCCTGGCCACCTAGCAATGGGTCCTTGGCCTGGCTCTGACCCAAATCTCACCAAATGCATCTACAGTGTCCTCTTCCTCCTCCTCCCTCCTCATCCCTTCATCACCAGCTTGGAAGGATCTCTGGCACTTTCTTGTCTGGAAGAATTTAAGGACTTACCACAAACAATAAAATCTCCATGTGAACTTCCTCCTCTGCACTTTAGACAAACATTCTAGAAGGCTTGTCCATGCCTACCTGAATTCCTGAGAAAACCGCAGTTTGCACTTCAGTGGGGTAAGGTAGCTTGGTGAACGAGGCATGGGTTTCAGAGTAGGCCACCTGGCTTGAATCCCAGCTCCAGCACGTATTGTGTGTCAAAGGATAAAATTACACCCATTCAATTTTAAAATCTTAAAGATCTTTATATTTGATTCTCTCTCTCTCTCTCATGACAGGATCTTTTGAGTCCTTGAACTTCTAATCCTCTTGCCCCCAAGTGCTGGGATTGTAGACACCTCCACATCCAGCTTTAAGATGTTTACCATCAATTCCGAAACCATATTTTATTCCATCAAGTAGAACGAGTGTTCTGATGAGTTCACAGACCCGAAACAGCTTAGTGGGAAGGGTAGAAACAAAGCTAAAAGCAGGGCATTCCTCCCAAGGTACCTTTCCTGTGAGGGAGGATGGGGAGGCAAAGCAGCAAAGAAATATCCACTTAGCATCAGGATATTCTGATTGCCTCCAGGGTAAACTGAAGCAGGGGTGACTGCACACCTGTGGCTCTTGGGTAATTTAACTCTCACTGCTCCTGGCTCCTGGCTCCACAGCAGAGCAGACCAATGGCTGTCGTGTTGGTGGTTGAACCTTTGACATGGGACCAGTGCAGCGGCCTAGTCCCAAACAGTGGCTTCCTGTGATGTTTGTCCAGCAGGGTCACAAGACAACACATACAGGAGGAGGGAACATACCATCCCCAGGAAGGTGGAGGGCTGAGAGACTGTAATCAACATGGGCCGAGGTAGCCTGGGTTCATAGCCAAGGTATGAAACAGCCTTGTCTTATTTTAGGCCATCCTCAGGGGCTTCTCTTTGTAGGACACAGACATGACACAAATCATGGTTTCTAGATAACTTGTCACTATGCTAATCAGCGTCACTTACCCGTCACTGAATTCTACCAAAAAGAGCCAAGATAGCCGTCGAAAGATCAAGGCCAAAAGCAAAACAACAACAAAAAAGATCAAGGCCTCCTTTTGGGTAAAAGAACAACACAAAACAGAACAAAAACTCTAGGTTTTATTTAGTTTGCTGACACGACAGCTAAGCTCTCTCTAGAAAATAGTTAAACCAACCTCTTCTTCGTGTCTTGAGATGGAATATTCAGCTGAGACAGAGCTATGGCACATTATATCTAAAATTTCTATCCAGAAAACCCCTCACACAGGCAGAAGGAACCCACTCTAAATACTCACTGAAGTACTGACACACAAGACCACAACCCAAATGTCCTTCAGCTAGACTGGGGACAAATGGGCAGCAGCAAGGAATGAACCTCTCCCCCGCATCCCCCCAGACACGTCATTACAGAGCCAAGTTACCATGTGCCATGATGCCAAATGACAGCCTGAAGAATATGACCCCCAAGAGCAGTGGTTCTCAACCTCCCTAATGCTACGACCCTTTACTACAGTCCTTCATGTTGTGGTGACCCCCAACCATAGAAATAAATCACTGCTACTTAACTGTAAATTTGCTACTGTTCCGAATCATGATATAAATATCTGATATGCAGGATATCTGGCATGCGACTCACAAAGAGACCGAGACCCACCAGCAGAGATCCACTGTGCAAGAGGTGACTGACATCATGTCACCACTCAAAGGCTGACCATGGCTCATGGGGTGATTTTAAGCGTAAGGAGGGAGGGCTTGAGAGCATCCTAGGGATCCACCTTCATGCTATGTTTAGCTGAACACTTCCAGAGCCACTCTGTTGTAGTGGGAATTTTGGTTTCTTTGTAAACTCAATTACGTTATGTAAATATGTTTTTGTTTTAATCCAAAGTGCGGGATTTTAGTTTGGGCTTTAGTTGGCCGAAGCTGATAATTGTCTCATGCATTGTGTGGTCATTGCCAGCTGTTAATGGCCTCTTGGGGCAGGGAGAGGAGTGTGGTCTAGGGCTCTGAGGACATAAATATGAGAGCCCAGAGAGAGCACGTGTGGTGAGTGGCAGTTTGGAGAGACTGTAGACGGATGGTGTGGCGGCTTGGAGAGGAGACTCTGCTGTTGACAAAGGCGGGCAGAACCCCCCAAAGAACCCATCAACCCTAAACAGCCGGGAGAAGTAGAGAGATCTGCACCCCCTTCCCCACTAACCTCCTCTCTCTTACCTAGAGCTGGGAGTTGAAAGGGAGAGGCATTAAGGAGCCCCAAATAAAATAAGAGTTTACAAATGAGTGCTATGCTCTGGGAGAGGCAGCTGGCAGAGCGTCCTCTGGTGGGAGGAGGGTGACTGACTGCACAGTGTCCAGGAGCTGAGGCAAAGTGAGAGTGTGTTCTTTTTGGCCTAAGTGAACAAACGCGACGTGTGCCTAAATGTGCCCTCATTCTCGTCGATCAACTTGACAGGGTTTGGAATCAACATAGAAACCAACCTCTGGGGATGGATGTCAGAGAGGGAGCACCTACGTTAGGGCAACTGAAGCAGGAAGCCACATCTTATGTGGGCAGCCCTTTCCGTGGCCTGAGGCCACTGAAGACAATAGATGTTAAGGACCAGCAATCGTAATTCCTGCTTCCTGTGCCTGAAATGTGACCAGAGGCCTCACTCCTGACCCTCTGCCTGGCCCTGCATGGAGCCAGGAGCCACACAAACCCTTAAGTTTGGTCAGGTCTTTCGTCTTGGCAACGAGGCGCCACGTTTTCTGCACTTGCTTTTTAATTTATGTCAGTCTGATGAACAGATCGTTTTCATCAGAATAACGAGCATGCCTTCAGGGATTTGTTTTTTCTCTGTGTTTTAGTCAGTCATTGAGGACCCTGTATGTTTCAACCAGACCATAAGCTCCCAGAGGAAGAAACTGGGTGTCCCAGGCATGGTGCTTCGGGAAGTCAGCCCCTTCACCTGCTGCCCCTACCTCTCCTCCATGGAGCTATGTTCCAAGCTTCATGAGCCACATCCATCTCCCCAAATACTCCTTGGTAGGAATTCAGATGTCCTGAATGTTGTGCCCCTTCTGATCTGTCTTAGTGACCCAGAGTTGTTCTTCACAGCCTCTGCTATGAAGCTTCCCATCTGAACCCACTCTTGATGCACCTATCACCACATTCTCCCCCTTGGCTCCCCGTGGGTCTTGCTGTATGCAGTTATGGATGCATCCCTTTGCCCATTAGACACGTGTCGTGGCTTATCCACCTTCGTATGTGCAGTTCATTGGTCAAAACCAGCTTCCCCATCAGTTCTCTGCAGACTGTGATGCCCCAAGGACTACATTACACGTGTCTGGCACCTAACAGGACTGTGTCCGTGGTGCCTGGCACATGTCTGATGCTGTTACAGTATGGTTATCTGGTGGACGTGGAGTACCTTTGGGAATGAGGGTATAGTTCAAACACATGGGTTTGATTACCTCATAAACTGGGTGTGGTGGTTCCTGCCCACAACCCAGCACCAGGGTAGAGGCAAGGAGATGAGAAGAACAAGAACAAAAAGAATAGAAGGAAGGAGGAAGAAGAAAAGGAAGGAAAGAAGAAGAAAGGTTTCCCTATGCCTGGTCATTGTTCTCATTGGTCCAAATGGAGCCATATACCCACTTCTGAACCACTTTGTGCATATGAGAGACCCATCAGATATACTACTAGGTCGGAAGAGATGGATGATAAGGACAGTCTCTCTGACATCTGTGGGTACATGTTAGAGGAACAGGCATCCGAAACAGTAGACATCAGCCATGGACCCACATGCAGGGCAAAGGACCTGTCACCCAGGGCACACTGGCTCAACTCCCCCAGCTCTTCCTGAGGTCAAGGGGGAAAGGCAAAAAGAGGGGGTGTCTAGGTGGCCCGGTGCTCATAGCTTCTGTCTTCCTTAGTTGGTCCTCCAGACCCACTCGTGGTCCCCGTCCGGCATGGAGAGCAGCAGCACACAGAGGCAGGGCTCGGCCCGGGGCTTTCTCTCTTTATTGGCAGCGCTCTCCTCGAGCGTCCTTCCAGTGTCCCCTCAACTACTTGCTCTTGGATTTGCTCTTTTCCCCGTATTTCTCTTCCAGGGCTTTCTGCAAGTTCATGTTCATAGCATTTTTCCGGTGCCACCGGCCTGCAGGGGGCAGGAGAGGGGCTGTCACAGGGGGACCAGACCCCAGTGGCTGAAAGCCCACCCCCAGGATTCCACCTCCTGCTCTGCACCTTGAAGCCGCCGCCCCCCCCCCCCCCAGCCGTCTGCACCTACCCAGCTCATCCGTCTTCCTGCCATGCCAGTGTTCTACGTCCCTCACTGACTTCTCAATCACCTCTGGCGTGTAGGAAGCCTTCATGAGGCTCTTTGTCTCCTGGGGTGGGCCTGTTGGACACCATGAAAAAAATCCCCAAGTCACCAAAGGAGGGCCATCCTATGCTATATCTTAGTACCATCTTCCCCTGTGGGCAGTGGGCATGGACGAGAAGGGGTGGGCGGGAACATTCAGCATGGCCTTTAACCTCTCCAAGCTTCAGATTTTGTGCCTATGTGAGGGGAGTAGGGTCTTCCACAGCCTTGGGAGGACTGAACCCATCTTTAAACTCAGCTTCCCGCAAAGTCTCAGGACATGGAGAAAATGCCGGTGCCTTCTTTGTCAGGTTGTAGCATGAACAGCTTTTAGTCCAGTGTCCCAGACGAATCCTTGTTCCCACCTGAACACAGCAGAAGTGTCCACTCTTCACATTTTCACTAGTGGCATGGACTCCTCAGCTTCCGTGAGGATCGCCCTCTAGTTGAGCTTGTGGTCCAGTCCTCTAGGGTTTCTCTGGCTCATGACTCCAAGCTTTTCCTGATTCCTCCCGCAAACTAGGGACTTAGTCACAGCAGAGTTCACAGTGCCAGCACCCATCATTGTGTCAATCAGCTTTCCGTCACTGTGACAAAATGCCTGAGCCCAGCCACCAAAGGGAGCAGAGAAGGTTCATGGTTCCAGAGCTCTCAGTGCAAGGTGTCCAAAAGGGTGTGGGAAGAGGGGAGCTCAAGCCTCAGCAAGCCAGGAAACACGGAAGGCACCACTTACATCCGGCTAGACCCCCACCCCGACCCCGACACACCCTTAGTTGATGCCTCTGGGTATGCCTCCCAGACATAGCCAGAGGCCTGTTTACTAATCCTCTAGACCACAGTCCAATCAATGTTTCAGTCAAAAACAAAAAACAAAAAAACCAACTACCACCCTCCGTCAGAGTTTCTACGTGGAGCCATGCCACTAACCCACTCAGCGGCGTGTGTGTCAAGGTTTTACCAGGAGCTAAGAAAAATTCCAGACGCTTCCCCGGGAACTTGCTCATTGGCTCAGCCCTCCTAGGAAGCAGATCTCCCCATCTCACCGCTGGAGCACAGACTGAGGGAGAGTGGGTAAATGTTCACCGGCTGCAAAGCTAGAGAGCTCGGCCGGCTGGAAGCTCAACCTTTTGACTTTGCAACAGGACACTGTAGTGGACCCAGCATGGAGAGGGAGGTGTGTGGGGGGGGTGAAGGTGGCCAGCTATTGTCCTGAGACTGCTCAGGGAAACTGCATGCCTCCCCTTGAGGAGGTGTCTGCTGTACACCTAAAAACGTCAGAGATAACTAGAAAATGAAGAAGAGCTGTGAGAAAGGACCAAAAAGAAAAAAAAATCTGATTGGGGGAAAATAAGAAGGCTCATGCAAAGTTTTAAAAAGCCTAAGAAAAGGACAAAGAAAGCATGGCTCGACCCAAATACACCCCAACAGAAATAAAAACTGACTTCACTCACTAGTTATAGAGAACAGATTGTCAGAGTAAATAATTTCCAGACCTATATTATTTAAAGCATACTTTAAAAAAAAAAAGACACAAGGAGAGGATAAGTATGAAAGGAAATGAAGAGATACATTAGCTAAATACTAGCTGAACGCAAGCTAGCCCAGCTACGTTTATATCAGACAAAATTGCCGCTAAGTCAAAGGCAATAGGAGAAATACAAATAACAGGGGTTGGCAGTATGGATCAGCAGGTGGAGGTGCTTGCTTGAATTCAGCCTGTGACCCGAATTCAATCACTGGGACACATAGGATGAAAGCAGAGATTTGGCTCTGAAAACTATGCTTTGACCACCACAGACATGTGTGATGTGTTTCACATGCCCTCAATACATTAAAAAAAAAATCTAATACGTGTGTGTGTATGTGTGTGTGTGTGTGTAACTAATTCTCTGAGGTAGCAGCAGGGTAATAGATACACCAAGGTCAAGAGAGAAATTGAGGGGCCTGCTACCATGGGAGGGATTTAGAGGTTCATCTTTCACTAATTAATAGATCAAGCAAAGAGTGTTAATAAAGACTGACGGGTTTGTGCAGAAGTCATTAACAGGCCTCTCCTCTTAGACAAACACAAAGCCTTGAGCCAAAAGAGCATTTGCAAGCTCATGAGCAGCTCTGCAAAAGCAGCGTGGGCCGGGCTGTGAAGCAGGTCCCAACAATGCCCGTCCAAGGACCTGCAGTTACTGCACAGTGCATTCTCTGCAGATGCCACCACACTAGGATCCACTCTGAAAAAGCAAATGTGCAAGCTCCGTCTCTACAGACAGCTTGTAAGGTTCATGGAACAGAGTGAACTGAAGTTTGGTCTGAAGCCTGAAGCCCTGGTGATGGTCAGGGATCAAAGCCAGCTTCGACACAGAAGCCTCTGGACAGAACTTGAAAGCAGGCACTGTAAATGGTCAAGTTTGGGGGTGGGGGTGACGGCCAGGTTTAAAAGGATTACTTTGGCTTTTTAGATTCTTCAAAGCAGAGACCATGCCCTGCTTCCCGACTTTCAGAATAAATCTAATTAGATGGGATTAGAGCTTGCTTCAGGGCTGCCTCGGAGTCTAGAGGAAACCACCACAACACACACTCGGGTCAGAGCATGCATGGGCCAGCTGTACCCCGAGATCAGGGAACCCCATATTTAGTAAACCAGCCACAGGCAGTAGAGGGGGAGTGTATAACCACAGGGCCCTGATGAGCCTTACCCCCAGGCTTCCAGAGGGTGGGTGGGCAGGCACCGACCAGAGAAGTACCGAGAACGTCCCCCTAAAGATCAAACAGCAGGGATGGGGGACAGCAGGACATACCGATCTGCTGGTTTCAAACAGCTGCCGCACTTCAGCCCCCGGCAGCAAAGTCAGTGACTGCAGTGGTTTAGGGGCTTGCCGTTTCTTCCTCATGAAGGCTGGCCCTGCCGGCTGAAGCTCTTGCCAGTCCAAGCCAAAGCTAGACCCAGGTATTTCCCCTTTCTCTGGAGCCTCCATCTGTGGTAGCTGCACAATTCCAGTTCACCCTGGTGTGTGTGCATATGTGTGTGTGTAGTGTCTCTGTGCACATGTGTCTCTGTGTATGTATACATGTAGGGGGTTTTGCACATGTGTTTGTGTATACTTGGAGGACAAAGAACCATTCTGGTTCTCACTTCTCCAATACTTGGTTCTCACTTCTCCTCGTTTTTTGTTTTGTTTTGTTTTGTTTTATTTTTGAGGCAGTATCTCTCACTGTCTCAAAACAAAAAGCAAAACCAGCCTGGTTTACTATGAGAAAATCAGTTCATGTGATTTTACTACATTCCCAGACAAATGAGAAAAGAAACCAGCAACACAAGCAGTTAACAAACTCAAAGCCTAGCCAGAATTTGCAGGGGGAAGAGGGAAGCAGACTTAAAATATCAGGGCCCTCCTAACCCCTCTCCCCCCCCAAAAAAATCTTCAAAATTCTCTTACAAGTAAGTGAGGCACAGTGGCAGAGACCCGTAATCCCAGCTACTCAAGAGCCTGAAGCAGGAAGATCATAAGTTCAAGGCCCGCCTAGGCGAGAATGAACTCAAGGCCAGTTGGAGTAACTTAGACCTTGTGTCCACGGGAAAAGGAAGCTGGGATTGAGCACTTCTCTAAGTATCCATGAAGCCGCTACTCTGCCTCCATTAATGACTTTATATAGACAGAAAGCTAGATGATAGATAGAAATATATTGATATAGTTATGAATGTATATGGCCAGCTGACTATAATTATTATTCAAAAAGGTCCCAAAAAATCCATAAGTATTGGAATGCATGAACTTCTAGATACGATTTATATACAAAAATAAAGATGATTGTGTGCTGGCAATATAGCTCAGTGGGGGATTATTTCCCTAGCTGGGGTTTGAAACTGGGGCCTCAAACATGCTGAGTGAATGCTTTGCCACTTAGCCACACCCCAAGCCCCAGGAAATGTCATTTTTAAAAGATATCATCCACAATAGAGATGGTAGTTTAGGCCCCAAGCACTTGAGGAGCTGAGGTAAAAGGGTCACTCTGAGTTCAGGGCCAGCTTAGGCTACTTACTCTCCCTCAGAACAAAGACAAGAAAAAAAAAACATTTGCAATGAATGGCAAAATGAGATCTGCTTACTCGAAATTATGAAATACTGAAGGAAGATCCTAACGGAAGCAGCTGTATAGTATACCAATAAATTGGAAAAGGAATTAGTATCACACTGACAATTGCCCATATTCACAGAGCCAATATGCTCTAATTAAAAAAAAAACCCAAAGAGGGTTTTAATGAAGTTTGTCCAAGTGATCCTAAAACTGGCATGAAACAGTGCGGGACCTTTGTGGTGTGTTGGAGGCAGAATGGTGTGTGTTCCCAGGCGCCTCAGTAGCTCAGTGACCACTGCGGGGTGGATAGAGAAGAACTCCAGGGGCCCTTGCGCTCTGAAACCTGAGAGCACACCTGCAGGCCCCTGGGGGATGATGGGAGAGATAGAAACTCCACACAAAGGAATTGGAAAATAATCCTTCTCCGTGCAGGCAGAAGTGGGCCTGAGGTGGAGTGAGGGCTTAAGGCAAGCCTGAGAACGCAGAAAGAATTACACCCAAGAGTGACTCAGCGTGTCCTGCGCTCCGCCTCGCTCCTTCTGGAAGGTTCCACAACCAGGAAGATCTTCTGCAGGCCGCTCAAGCATTTTGAAATGAGCCGTAACCCTCCTCACACCCAAGTCCACTCCTTAGCCCGCTCTGCCTGCTCAAATGCCCCACCCCTAAACAAACGCCCAGACTCCTGCGCCTGGGGCTGTGACCCCAGCCCTCTGGAGCTGCCCTGAGGCAGCACAATGCCATCCAGATGTGCAGTGCCCCAACCCAGCAACTTAGAGCAAGAGTGTGGACCTGAAATGCCTTCCAAAGGCCCAGTGTCAAATGCTTAGTCCGCAGTTTGGCACTATTGGAAGACGGTGTTTCCACCAAGATAGAAGACTTCTGGTCACTGGATGGGGAAGGGGAGCCCCAATGGGATATGAGGACCTTTTTTTCTTTGCCTCCTTTTTCTTTGTTTTCACTTCTCAGTCATGAGGTGAAGGTCTTTGTTCCACCACACAGTCCCTGCTGGTGACTTTCTACCTCACTAAAGCCACCAAAGGGCAAGAGGCCTAGGTGACCTTCAAAAACCTCGAGCCACAATAAAGCTTTCCTCTGCTTTGTTTTGATTTGCTTTTGCTTGTTTGAGAATGGGCTTTATTCTTGTCACCAAGGCTAACCTGGAACTCACTAAGCAGTCCAGGCTGTCTGCAAACTCACCGTAATCCTCCTGCCTCTGCCTGCCGAGTACTGATAACAGACATATACCATCACACCTAATTAGCCTTTCTTATTTTGTTTTGTTTTGTTTTATTTTTGTTTTCTCAAGACAGGGTTTCTCTGTCTAGCCTTGGCTGTCCTGGACTCGCTTTGTAGACCAGGCTAGCTACAAACTTAGAGATCCACCTGCTTCTCTCCCCCCCCCCCCCCAATGCTGGAATTGCAGATGTGCGCCACTGCTCCAGGCATCCCAAGCATAGTTAACCTCTTTAAAAGCTGATTCTCTTGGGTATTTGTTACAATAACAAAAGGCTAACAAACACCAGTCCACCATCATGGGTCCCCTCCTGGATGCTTACAGTTCTTCCTCTCTGCTATCCCTGTGTCTGCCCTACTCGGCCCCACAGATCCGTCACGTCCTTCTCCACACGACACTGGAGCATCATTTATTCAAGCTGAACGAGTCCATTACCCTGTCTCCCACACTAGCTTAGTGTCCAACTTCAACCTGGACAAAAAGACTTTCTAGGATCCATGACCCAGACTGCTCTTGCTATCTGGCTTCTTTCCCCTGCCCAGCTGCGGCCACACCTCACCAACTCCCATCAGCAAGTGCCAAGGTGAATCCCAGTTGTGTGGACCTTGACAAGGACACCGACAGTCACATGCTTGGATTGCTGCAGGCCAAAGCCCTCATTCTGGTGCCAATCCCTGAGCACAGGCTGCTCCCACCTAGTTTTCAGTTGTCATTTATATGCCAGTCAGTCCAGGAAAATCCAACAAGGGACCCTTGTGTGCCTGGCCTTGTGAGCTGGTAGAAGCTAGTTCCTGCTCAGCCCTTGGCACACTTCCACTTGGCCTAGGCTGGGTGAGGGGGACACGGATTCTTAAGAACAGTATTCTTTTATACACATGCACACATTTGACAGTGTAGGTAAGAACTCTCTGGTGTCCAGTGTCAAAGGAGAAAGCAGAATCCTGAGCTCCAAAAGAGAGATGGCCGTTTGATTTTACTTAAGCCTCCCTCCCTCCCCAGCGCCACTTCTTCCTCAGGCTCAAAGAAAAACCCAGAAAGGCTTCCAATACGCATCTGGTTCCTTGGGTGACAGGGACCTGAGCCAGGGGAGAGAGGTCTGCTGGGCCCCGAGAGCACTGAAGGAGGCTGGAGGGAGGACGGAGGACCCTGGACCGTGAAAGAGTGCAGGGAGGAGCTCCTGAATGCTGTGTGCCCCAGCCCCCCTCTCCCGCAATGAAAAGAAGCACTGGGAATCCTGTTCCCCCAGGGACCACCACTGCACGTCCTGCTTCTCATCACACGACCGAGGGGTCTCAGGCTCTTGGCTGCAAGCCCAGCTGTGACACGAAGCTCATCGCACTCCTGATCCAAACAGGACTGGACAGGCCAAGTCATCCTTCTAGAAATGGCACCCCTCCAACCCACCTGTCCTTTCCCCAAGGTGGTGTCAACACCAGGCTCCGGAAAAGAAAAAAAACAAAAAAACAAAAAACAAATGACCTGTCGCCCTCCTGTCCTGGAATCCTGCCCATGGCAATAAGGGCCACACTGTCTTTATCAACCCAGTTGCACAAGGAAGGGGCAGAGGTTCAGAGAGTTAACAGTTCCTTGTTCAGTCATCCCCAGTTAGTGAGTGGCCAAGCTAACCTTTGAACCCAAGAAAGCTGCTATTACCACTGTCACCAAAGGCATTAGAGGTCAGGAGTACCTGGGCTGTGCCTTTGGGCCTTCAGGTCCAGGTAGGGTGGACACTCCAGAGGCCTTCGGTGCCCAGTATCTCCCCAAGAGGACACACATGCTCACAACCCCCTCCTTGCCTCTTAAACCTGACCTTGAAACAAGTTGGACCTCATGTGGTAGCCCAGGTCATAGTAGTCTGAGAAGATGGAGGAGATCTGCATGGGGGTCTGGGTCCTGCCAGGCCATGAGCTGGACCTCTTCTGGCCCTCAAAGATTTCACCGACAGCCCTTCGAGCCTGGCGAGAGAGACAAGGACAAGAGGCAAGTGATGAAAAGGTAAGCGTGTGCCCTCTCCCTCCTTCCCTGCTTTCCCGATGCCCACCAAAGCCCCCAGGGCAAGCTCTACACTTCCCCCCAGTCCATTTCCTCCTGCCAGTGGTCAAAGACTTGAGAGACAGCAGTGATCCTCCACACTAGACAGCTCCTACTGTGTAGGCCTTCCGGAAAAGGGTCTTCCTAGGCTGGGCCTGTCCCCACCAGAAATGAGCCAACAGGACTTTGAGAGGCCAGACCGCCCCCGGTTCACACAGCTGGGAAACCCCAGAGCCCCAACTTGCTGCCTACTACCCAAGACATCCCACAAGCAAAATTTCTTCGTTTACACCGAGACCAATGTCTTTCTCATACCGAGAAGAAAACTGAGGCCTGCAAGGTCAAGCCTGGGCCTGTGAGTCAGGAAACCTGTGGCTCTTGACTTTGGTGGGTCTTGAAACCCTCTGGGCCTCAGTTTTCCTGCCTGTAAAACATGGGTGGAGGGAAGACCCGAGATTGTTTAAAGCTCAGAAACTTGCCACTTGGTTGTCATCTGGGAACCTGTGCCTTAAAAACCGAGATGCAGAGGGCAATGATGGCTAAATAGAAGCGGTGTCTTCCAAAGGCCAAACAGCTGTGATGAGTGGCCAAACCCATATTAAATGACTGTGACACAGCTCCAGGGTGTCTTATGGGCAGGTCTGTTCTATATAGAAATGACAAATGAAGGCAAGCCTTGAAAAGCCCTGACCCTCATTCTTTTAATGGATCTACTGGCCTTGTGGCTATGAGCAGATCACACACAACACCTCTCTCCTGGTCCCAGTTACCCTCTGTTTAAATGGAGCATTAACCTCTGTCCCTGCTGACCACACAATGCAGCTGCTTGTACAAATGTTGGTATGATTTCCTTGGGACAGGAGAGATGGTTCAATGGTTAAGATCACTGGCTGCTCTTCCAGAGGACCCAGGTTCAATTCCCAGCACCACATGGTGGCTTACAACCATCTATGAGACCTAATGTCCTCTTCTGTCATTCAAGTATACGTGCAAATAGAACACCCATAAACATAAATCTTTTTTAAAAAATGTCAAACAATACCAAAGAAGAAGGGGGAGCTTATCCTTTGACTAAAAATGGCAGGTGAATCCAGTTGTAAAGTAACAGCTTGTTTAGAAGTCGGTGGGAAAGGGTGCCAACACTGATTAGTCATGTCTGCCTGGAGTAGTGCTAGGAGATCTTATGCATGTCATGGATTTAGCAGCCTGACCAGTTTGGGTGCTTCCTTTTGCAGATCTAGAGACTGGAGGCCAGAGACAGAAAGTAGCTTCACTAGAGTCACCCAGCCTGCAGAAGTAAAGCCACGACCCAAGACAGACACTAAATGCAGACTCTCCTCAGATGCTGACCCCCTTAGGAGATGTGTTCAGATTGGAAATGTCCAGTGCAAACAACTGACTTGCAGTTGCAAACTCAGCGGCAGCCAGAGCTCTGGAACCTTCCAGCCCTTTGGGGAGCTCCTCACCCCACATGGCTGGGTACACATGGTTAACCTTGGACTTCCTGTGAAGCAGAGGTAAAGCCTCTTTCCTCATAGCTGTCACACACACGCAATGCCAAATGGGTAGCGGGTCCCAGTAAACTTTCTAATAGAATAGGGACCGTTTCCAGGAATGGGCTTCAAGCCTCATTGAAAGCCTCCAAGATTGTCAACGCTCTTTCACCCTTGGCCTCTCGAACCCCTGCTCTGTCACCTGTTCCTCAGAGATCAGATGGTCCACCACATCGCTCCCAAACTTGTGGCGGATGTTTTCGGGAATGATGCTGTCCTTCGGGCTCACAGGCACTTCCCTCTGCGCTGTGGCCCTGGAGTTCCGGCCTTCCTCCTCCAGACCTCCCTCTCCAGAGGGCTCCTTGTCCTCTCTCAAGCTGGATCTGGATGCCCCCTTCTTCTTCAGGTCCTCAGGCTGGGAGCTCATGACCAGAGAAGTCCTGCTGGTAGCAGCTGGTGGTGGAGACAGGATCTCCAGGTGGCCCTGGCCTTCAGGGTTCTGCGAGGTCCCTGGATGCTGCTTGGATTTGGGGCTGTCCAAGGAGCTATGGGCAGCCCCCCAGGAGTCCATGTCCTGCTGGCCCTCTTTGTTGTTCGGGGGGATCTTTGTCAACGTGGTTGTACCTAAGCAGCGGGAAAGAGAAGTGTAGGAAAGGTGACAGAGGGTCCCGGCAGGAAGGAAAGTAGACAGAAACCAGAGAGACGACAGAGACAGACAAAGAGGTGGAGCAGAGGAATCACAGGATCCCCAGGCAAGGTGAAGAAGGGGAGAAGAGAGGACAGAGGGAGGTCAGTGGGAAGACCTCCACAGGACAGGGTTGTCTCCATAAGGCTAGGACCAAAGGGACTGTGACCCAGGTTTGTGCAGCTTTCATTAGGCCTAACTGCATGGCCTTCAGCAAGAGAGGCCCGCCTCTCTGTGCTTTAGTGTCCCCCTGCCTCACTTTGGTTAGTTCCCTTCCTCACTTTGAACCTCAACAACAAAACAAATCACTAGATGAACCCGCTAGACACGATGGCGGCAAAGGTGGCTCTCGGCTTGGCCAAATTTCAGGTTCTGCCAAGTGTCAGAACGGGGTCCAAAGCTTTGGTCCGCCTTCCATTCCGGCTGTCTCCCTGGATCCTGGGGCCACTAATGGCTGTCTTTCTCATTCCCGCTTGCATCACTCCCAAGCCCCTGCTGCCAAGGATCGCTGCTGCCTGCGGACCACCACCCCTCTCACCCCTGCTCAAACAAAGGACCGTTGCCTCCCTCCCTGTTTACCCGGAGACAACCCAGCTCTCAGCGTCATTCAGCTGCTCTACTACCTAGGAGGGGCAGTCCCTTCCTTCTTTTTGTAAATTTTAAATGTTTAACCTTTATCTTTATTTTTATGAATATGGACGTTCTGCCTGCATGTAAGTCCACATGCCTACAGAGCCCACAGAAGCCAGAAGAGAGTGCTGGGACTGGACTCGCAGACAGTTGTGAGCCACCGTGAGGGTGCTGGAAATCAAACTTGGCCTTCTGGAAGAGCAACTATGGCTTTTGACTGCTGAGTGATTTTTTCCCTCCTATCTGCTCAACATCTGACACTGTCCACACAGCCCTGAGTTTTCCCTTTCTACCTCAACATGAACTCCACAATCCCTCCCCTCTCCTCCTAGAAAAGGGGAGAGGGTCATGCAGGTGAAGTCCAGGTAAGGAGCCAGTCTAAGGCCTTCCACAATACCCTACAAGGCCCAGAACATTTGTGTCCCTCAGTAAAAGAGAAGACAAGCAGGTTGCTGAAGAATATCAGACCCCCAAAGATTAACAACACCCCATCCAAGCCAAGATACCCCTTCTCCTCTCATTCTGACTGCAGGCTGCATGTGACAGTTGATGGTCCTGGATGGGGCTAACCAGGAGTGTTTTCTCTAAGCGGTATGGTGGTGTGTCTTTCAGTACATGTGACATGCATGAGGGTCCTCCATGGTCCTCACAGCCTGTCCCCAGCCCCAGGAGCCAGCTGGAAGTGTTTGGCTAGCTTCCCCCTAACTATTCCAGAAGAGTCTTCCAGTCTACAGCAGACTGCTTTGCTTTTGTGTATAAATGAAGTCAGAATTCACGCTGGGTTCTAACTTGCTGTTTAAAAAAAACATCTCTGCACCTCTGGGATCCAGTCGGAAGGAATGCTCCTCCTTATTTTGCAGACCCTGGCTGCTATCCTACTGCTTGGCAATTACCAGTCAGGTTTTTAGGACAGGCTGGCGCAAACAGCAGGCTTTACTGCTGTCACTTTCTGGCCCAGTTGAAAGCCCCTGCTCAGCTGTCGTGAGCCTCGGTCCTACCGGAACCCTCGGTCCTACCGGAAGTGGCACAGGTGCTTCCCCAGGGAGAGGGCACAGAGAAAACGGGGGTTCATCCCCTTTCTCCCCACTTCCTTCTTCCTGTCTTACTCCACTCTTTGTTGCCCCCCCTTATCACACACAAAAGACAAGGGGAGAAACTGTCTCCTGGAGCCAGATGACCCTCCCCTCCTGACTTCTGGGTTCTCTCCAAAGCAGCAGGCAGCTGGGCAGTGGGGCCTCCCGGGACAACCAAGGCTGCAAGAATAGGAGCTGAGGTAGAAGGGACAGAATATACAGCGCCTGCCTGGTCAGCTGCGGCTTCACCTACCCCTAGGAAGACAAAGTCGATGCAGGGGTGAACTTCACACTTCACCTCTTCCTGACCCAAGGTTCAGGGATGCCATTTCCCCAAGCCTGCCCTCCTGGCTGCCTCATCTGCTGAGCCATTATGAAGTAACAATGGCTTAGTCTGTTGCCACCATTCAGAGCTGGTAGTACTTTAGGCCTAGGTGTGTCCTGTGTTCTTGGGCTAGAGAGCAAAGATCATTACCTTTGTCTACTGTACACCATCTTCCTACTTACATGTCTGGCAGTGGGCCAGGCTCTGGAGTAACAAGAGAGAAAAGAACAGAGTTCTGGGATGGATGGATGGATGGATGGATGGATGGATGGATGGATGGATAGATGGATGGGATAGGGTGGATGAATGGACTGGTAGATTTATAGATTTTGCATCTGGCCTTCCTAAGATGTCATTGCACCTCTGATCATCCATCTGTCAGTCAGGTGGACAGGGTAAACATGCCCTGCTTCTTTTACATGAAGAAAGACCACGAATGAGTTTTCTGACTTTGGCCTTTTTATCAAAATGCCCCTCACAGTCACTCAAAATACAGATTCCTAAGTCAGGATGTCCAGGGCAGGGCCCAGAAACCAAGGACTTAAAATAGCTCTTGGGGTGATTCTGGACTCTGGGAAGCTCACAGCAGGGATACCCTGATGTTCCCGGCGCTGTGTCCCTGCTGTACTTGCCACCCCCAGCTAACCTAGGGGAATGTTCCCAGAGCTGAACTGGCTCAGCCACACCTGCCTCAGACTCTTTTCCCCTTTCAAGCCTGCCATCTCTTGTCCCCAGTACCTAGAGCATAGATGCATACTCCTCTCTGCCACCAACCTCCATACGTCATCCTGAATGGGGTTCAGTCAGGCCTGATATACCCCTAGCCCAGCCTCATATTCCCACAGCTCTGCACTTGGATGCACAGCTGTGGCTCTCGGCAACAACCCAGTCTCAGCCCAAAGAAGCTGGTGACCAGGACCACGTTAAGTCAGAGCTTCCAGGCCTGGAAGATGGAGGGCTCGAGCAGCTCTTTCCTCCAGTTTTCTGTGCTCAGTGTCCTGGGTCGGTTAGGCCATGCCATCCGGAGGCCTCAAGCAGGACTGAGGGAGATGAGATGAGACCCGACCCCGACTCCAAGAAGCTAGTCTGTGCTGGTAGTGTTCCCATCCTCCCCTCTTACCTTGTCGGGGACCCAGCTCCATGGTCTCTGGCTCTGGGACCCGCAATTTCCGGGCTTGTCCCTGTAGACAAAGGAATGCACATGGAATGGTCTCAGGTGACAGCCTCCATAAAGGATGACAACTGAGAACTGACCAGGGAGGCCCCAACGATCCAGCCAGCCCTGACAGGCGCTCTGTTGCTACAGCCAGCCGCCAGTACCACCTGCCCTGTACCAGCTCTTTCTGGCTAGCCAAGGCCTCCCCACCTGGGCTTCTGTGGCCTTTCTTACATAGCCATGACACTAAGATTCTCTTACTCCTTCCTAATCTCCTCCCATCTCTTTCTCCTCTCTTCCACCAGCTCCAGGAGGCCCTGGCTGTGGGGACCCTGCCTCAGCCCCTTTCCCCACCCCCATCTAAAAGTTCTATTTATTTCTCCAAATAGAAAGCTGCTACCCTGCCACTTGGCTCTTCACAGATGCTTGGATGAAGGGTCTGTGCTCCTGAGCTGCCTCTGTTCCTTCCACATGGCCCCTGCACAGGACAACTAAAACATGGCAGCTTGGGCCAAGGGGAACATGAAACCCAGGACCTCATGAACGCCTGGTCAAGCCTCACCCCAAGCCCATTTTACCCTTGGGTTGTTCCCTGAAGAAGAAAGTTCGCGAGGAGAGCCTAGGAAGGGACCCAGAACCTCAAAGATCCCTGCAGCTTTTGTACCTGTGTGTCCCTTTCTCCTAAGGGATCATTTCCTTATTTATATTTCCTTATTTAAAGCATGTGTGAAGTTTTCCCTAAGTAATGTCAGCGCAATAAAGCCACATAACTATCTTTTAAAGACACATAAGCATCTTTAGAGTAAGGGAGGGACAAAATAGAAGCATCAAGTCTGAGCTGGAAGAGTGTCCTAGTTTCATTTCTGTTGCTATGACAAAACACCCTGTCAAAAGCAATTAGGGGAGACAGGGTTTCTCTTAGCTCACAATTCCACGTTACAGCCCACCCTAGCAGGGAAAAGTCAAATTGGCAGAAACTTCAAACAGCTATTCACATCCCACCCACAGTTAAGAGCAGAAAAGTAAAACACACACGTGCTGACGACTCAGCTCACTTTCTCCACTGTTAAACAGTCCAGAACCCAAGCCCAGAGAATGGTGTTACCCACCATGGGCTGGGTCCTCCCACTTCAATTAACTTTAACAAGACAGTCTCCCACAGACACACCTAAAGGCCAACCCGAACCAAAGAATCTCTCATTGAAATTATTGGAGTTGGGGAGAGAGGGGGAAGAGAGAGAATGAGAGACTGGTCCAAGGTCATCCAGCAAGCTGAATTGCTGCTAAGCTCAAATTGGGTAGGAACCAGACCAATTTTACTCCCTTGAAAGGTTGTTAGTCAAAATGCCGTGTTACTTTGGACTAAATTACCTGGGGCCCGGCTCAGTTGGAGAATAATTGCCTAGAATGCATGAGGCCCTGCCTGGGTCCACCCTCAGCACCACAAGTTAAAAATGGTCACTTGATAATTGTGCATTCTCTGTTATAACTCCCGATGAACCCTACCCATGGTGCTCACAGGCTGGTCAGCCCTTGAGTATGGACTGGACCCAGTGACCTGTTTCTTGATTAAAATGTGATAAAAGTCATGCAGTCGCTTCCTGGATTCGATCCGTGGCGTTTGCGTTACTTGTACCCCCCCCCCGGCTCTCTTCAGTTGGTTACTCTGACCTGCCATGCGTGAAGCCCCCACACACAGAAGCCATGTGGAGGAGAATGAGGCAGACTCTGGCCAGCAGTTCATGAGGAGCAACAGGCCCCAGGTCCCAGCGTCCCCAAAGAACCAAGAGAGACCTGTCCCTGGGAAGAACCTGGAAGTGGATCCTCCTCCAGCTGAATGTGAGAATTTGACCACAGGTCCTGACCCACCGTGTAGCAGGCTGTGACCATCAGTGCTCCTGTGCTCTTTCTCCCTGCCGCTCACTTTCCAGGCCTATGCTCTGGCTTGTTTTCTTGAACTGTTCCTAAGAAGTACCAGAAGCCAGGCTCAGTGGAGCACACCTGTGATTCCAGTACTCGGGGAGGCAGAGACAGGCAGAGCTCTGTGAGTTTAAGGCCAGACTGGTCTGCAAAGCGAGTCCAAGACAGCCAAGGCTACACCCAGGAACCCTGTCTCAAAAAAAGAACACACACACACACACACACACACGCCAGAAAACTGACCAACTTGAATCTCCGTGCCCTCAGACAAGAGGATGCCACCCCGAAGGAACCCCCCCTTCTGGTGTGAGACTGGGGTTCCTCAGTGAGGCTTTCTGAATGCAGGCAGTACCTGGCCATACCATCACCTCCCTTTTTCCTGAAGCCATGAAAAATGCTTATATTACCTTACATGTCTGACTTGCAGGTCACTCAATAAGCCCACGTTTTCAACATCCTCGACACATCTCTTGGGTACAAATCCCTCCACGTGAGACTCTAACTTGGGTCTCTGTAGCCATAGCAACTGTGAGACCCTAATTTTTGACACTTTTGAGACTTTTGAAAACTTGAAGCCACTGTGCTATCTGGTCATGTGTGGGATGGCAATATCTCACCAACACACATTTTGATACCGTGATTGGGTTGTTGCCGGGACAAACAAATGAAATTAGGAGGAGGTTCTGGACCAAGTAGTGGGTACACATGGCAGGAGCTTGGGGTGCGTGGTAGGAAGAACATCCGCTTGTCTTGAGTCCCAGATGAGCAGGAATCAAGAATTGAATATTGCTGTCAAGGGCCCATTGGGCAGTGAGGCCCCATGAGGAGACTTAGAGGAAGAAGTGCCTTGGTATTTGGTGGCAGAAGCTCAGAGGCACTGTGGCCTGCAGTGATGAAGAAGGAGATGGTGAGGCTGCAACCTGAAGGATGGGTTACAGAAGCCAGCAGCCACACCTGGACTCAGTGTGCAAGCTTCATCCTTCTGGCTGCTTGGAGCTAGGTCTGGGGCCAGCAAACTGGCTCAAGCAAAAGGTGCTTGCCAACAAACTTGGTGATCTGAGTTCAGTCCCTGGGACCCACATTATGGAAGAAGTGAACTGACTCCCACCCATTGTCCTCTGAGTTCCACATGTGTACCTTGTGCACTTGTGCATGCACACATGTCTGTATATGTGTGACACAACAAATAGAATGCAATGAAATTGCTTTTAAGGAAAAATATTCTCTTTTCCACATGCCAAAAGAACTAGGAAACGGTTCCCGGAGCCAGGGAGACAGTACGGTTGACAGCATGCTTGCTGTGGAGGCGTGGGGGGCTGCGTTCATCCCCAGAACCTATGTCAAATGCCAGGAGCAGTGCCACATGGGCATAATCCCAGGGTTAGGGAGGTGAAGTTAGGAGCGGCCTTCTCTAGCCAATCAGCCTAGCCTCATTGGTGAGCTACCAGCCAGTGAAAACAGCAAGGCAGACAGCATCCGAGAAAGACGTTGACCTCTGGCCTCCACATAGAGATGCATAGATATGCACACACACACACAAGCACACATGAACATGCACGCAGCACACATGGAAATCATGCACACACTTACACACACATAGAGATATGAACATGCACACAACATACATGAAAATCAGGCACACACACACACACACAAAGAAAGCCTCAGAATGATTTCAGGCAAAGGCCGACAGCAGGATGTACAATCTGTTAACTCCGTGGGAAAATAAAGAGACCGGAACCCTCTTCAGCCACACAAAAGACTGCTGAATCCTGGGCTGATTTGTTACACAGCAAGAACTGACGGCTACAACTCATATTAGCACTCAGGGGTGGTCTGAATAGGAATAACCCCCATAGGCTCATAGATCTGAACTCTTGGTCATCAGGGAGGGGTACTACTTGACAGGAATTAGGAGGTGTGGCCTTACTGGAGGAATCACTGGAGGTGAGCTTTGTGGTTTCAGAAGCCCAACCCAGGCCCATTCTCTGTCTCTCTTCCCGCTGCCTGCAGATCCAGATGTAGAACTCCTAGCTACTCTGCAGCATCGTGTCTGCCCGCAAGCCACCATGCTTCCCGCCATGGCGACAGCGGACTAAACCTCTCAACTGTAAGCTAGCTCTGGTTAAATGCTTTCCTTTATAGGAGTCGCTGTGATCACAGTGTCTCTTCACAGCAATAGAACATGGACTAAGACAAACTCCCATAACCAGCAGATTAGTGTGTCTTCAGAAGGACCCACAGCAGTGTTCAGAGTCTCTGACATGATGGAGACGATGGAGATGAGAGAAGAAGTAGTGTTAGGGGTGGAGCTAATTAGGAGGGGGGGGTGTCTAGCATGTGATAGGCCCTGTTCTCCATCCTGAAGTCAAGTGAAGTTCAAATTAGGACTCTCAAATTAGCTTTCTTATCCTAGCTGGTGCCTACTCCCCCATTCTTTAATCACAACCTGATGTGCTCTCCCCCTCCCCCCCATAGCTACTCCTTACCCTAGAGGTACAGCCAGTTAGAGCAGCCCTCACTAGTTGACACAGAAGGTGGGCTCACAGCCAGCCACTGACCTGAAGAGGAAAGTCCTGAGAGGTGTTGGCCAAGGATGGCAGGAAGATGTGTGCGGCTGCAGCCTGGGCACCTGGCACTCACAAGCAGCTCTGGATGGGAAGAAGGAAAATGAAACCCCAGGTGGTGATAGAGTCCCACCCACCTCACAGATCTCTCTGCCTCACCTCTCCAGATGAACCACTCTGGAGGGTCAGACAGAGCAGCACTGCTACCCAAGAGGACCAGTGGGTTACTAAGCAGCAGCCTTCCGAGCTGTTGATTGGGGTTGGCATGGTGATGCGGTACACTCCCCTCTGTTACATCAGAGGCTGACAGGTTCTCAGCCTATGAGGGTGAGGGGCCAAGGCTGAGGGGCCAGGAGACACTTTCCTGTGTCACTCTCTGACCCATCCTCACAAAAATATCCATCGAGCCACTAAGGCCAGGCTGTGTGGGCCAGGTTCACAGGGCTCAGATCAAGCACAAAGGACACTCTTGGCAGGGCAAGGAAAAAGCACAGTATAACCAACTCTGTCTAGGGGAAGGGGAGCAGAAGGACCATCTGGGCTGGGTCTCGAAGTATGTACAGGAGCTCACTGGTTTAGAAGAGGCAGAACATGGGAGGTGTTTAAGAACACAAATGTGATTTAGAGTAATGAACCCTCGGTACCCGAGCTAGATGTTGGAAATCAGGCATGGGTGTGAGAATCAGGGTCCTCTCCACCTCGAACTACAGGGCTGGCTGCAGATGAGCTCAATAAAGTTGTGACTTCTGCATAGTGACGCAGAGGCAGAAGCATAGATACAGGCATTAGCTCTGCTGCCCAGCGGGCACAGGGTAGAGGTGAGCATTTTGTAGCATCTTCCCAGAAAAGAGAGAGTTGGCTAAATCTGAGGTCAAACCTATGCCAGATGATGTCACTTCCGTGTTCAGAACCTTCTCCTCGTCAGGGAATCCTCAGCTATGGTGGCTTCCTGCTGCTACTTATCAGGCTTGCAGACCCCTTCCATGGAGCTGCCCCACCCTCCATCTTTCTCAGAGTTCTGTTCAGAGCCAGCAAGGGAGTCAAGGCCACCTTCCGAGCAGGTGATGTTTCTTTGGGTGGCCTTTGGAAAGCTGTTTCTCTCTCCCTCCCCACTCTCAGGGCATGGGGAGTAAAGCAGAGGGCTTAGGGCTGAGCTAGTCTTGGTTGGCTTCATCTATCTCAGCCTTCCTCATTCTCCTTCCCACAGCCTCCCCGGTAGGTCCCAGCATCCTCTACAGCATAGCATCCCCGACTAGTTTTATATGAACCTCACCTCACAATTGAAACATTCTCCTCCAGGAGTGTCTCAAAAGGTAAGTAGAGGTCACATGTCTGGAAAAACAAAAACTTGAAAGATCCCCGAGGCCCTTCCATGGCAGTCTAACAAGGAGTCAAAGGTGCCGGGGAGAGCGCACAGGCCAGCAGAGCTGGAGATTTTCTTAGCCCGTGGAGCTGTCTGCAAGCTGCGCAGAGCTCCAGGCACACAGCTCCCGTGAACTGTCACCCGTGTTTGGGGTGGGCTTTGGTGACACAGCTTGCTTCTGACCTATCCCTTCCAAGTGACCCCTCACCCGTATTCCCGTGAGTAACCCCAATAAAAACTCCTTGGTTCGACAAGTTGGACACTGGTGCAGTCGCTACTTTGGTCTTTTATGGGTTCCCTTTCTGGGGTGAGTAGATGTGTGTGGCATATCTTCTTAGGAAAAGTCGTGTCATGTGACACAAGAGAGGGTAGCCAGCTGCCTTGGCCCGGACCAAGTGCGGCAATGGTGTCCTCTGTGTGACCTTCGGGGGATGAAGATTGATGATGGTAGGGGTCCAGTGCGGAATCCAGAGCAAGGGGGCAGACACACTACTGAGAAAAGGCACTTTATTCCAGTTTTGGAGGGAGAGAGGCACCCACAGCAATTCTAAAATCCTGTCAATCTCCATGGCCTAGGAGGTGCGAAGCCATGGCAGGTCACACCAACCCCACTGAAGGGAACTGGCTGTATCCAGTGGGCAGAGGAGGAGGCTGGGTGCACTCAGGCCTTCCCGCTCTTCCCCTGGGACACTCGGGTCTCCGGGGGCGCCCTGCGGAACCACTCCGACCAGGAGCCGTCATAAACAGCCACATCGGGCTTGCCACATAGGTAGGCAGCCAGGGCAATGTGGCAGGCAGTGACCCCCTTGCGGCACGTGGCGATGAGGGGTTGTGAGAGGTCCACCTTCTTGTCCTGGAACATGGCACGCAGCTCCTCCGGGCTTTTCTCGAAGCCGTCTGCTGTCAGGAAGTCCATGAAGGGCATGTTGATTGAGCCACGGATGTGGCCAGAGCCTAGTCCTGGGAGGCAATGGAGGACACAGGTTACAGTGGGAACTGGAGGACCTGGGCCACCCAATAAAAAGAATGTCTTATGCTCTCTTGGGAACTCAATTTCTATACCTGCTCTGCTTACCGCCAACACTCAAGCTGTAAGACCCCAGGCCTGCAGCCCCTGCCCCGAGGCCTGTCTTAATGGAAGGATGTCCCAACCCACTGCTGCCGGAGTGGACGTCTGCATTACTGGTCCCTTTCATTTCCCCCCTAGCCTCTGGGAACTGCCTCTGCACTCCACACCTCAGGATTTCTCACCTGTGAAATGGGTTCAGTAGTGCACACCTGTCTCCCTGGGTTACTGGGGACAGCAGAAGGGGTGAATCCACACAGAAGCTACACACTGTGCTGGCTGCCAAGGACACGGCGGAGAGAAGCTGTATGGGCTCCTCCTGGGCAGCCATTTGCAAGGGTACTGAAGTTGGCTAGCTCGGTGGGTCACTAAATAAGCCCTCCTGTGAAAATGCTGAAGTGTGCTGACATGAAATGGCTCAGCTGAAGACACGGACAGGCAAGACCCAGGACCACACCCAGTCTTGGTGTTCCTGTGAGGCACATAGTTGTGAAAAGAGGAGACCTCGTATTGGGACACATGTTCAAATCCCAGCTCTGCCACTTACTACACTGGTGACGTTAAATAAAGTCACCTCTCTACACCTCAGTGTCCCTATCACGAGTAAATACACCTGGATGAAGATAAATGACATAGACAATATTGAACCCTAATGATGCCTGACCCCATATACGGCTCCCAATCTGTGCTCCCTCTAGGAACAGGGAGTTGTAATCCCCTCCACACACCCCTGAAGACTAAGTGAGAACAGGGCAGAGGTGAGGGAGGCTGGGGTCCTTTCTGGAACACACCCAGGGAGGCTTTGAAATAGTCATCATGGATGGTGGGTATGCATGGTAACCCACATCTGTAATCCCTGTAAGCAGGAAGATCTGCAATTTGGGGCCAGCCTGGTCTATATAGTGAGTTACAGGTCAGTTTGGACTATAGAGACCTTGTTTGAAGAACATCAAACCAGTAAAAGGGGACGGCCTTGCAAACCACAAAGATTAGCCATCGCTGGCTAGCAGCGTGCAGAGGACCCATGCCTTATCAGTCCCTGCATGCTCAGCCAATTCTCTTCCTTGTGAACCCCACACCCCTCCACAGACAGCACTGAGAGGGAAGCCCAGGCCAGAAACGCCTCCATCTCTTCAGGTTCCCCAAATCCCCACCAACCCATTAAACTTGCAAGGCAGAAACAGTATGGTGGGCGTGATGGGAAGAGGAAGAAAGGGCTATGATTGCAAAGAGCAAGTCACATTCCAGCAGGGTGAGCAGCGTCAATCAGACAGGAAGGCTCTCCCTTCAGGGCCTCAGTCTCCCCTCCTACAGTGACCCCAGGAGCACAGTGGGTACATGGTTGGTTGATGGAGCAATATGGGAGGCCCCTCATCCCAAAGACAATTCTAAGAATCACTAGCACAAGCAGTCCTCTGATGGAACACATGGCCAGCCCTGCTTGCACAAGTGACATCTAGACACGTCTTCCTGCTGAACCTGAAACCAGTGATATGTAACCCTGCCAGGGAGGAGCAGCTGGCCTGCAGACATCAACTGTCAGGGTACAGCAGTTTCTTGCAGGAGGCATTGCTGGTCAATATCCTATGCGCCGAACCTCTGAATGTTGTTTTCTTCTTGTCCGCGACACACCAACTTTATTGTTGTCTTAATTCTATAAAGGGAGTCTTGCCTGAGTGAGGATGAAGCTAGGGATTGCTGGGAAGCCTGAGCACCAGCCACTCTGCCAGGAAGGCTCAGGCCCTCGCTGGGTTTTTCATCAGGGCAGGCGTTGAGGAGTGCGCCCCTATAGACATGCACATGGAGATCAGAGGACCACCTAGTCTGAGGCCACTCATTGGCTTACCCCTTGGAACTTGATGGGTTAGTAAGACTGGCTGCAGAGAGCTCAAGAAATCTGCCTGTCTCTGACAAGCCTAAGTCACTAAGTTGTATTCAGGGATCTAACTCATGCTCATGCTCCCAAGGGGAGCACTTTCCTCACTAAGGCATCTCTCCAGCCTCTGGCGGGAGACTTTAAAGGAACAGAGGGCACAGCCTTTGTGCAAAGGGAGAGCCGGAGAACCCATGGGCCAAGGCCGGAGAACTCTGGAACACTGCCAACCAGCTAGAATCAGACCTCCTACCACACTCCTCCTCTCTACCACCAAAACCCCAAAAGCGGGTTCTCTAGAGAACTATATCCCCAGAGACATTCCTCCTAGCTCTAATGGGGATGCCAGGCTCAGAGAGACACAATAACATCCTCCTCTCCCCCCCAGGATACACAGGAGTCACGTAAAATCAAGCCAGACTCCAAAGCCTATATTTTTAGCCACTTTCAGCTCCCCTGGAAAAGAAGGCTGAGGCAGGGGAATTACTGAGATGGCTTCTTGTGTTCCTCAGCTGCCCAGAAGTCTAGGAATTTGTGTCCCAGGTTTGGCTGAGGAGGCATGTTGAGATCCCGTAGGCCACAGACTGACTCAGCTGTTGGAGGCCAGGAAAACCATTGACCTTTCAGGCTTGCATCTCAAAGACAGGGAATCTGGTGTAGAGGCCCTGGCTGTGGCCCAAAAGACAGAGCCACAGGTATAGGGGCTCCATGCTCCCACATAGCAACAGTGTAGAGGGCTGACCTTTCCTGCCCCAGTCCTCATGTTTGCTCCGGCTTACCCCACCCTCCGCAGCAGCCTTAGGCAAGCCTCATTCTAGAGCCTGCAGCTGAGTGAGTGGGGCCAGGCCCTCGGGCAAGGCCACTGAGGATTCCAGAAGTTGACTGCATCCAGGGGCCTGCAAACCAAAGTGCTAGTCATGGACCACCACCCTCCTCCTTCCTCATCCTCAACCACTCCCCAGGGAAAGAACAGGCTCACAGGCTGAACAACTAAGAGATGAGTGATACCAGGATCAAATACAGCACTCCCCTTTTATAGAAGAGGAACACTGAAGCTTGGAGAGGGCAGACAGCCTACTACTGGCCCAGGCCTCAAGAGACCCTTGCATTCTAAGGTGCCTCTCCTCTCTATGATTCTTCCTGTTTACTCTGGGTGCCCAGCCTTGGACCTGACTAGCATAGGCTACCTCTGTGCTTCTTTGCTAGTGTTCCTTCCAGTGGTAACACACAGCTCCGCCTGAATATTCTTTTATTCTACACCCTAACTCAGGACTCCAGAAATCACGTGAAGACCCGAGGTAATTGCCCCTGAAGGTCATGGTTTTTTTTTGTTTGTTTGTTTCTGCCACACTCACTCCCTTCAGGAACACTCAAGAATCAAGGCCTCCCCGTCCCCATGTTTTTTTATATCCGGACTGCTGAACCCACAGGAACCTCCCTGAACCCACACAGCAGACCATGACCTTGGCAGTGCTCATTCGTGCCCTCATACAAATCCTCTACACAATGGGGCAAGCGGCCCATCCCTGCCTGTCTAGATGGCCGTGGACTTTGCTCAGTGCCTTCCCCTCCAAAGAGCCCCTTTGCTGACTTGCTATGTGGAAAAAAACAAAAAGCCATGGGCATGTGGCAGGGCTGGGGACCTCTAGCGAACACAAGGCCAAGCAGTTGGGCTCAGTACCCTCCACATAGGAGCAGCTGAACTGGAAGGAGAACCCTGGCTGCCTGGCACCCCAGGGCAATCAGGAGAGGTAGGAAGAATCATGAACAGAGAGGGGCTTTAGAACTGCCGGCTGTGTCCTCCCTCCCAGCCTCCGCTTTCCTCATCTATAAAATGGTGGGAACACGATGTCTGGGCTCCGTTTCACTCACGTCAGTTTGCTTTCTAGCCTGCTGGGAGGGCTCCACGGCCAGCTTCCCTCCCCCTTTCCCCCAGCGTAAGTTCTAAGAAGAAAAAGGGCTTTGAGCCAAGACCAGGAGGGGCTGTGGGCGGTCTGTGTCCAGAGTCTCTGGAAAGTGCCCAATGAGCAGGAGTCTTTCTCTCCTGACCTTCCCAGAGCACCACAGGCGGGGGAAATCAAAGGCCTGCAGAGGGCGATGTCAAGCTCCGCCAATTACGTGTGTGGCCTTGACCAGCTCCTGCCAGTGTACCTCGGCCCCACTCTGTCCGGTGGGCTGACAGTTTAGTATTAAGACTGTAAAAACAGGGTTGCGGACACCAGGAGGCAGAAAGGAAGAAGTGTTTTGCAACAAGTTAGGCAAAATGTTACCCCGGAGCTAAGTCATTCAGGGCAGGGATACTTACTGATTTAAAAGAAAAGAAAAAAAAAAAAAAAAAGAGCCTTGGGAGGCAGGTCACTAGTGTTCCCGGAAAAGCAAGACCTGGGGTCCCCTGAACCCTAGGAAGTGGTGGTGGCACTGGATGGGCTTATATCTGAATTTAGAGCCCTGGTTTAAAACAAAATAGGTCTGGGTTCAAGTCCAGGCACCGCCACTTAACTGACCCAAGGAACAACATCCCGGCAGCTCATCTTCCCATCTAAGTCAGGTGTTTCATCACTTCCATATCCCTGGCGCAAGCGGGCAGCTGCTGCAACGGCTCCACAGACTGTGGCTCCTGGTCGAGCTTCTGACCTGACTGCCTGTTACAAACACTAGTCAGAGTCCCAGGAGAGCCGGATTTGGAAGGATGCTGTTGGTGTTTGAAAGGGTTTCTGGGGTCTGGAGGGCGTGAGCATACACGTAGCCCTCTGTGCAGCCGTGTAAGTGACTGCCTGTGGGTAGGATATCCTTTCGTGCATCCTAGTGCATGTGGGGGAGAGAGCTGGCGCGGGCCGTGGAGAGATAGGCCACCAGTCACCGCGGCTAATGCAGCACAGGGCTGTGGGCACCCAGGGCACTCACGAATCAGAGCGCTGCCAAAGCCTTTAGGGTTGACTGTCCCTTCCCATTCTACAGATGGAAAGACTAGTCTGCACGGAGGGACCCAGCAGCTCTGATTCCCCATCTTTCGGTTGGACAGTCCTCCCCAGGGGCCCCAGTAACACCTACCGACTGCATCGGGCTCCGGCTGTGTGCCCAGGTACCGTCCTTGGGCCCGGGAGTCCACCAGCTGGAACCTTTTAGACTGCAGGTTCTCCAGGACCTGCTCGTAGGTCTTGAGCAGGGAGCGGTCCAGCGTAGCTTTGAAAACGGCTGGCTCCGGCCGCGAGGGCTCGGATGTCACCGGGTGGCCCTCCTTCAGCCAGTTCCGGAAGCCACCGTTGAGCACCGACACGGTGCGGTGGCCGAACACCCGGAACATCCACCACACTCGGGGCGCGTAGAAGCTGCCGAGTTCGTCCCCGTCGTACACCACCACGTGCGTGTCGTTGCCTATGCCCAGGTTGCCCACGTACTCCCCAAAGCGGGCCTCGCTGGGCAGCATCATCTCGTAAGGCGAAGCCGTGTCCCGGCATTCCTCTATATCAAAGAAGGACGCGCCAGGCACGTGGCGCTCCTGGTACTCTTGGCGCGCCTGGCGGGTCCCCGGTGAGTACCATGACGCGTCCAGCACCCGAAGGCCGGGTCCCAGGCTGCCGGACCGAATGGATTCCGCCAACCACTTGGTGGAGACCAGCGCCCGGTAGAGCACCTGATGAACCATAGTGTCGGCTCTGCGTGTCGCCTGGCCCCGGGTGGGAACTCAGTGCAATGGGCGGGGCCCAGGAGGGAGAACCCGTTGTCCCCGCTACACTTTCCCAGCGTGCAATGGTAACTGCACCCAGAGTGAGACTGGGGCCCCTGTGGGATAGGTTTGCACGTTTCCCTAGGGAAAGCCTGCTCCGCCCCTCCCACTGTCTCGGCGCCATCCCCGTCTGGTTCCTAGAGGGCAGGTGGGCGTGGCCAAGAGCTTCGGAGCGCTCCAATAGCAGCAACCGCTGGGAGGAGCTAGCTCAGGACTCCGTTTGCAAGAATGGGGGTGTGGGGGTGCAATACAGATCCTAGGTGGAGAAGTCGGCCCTTGGGCTTCCCTCTCCGGGAGCACTGACCGTTCGCCAGTCCTTCTGCTTCCGTTTTCTGAAGCCTGGGTTCTCTGGCTTCTAGGACGCCCAATCCCGTGAAGGGGCTCCCAGTCCCCTGCCCTGCTTTCGCCACCCGGATCCAGCCAGCGGTCCCACACCGGGCGGCCCGCAGCATTAATTCACCCCAGTAGCTTTGCTGGCACTCGCCCTTGCACTCTAGAGAGGCGGGAGGGTTCAAACCGGGAGCCGGGAGGGTTCCCAAGTGGCCCTCACCATTGTGCCGCCTCCCGTGGGGGTGCTTTTCCCACAGACGGTCGGGACTCTGAGCAGCCCCTGCACCTCCGCACGGAAATTCTGTTTGCCCCCTCCTGCTATAACGCTTTTCACATCCGAAGGGAGGTATGAAAGGCTCGGGTGACCCCGGGACAGCACGCAACCCGGCTGCATGGCGCGTTCTTCCCCCGCGACCCGGGGAATGGAAGGTGCAACCAGCAGCGGCTCCGAGTGGCCAAGGCAGTGGGCTGTGCCCAAGTCTCCTCCCTTTGGCTGGTTGCAGGTTGGTGGCGGAAGGAGGGCATCGCTGAGGGCCCGGGGAGGGGGTGACATGGCAGAGCAGGGAGCGCGAGACCCTGGTGTCTGCTACCCAACACTTCCTGTGAGGGAGGGTGGTTTTCGGGGGTGCATAGCGTGATGCCACGCGGGAGTGGAGGAGGGGATGCAGGTTACGGGAGAAGAGTTTCCAGGGCGCCTCTAACTTGCCTTACAAGGGGCTGTCCACAGCTCCTTGTGACCGCCTGTGGGTTGGGTTGGGTAAGAGGCAGGTAGCAGTGGCAGGCTGCGGTTTGGAATGTCCTGGTGCCTCCCCCGAGAAAGCAGGAGGGCCCGAGAGAACCAACAAAGCCATTCAGAGGGCCTGTGATGAGAAGACCCATGGCTCCCCAAGAGGAGAAAGTAGTAGAACGCAGTGGGATGAAATGAATATAATGTTTATCAGGGTCGCCTGCGGTGTCGAGGCCTTGCCGAGTGTCTTGCCGACCCTACGGGACAGGGCTGAAACTTCTCCCAACAGGAGAAACAGGTAGGGACAGCAGGTGTCAGGGCGCGTACTGGAGTAAGGACTCATTTCCGACCTGAAGCCTAAAGTGGTGGGGAGCTGCCTTGGTCTACCTGCCCGTCCTTGAATAACCCCTTTGGCCTTCAATTTTTAGCACTTCATTGTCAATTTACGTAAATGCCAATTGGTAAACCATCTGGAGGTAGAGCATGGCTCTGGCAAACTGGCTGTACCCCACCTCTCTAGTCTCTTCTGTTCCCCTGGAATGCTTTTCTCTTGGATTCTCCTCTTACCCTCTCCCCCTTTTTAAACATTGACTCTGCCCTGAAATATTGTGTGTTGCAAAAATTCAAACACTGCTTAGCATTTTCCAAGGGTACTCTGAGCCTTGTGCTTGACAGTGGGGAAGGTGTCAGGAGGGCCCAGGCGGGGAGATGCTCTTGTGCCCCTGCATGCGTGTGGCATATATGCCCTAGGATGGCCTGGGGCTGCCCTGTGTGTCCTGATGGTCCTCCAGAGAGAGCCATTCTCCCCTGCAATCCTGCTCCTCCAAGCGCAAAGGAACCTAGTCTCTTTCTGTTTTCCACCCCTCAGGGATGCCCATAGCCCTCTTTCTGCTGCCCAGTGTCCTTTGTGGTAACTGTCAGTCAAACAGGGAGGCGGGGTCAGGTGACCTCAGACCTCTGAAGTCCCACCCTCTAGAAGTCTAAGATAGTATGTAGCAGTAGATTCAAGAGCCGCTTAAAAGAGTAAAGGAAGAAACAACAGCTTTACCTTCAACTACCCTAGGTGGTCATTCAAAGAAGCTGTATGTAGAGTAAATGGTGGCCCTTTGTATTTATTTTTCAGTCTCATTAAGAGGTCGTTTTTGGAGTTTGACATAGTGGCTTATGCTTGTAAAGGCCCTACTCCTGAAGCTAAGGCAGGAGGGAGATGATTTCAAGTTCCAGAACACAGAATGAGGCCCTGAAGGGGGCAGGGTGGTGCTCCTGGGAAGATGGCTCAGCCAACTTGCCATGAGAGCACGAGGCCCCCGAGTTGGATCCCCACAGCCTACATAAGCAACACAAGGCATGTTGCATGCCTGTAATCTCAGCACTGGGGAAGGAGAGACAGGTACATCCCGGGAGCTCAGTGTCCAGCCAGCCAAGGTGGGTCCCAGGCCACAGAAAGACCTCTATCCCAAAAATGAAGTAAAATGGCTAATACCTGAGGCTCCATCTGACGTCTGAGATTGTCCTCTGCCCTGCACACACACACACACACACAGGAACCATCATGCCCACACAAACAGCCTGTGCCAGGGCATTTGTGTGCTCTGACGCTGAAATCAGAGATGGAGAGGCAAAATTCCCAAGAATGATGGAGGTAAAGTTGCTGCTGTCCTTCATGAAAGGATTGTCCCACCAGCCCTGGCCTTCCTGCCTTCTGTGCACACACCCTTGTCACATGCAACGCATGGCAAACACTGGGATCAGTCCTTAGCCAGAGTCCAACCAACTTCCTTTCTTCTTCTTCTTCTTTTTTTTTTTTAATGTTGTTTTCTTTTTTGAGACAGAGTTTCTCTGTACAGCCCTGGCTGTCCTGGGACTTGCTCTGGCTGGCCATGAACTCCGAGATCTGCCTGCCTCTGCCTCCCGAGGGCTGGGATTAAAAGTGTGTGCCACCATTGCCTGGTTCAGCTCCTTGTTCTGATCCCTGAGTCATAGTGTGCTTCTGCTTCCTTCAGGAAGCCCTTCCACCTTCTCCCTCCCATCCAGACTGAGGTAGAGACCTTGGCGCTCACTCTAAACTCTGGAATCTCCTAGTTGCATTGATGCTTAAGTTGCTTTGGGGCCCTACCAGTTCTGCCCAACCCCCATCCCCCAGGGCCTAGGCCAGTGATTCAAGCCTATCTCCACTTAGTACCCTGGTTTCTGTTGTTTGGTTTTTTTATTTTTGTTTTTGTTGTTGTTGTTTGGTTTGGTTTGGTTTGGTTTGGTTCTGGTTTTTGTTTGTTTGTTTTGTTTTTGAGACAGTCTTGCTGAGTAGCCCCTGCTGGTCTGGAACTTCCTATGTAGACTAGGCTGGCCTTGAACTCTGGCCCTCCTACCTCAGTCTCCTAAGTGCCAGTATTATGGGACGCACAGCTTCCACGCCAGGTGACTGACTCAAAGCTTCAGTGGCTTTCAGAAGAAGGTGACAGTACCAAACCTCCTAAAGCCTGTTCCCTCAGCAGGTTGGGGAGAGGCTGCCCTGTCAAGTGTTGTAATATATGAGGATTAAACGGCACTGGGCTAAGGGTGAATGCTGGTTATTGCTCCCATTGGACACCCAGAACGGCTCAATGAATGAGTGGATTTGATTGGCTGTGGAGCTGGGCTGCATCTTAGAGAAGGGCTGAAACTTTGGCCTTGTTTGCTTTACTTAAGCTCCAATTGAACCTGTCCCTGGCCCCACCCGACCCAGAAAAAAAAAAGAGAGAGTGAGGGGTGCGCACCACCCTCTCCTGTCGCCCATGGTCGTAATGTCAGTTAAAGCTGAGTATTATTCAAGGCCTGGCAGGGGGAGTCCCTGGGTAATAAAGGCAGAACCTGGCTTCACCCAGGCCCTGTCTGCATTCCTGGACTCTGCTCTGCCGGTGCGCAGGCTCCGCCCCCGCCGATTAGCACATAGGCCCCAGCCTCAGGCCCTGACAGGCGGGCCTCCGGTTCCTGATATCTCCCCTGTCTTGCAGGCCCGCGATCCGAGCATCCCCGAGGCCATGACCGCCCCGCAGCTTTTCCGAGCGCTCGTGTCTGCGCAGTGGGTGGCGGAGGCCCTGCGGTCCCCGCGCGCCTCGCAGCCGCTGAAGTTACTGGACGCCTCCTGGTACCTGCCCAAGCTGGGCCGCGACGCGCAACGCGAGTTCGAGGAGCGCCACATCCCGGGCGCCGCCTTCTTTGACATCGATCGCTGCAGCGACCTCACGTCGCCCTACGACCACATGTTGCCGAGCGCCGCGCACTTCGCCGACTACGCGGGCAGCCTGGGCGTGGGCGCCTCCATGCACGTCGTGGTCTACGACGGCAGCGAGCAGGGCCTCTACTCCGCCCCGCGGGTCTGGTGGATGTTCCGCGTCTTTGGCCACCGCTCCGTGTCGCTGCTGGACGGCGGCCTCCGCCACTGGCTGAGCCAGAATCTGCCAGTCAGCTCTGGCAAGAGCCCCTCGGAGCCCGCGGAGTTCTCCGCGCAGCTCGATCCCTCCTTCGTCAAGACCCATGAGGACATCCTGGAGAACCTGGAGACCCGGAGCTTCCAGGTGGTGGACGCCCGCGCAGCCGGACGGTTTCGAGGCACCGACCCGGAACCCCGAGATGGTAACACGCCGGGAAAACTGGCGGATCAGGGCGTGGGGACAGGCTGGTGTGCGCGCTGGATACTGCCTAGCCATGTGCTGGCCTTTCATGCATACCGAGCCAGGGAGAAGGGTTGGTTGCTGGGCGCCTCACTTGAAAGCCTCTGGCTTCCTTCTTATAACGGAGGCCACAACACTACCTCATAGTTTCAGAACTTTGGGTTAAGGTTGCCCACACACCTTGAGAATCTAAGATACCCAGAACGCAACAGTCTAATACTCTGCAATACGTTGCCTGTGTTATGGCCACCACAAAATAGCACAAGGCAGTCCCCACAGAGTTTAGGAAGGACCCAGACTTGGTCCTGATGAGGTTTGGCCTGCAGCCCCTGAGTTGATGGGGTGTGGAGGTCTGCAACTGCCGCCAGAGTAATCTTAAGAGATTCGGAGCCGGGGGGGGGGGGGGGGG
>CM053752.1:21921835-22032808 GCA_028658305.1 Pachyuromys duprasi | reverse complement strand
ACCGGCAGATACCACATGCCAGTGTTTAAACAACCCCCCAAAAAGTATTATTATTATTATTATTTTGGTCTGTACTGAGGCTGTGTTCTTCCTTCCCCTGTTGTTAGCATTTACTGTTGTGAGGTCCACTCAAATACCATGTCAATGCAGGTGACGAAAATGCATTATAATCAAGCCAATACTGAACAGGGCCACAGAACAGACTCAGGAGCTGAACTATGACCCTGAAGGGACGCGGTATGGCGTATCTCAAGGAAGAAACTATAAAGTGAGGGGGAGTGGAGTGGGCTGTAGCATTGTCCAGTCATATTTCAACATAAGGGGTTGAACTAGGAAATTTCCATCCATCAGGATTGGAGTAGGTTCCTGGGCCTGAGAACATGAACTGAGTTGACCTTGCCAGCAAGCTGGAGAAGTTGTCCTTGAAATGGCTGGACTCAGACAATTGTTTCCTTACAAGTTTTCCCTGAGATGTCTGGACTCAAGACAACTGTTTCCTTTTTGACAGAGGCTGCTCAGCTATGGGGGAGTCCCCAGCTCCCTAGAGCCTAGTACCTTGAACATAGTTTTTCCCAATGGTTAAATGGAGTCTGAAAACAAAATGGTACTAGGATTAGTACCTAGAATTAGTTTCTTAGAATTAGTTTCTTTTGCTTGTTCCCAACATTTACAACTGTAATGGGTATTAAAAGAAATCTAGGGATAGGTGCAGTGCCTCATGGCTGTGATGCCAGCATTTTGGAGGCAGAGACAGGTGGACCGTGAGTTTCAGGCTAGCTTGGGCTACATAGTGATTTCCAGGTCAGCTTGAACTACAGAGTGAGATCCTGTCTCAAGACTCAAAAGGGAGAGAAAGTAGTCAGGGAAAAATCTAGAGATGTTTTAATTGTTAGGAAGGTGTGTGTAGATTACATGATAGGACACCATTTCATATGGTTGTGGGGTCCAGGCACCAATTCTCCTCAAAATATGGAGCAATGCCTGCACTGCCATTGTGCAGGTGAGGAAAATAGCCCTAGAATGGCTGCTTTGCCCGAGGTCTCAGGAAGGAGCCTCTCTGGATTCAGACTCCCTGCATACTTAACAGTGAGCAAACAGCAATCCCCCCCCCCCCATCATTTCTCTTCAGCTCGCTAGGGTGCAGGAGCCAGCCATGGCCATGGAAGCTCTCCCATGCCCTTTCTGCTGGTACAGGCCTTGTTTCAGAGCCCTGATTGTGCTGTACTTCCTGTGTAGCACCTGGCAGGTCACCTAGCCACTCTGGATGGTGGCCCTTGCACAAGTATAAAGAGAGCAATAGGTGAGGAAAACACAAAGCGATGTCATGGGGTAAAAGAGCAAACATAACTAATTGCCCAGCTCTGTTCACATACTCAGATAAACTGCACCCACGAGATGGGAAGCGGCATCATCAGCCAGTGTTTCTCCACCCAGACTCCTTCAGGCATGTTTAGAGTGCCTCACCATCAACTACACGTATTTGTTATTTGTTAAGGCATGGTCTGGTGCTTTGTATTCAGATGTTAATTGCTTGCCCCTACCTCAAGATTCTTACTGTTCTATGAACAGTCCCTCATGGATACCAAAGTGATACTGTGTAACCTTGCCTCCGAAATTATGCCTGATTGGCTAAAGAAAGTTGCCTACACACCTGGGCACAGCAGAAGTAAGGTAGGCAGAGCTAAGGTTAGAGGCCTTGCAGGAGAAGGAGCTTAGGAGGGGAGAGGCAGGAAGGAGAGTAGAGAAGAAGGAAGCAGAGACTCAGCCCCAATGTATAGACATCTTAAAAAATCTAACAGGTGTCAATGTATTTTATCGATATGATAGTGGGATAAATAATCAGCCGCCATCATAATCTATAGCTTAATAATAACCGGTACCAGCCAACTATTTTCTGCAACACTTTCTCACCTGCAGATGGGACTGAATGGTGAGGACCTAGCAGGCTGGTTAACACGATCCAGGCCCCCAGGCTGGAAGGCTTGTTAGCGTTTACCATTTCTACTCCACAGCCCCAGACCTGGCCAAGCACGGCTGTAATTTGCTGCTTCAATCCAGCAGGGCAGGGTGCATGCTTTGCTTGGTAAAACTGAAGATATAAGGAAGCCCTGACTTATCCATTGCACCTGGGCCGGATGGCCTTCTCTCAGGGCTTTGGAAAAGACCGCTTGGGATGACTTTTAGGAGACTTCACTTCATTGGGGAATGACCAAGTCACTGGATCCTCCCTGAGCCCAGGAATGCTGTCTCCCACTGTCCTCTGAGGATGGAGACCAGTGCAGACCAGCAGCTCCCACAAAGACTTGTCTATCCCTCCCTGTACAGGGAAACCAAGGCAGAAGTTTCTCACAGACTCATTTCAGGATCCAGATGGCCCAGATTGGACGGACAGCTGTGGGGTTTCCTTGTGGTGTGAGTCTCAGCCTTCCTGTGAAAACAGTGCTTTAGTGACCTCTGGCTGGAATAAATCTAGAGACAAAACGCAGGTTGGCGCTCAAGGTGCTTCTGAGCCATGGGTAAAGTGACACTCCTCCTGATCCACACTTTTTTTTTTGGACAGAGTCTCATGTAGCCCAAGTTGGCTTCAAACATGACTGTGTAACTAAGAATGACTTTAAACTTCTGATCCTCCTGCCTTCACTTCCCAAGTGCTGGGATTACAGGCAGGCATGCCCAGAATTGTTTTTTGAGGTGCTGAGGGTGAAAGCCAAGGCTTCATGCATGCTGGGCAAGCCATCTACTCGCTGAGCCACACCCCCCAGCATCAAGACTGAATTCTCATAAGAATACAGGCTGACTTCCCCAGCCAGGCTAGGTGTCACACACCTGTGGTCCCAGCACTCAGGGAGGCAGAGGCAGGTGGACTGCTGTGAGTTTGAGGCCTACAAAGAGAGGCCAAGACAGCCAAGACTACACAGAGAAACCCTGTCTCAAAAAAGCAAAAGGGGGGGGGGAAGCCTGATTTCCCCAAAGTCCTCCAGGCACACCGAGGCATTCCTGCCCTTCCGTCCACCTCCCTGTTGTCTGAGCCCTGGCAGCGATGATGCTTTATGCATAATTCCAGGATTCATGGGTTCTTCCTGTCTGCATGCTCCCATTCCCACTGTTAGGACACCTGACTGGCTGGCTTCTACTCATCCAGGGAGAAAGCCCCACCCTCCCTAGGCCCAAGCACAGGCTCTGGGGTGGTTACAACTCTTTCCACCCACTGCCAGCTGGAGCCCGCTAGTGTTTAGTGCCTCGTTCTCCTGGGGTTTGGGGTGACCGTCATTTCTTCCTCATGGAATTTGGGTGGTATTAAAGGAGAAAAGGCTCCGGCGGGGTCCAGGTATGACCGTGCACAAAGCAAGCGTTCCGCCTTGTCAGCTGACTTGTGTACTGCTGCTATTTTTGTGCTCTAGCCCCAGGGTATTCTTGTCACATTAGCAATCATCTAATTCCTGCCTGTCTGCCCTGTACACCGTCTCCAGGCCTCCTCATGTCCCAAGTTTCTAGTTGGACAGAGGTCCTGGGTATTGCTCTGCTGTCTCCAGGGTTCACAGTCAGGAAGCTCGAGGTCTTGTGTGGCTCTGGTAGAGTCTTGAGTTCAAACTCTAGCCAGCAATTAGCCGGGTCTGGTGGCTGGAGGATAAGATAAGACATTGGAGCCATGTGGCATTCCGCCATGGTAGGAGGCTTGATACCACAAATACCAGCAACACTAGGCGTCAATCAACTTGCCCTTCCGTGTGTTCCTCTTGTGCAGGCATCGAACCCGGCCATATCCCTGGGTCCATAAACATTCCGTTCACTGAATTCCTCACCAAGGAGGGTCTGGAGAAGAGCCCAGAGGAGATCCGACGCATGTTCCAGGAAAAGAAGGTGGACCTGTCCAAGCCCTTGGTGGCCACGTGTGGCTCCGGTGTCACAGCCTGCCATGTGGCCCTGGGGGCCTTCCTCTGTGGCAAACCCGACGTGCCCATCTATGATGGCTCCTGGGTGGAGTGGTACATGCGTGCCCAGCCTGAGCATGTCATCTCCGAGGGCCGAGGGAAGACCCAGTGAGGCCCGGCAGGACACAGTACAGCTTGGGTGATGCCTGACCACCACAGTGCCAAGCCCGGTCACTCTGACTCTGCTTTGCAGAGGGTCCCTCCTCAGACAACTCAGGTGGTGTTTGGGGTGACACCCCAGAGACCAGGAGACCCAGTGACTCCTGGGAGCCCAGTGGAGGTAGCAAAGAAGATGGCAGGCAGTAAGAGGGTACCCAGGGAAGGGAGGGAGGGAGGCAGCAGAATAGCCTGCGAGGTGCTAAGCTGGGGCTCACCTAGCTTGTTTTACTGTAGAGAAATAAAACAAAAAACACAAAACCTTTGTGGTTGTGAGAACGCCTGTTTCCTGAGGAACCAGGAATCCCTGCACACCTAGCAGCCGTTGCTTTGGGAGACCTCCCGGCCAGGAGGTAACACTGTAGCCTTCAGGTGATGCTGGGGCCTCAGAGACCCTGTTCTCCGATGCTGTGACAAATTGCTATCGGCCCACAATCCTGGCATCTCCCTCTGCCTTCCAGGCTCTTCATTTTATTTGCATGTGTGCACGTGTGAGTTTGTGTGCTTGTGGATCTGCATGTGTGTTGAGATCAGAGGTTCTGAGGGCTGAATGTAAGCCCTGCAAGCCCCGTGCTGACTGGGATGTCTCCATAGCCCTGCCTCTGGGTGATGTCAGGTGCAGCCAGCTGTGGCTTGTCTGGGATCCCACAGGAAGCCTTCTACATGCAGGTGAACAACAGAGGTTCTTTCAGGAGAAAGAAAGGTCCACAGCACAGGCAGCTCTTCCAACCTTGCCGGAGTATGGGTGGACTCAGGGCTTTGAGCCTTTCTGCTCCAGAGAACCAGCCTACCCACTGTCCCAGAATAGGAACTCCACGCACTGCTGTCTGTAGTTATTCTCTGAGCTGAACAGTCTTAAAAGTTCTTGGTCATCCTTCCCTGAGTTTTCTGCCCCATTCTGGCAGTGCAGGGAATTGAACCCAGGGCCTCATACCTGCTAGAGAACCACTGTCCTACAGAGCCAAGCCACAGACCCCTCTCCCCATCTTTCCCCTGAATGCCGTCCCAGAAGCACAAGATGGCACCATGTCAGTTGTAACTAGGACCTTGGAGGTGGCATTAGCTGTTTTAATTTCTTCGGAATATACCAAAGTGAGATAGTGCCTAACCATAGTGTGCTTCCTGCAGAGCTGGGACCCAGGCCCAGGATCCTGATTCTGAGTTCCTTCTCCCTTTGACTATTACGTCCACAGAACAGGGAGGAGCCATCAGCAAGAGTTCTGAAGGAAGCCCCGCCCTCCTGGAGCCCCGCCCCCAGTTCTATAAAGTGAAAAGCAAGTCACTTCAGAAGAGGGGAGTCAGACAGAAACCGTGCTCTGAGGGCCTCCCGTACCCACGGGGCACTCAGCAGCGTTTTTGGCCTCTGCTCCACAGATGCCAGTTGATGTCCAACTATGAGACTCCAAGGAGAGAACACCACCTCACAAGCAAAGGACGGTCTCGACAGCCGTCAGGAACAGCAGAGGCACAGACACTCTCAGCCCCTCAACTGATGTGAGGCCCCCAGTTTCACATCCAATTCCTCCCTTCCTGCTTGGCTCAGGCGAGACTTGCTTGGTCTCCCTGGAGGAGTCTGTTCTAGGAGAGACATGAGTCCTTCTCCCTCCTGACCCAGCCTCTCCACAGGGGTTTCCTGACAGACTGGGCTTGCTGCAGACTCCCTTAGCTTTGATTTTCCCATCTTTTAAGTTGGCCTCATTGTTCTTCCTTGAGCAAAAGGAGGGGATAAACTGACATCATTTACAGAAACACTTTAGCCTGATGCTGGACACAGTATGCATCAACTACTAGTGTTTGGGTTTGTTTATTTATTTACTTACTTATTTTGTATTCTTACATTTTTTTTTATTTTTTATCTCTTTCTCTCCCTCCCTCTCTCCTTCCCTCCCTCTTTCCCCCCTCTCTCTGTGTCCTCCACAATGCTCACATAAGATCAGAAAACAACTTTAGGGAATCAGTACTCTCCTTCCCAATCCGAGGAATCAAACTCAGGTCATCCAACTTGGCTCCAAGTGCTTCTATCCACTGAGCCGTCTTACCAGCCCCAATGGTGTGTATTTTTAGCATATTTTTAGTAGCTAGGCATGGTTATGTTTTTCTCTGACATCAGGAGACAGAAAATAATTAATACAAGAATTGTGTCTTTGCTTCAAGAGCTTCCAAACCAAGAGGGGAAACCAAAACCTTCCATTATTTTCCAGAGAGTAAAGTGCGCTGTGAAGTGATCTGCTTTCTAACGGGCTGCATTCCTAAAGGAAAACAAAACAAAAACTCAAGAGAGGGGGAGTGGCTTACCCGTGTGTGCACAGCGAATCTGAGAGGAGCCTAACTGCAGACTAACCTCCAGTGCAGAGGTCTCTCAGAGCCCCATGCCTGCACTTTTCTTCCAGATTTACAGATGAGAACAGAAACATGTGCACTACATGCATGAGACATGGCAAATCACTCTAGGGGAGGCTTGAGTGATGGTTTTCAGCCAGAGACTCTTGACACCCCCCTCCCCCATAGCAAGAAAACAATGGCTGACCCAGCTGCGGCTTTTCTGTCCTTGGACAGTCCAAGGCAATTGGAACAGAATTTGAGGAAACCTGAACTTAGCCAGGGTCTTTCAGCAATAACCCAGGGCCACCTCCGAGCTCTGCCCTTCCTCCTGTGAGGGTGAACCCCGGAATAATTGACTGCCCTCTGCAGGGCCTGCCTCAGCTGGCATGCACCCCTCCCCACCCCCACTCTGTGGGATCCAAGGAGGAGCTTGCAACACCAGCAATGGCCGGAGTTTCGTCTACTTGACAAATATTTGCTGCACCCCCCCCCCCACTGTGCTGAGGACTCTCCCAGCCCTGTCTAACCAGCTGTATCAGAATGTTCCAGTTTTCCGCACCATTGCCAATAAGGGTCATGGTCCAAAGCACCCACTGACAGGATAGTTGAATTGTGGATCAGTGTGGCGCCTATGCCTGGCACTGCGGAGTTGGCCTTGCCCAAGAGCTGTCTTTCTGCGCCTCAGCTTTTCTTCTGAGATACAGAAGCAAGAGTCCTTCCAGGCTCAGGGGGGCCTTGGCACATGCTGGAAGACCGTCAGCCAGGGAGCACAGGGGAGGGTGAGTCACCAGAAGAGAGGATCATTGTCAAGGTAACTGGAAGCCTCATCATCTTAAGCAGCAAATCTTCATCCAGTCATGGTGGTGTACACCTTGAATCCCAGCACTTGGGAGGCAGTCAGGCAGATCTCTGAATTTGAGGCCAGCCTGGTCAAAAGAGCAAGTTTCAGGGCAGCCAGGGCTACACAGAGAAACCCTGTCTCAAAATAAAATAAAAGAATAGAATAAAGTGAACTAAAACCAGGAGTAGTGGCACACACTGTTAATCTCAGCACTTAGGCAGAGGCAGGTAGATCTCTGTGCGTTCAAGGCCAGCCTGGTCTACAGAGTGACTTCCAGGACAGTCAAGGCTACATGGAGAAACCCTGTCGCAAAAACCCAAACATAAATAAATAAATAATAAAGTAACTGGTTTCTACAATATTAATTACTGCTCAAGCATGGTGACACATGCTTGTAATTTCTGGTGGCTGAAGCAGGAGAATGATGAATTTCAGGCCAGCCTAGGACAAACAAATAAAAATCTAAAAGACAGAAGGAAAGCAATCCTTTTATTTTCTTTTCAAGTAATATGACTTGAAATATCACAGGGAATTAAGACTAAGAGCTACCTAAACAATTAATCAGTCCTGTATAAAATTAACATATGCAAATAGACATTCTGAAGACACTGAAAAAATAGAGAAGGGGGAGAAAACTTTAAGTTCAATAGCAATAAATTTCTCAACCGGTGTTAGGGCATGACGGGTGTGATGGGCATGGTGGACATGGTGGCAAACTGTAACCCAAGGAGACTGAGGCAGGGAGACTGTGAGTTTGAAGCCAGCCTCAGCGACATAGCAAGACCTTGTTTTACTTATTTTGTAAAGATTAAAAAAATTAATTTATGTGTATGCGTGCACAACACATGTATGTAGGTGCCGTCAGAGGAGCTGGGGCTGGAAACTGAACTGGGATCCTCTGGAAGAACAAGTTCTCTTAAATGCTTAGCTGTCTCTCTAGCCGAGAGAGAGAGAGAGAGAGAGAGAGAGAGAGAGAATACTTACTGCATAAGCCTGACAACTTGTGACACACACATATAATGAAAATAATAATGGTAACAGAAAACATTTTAAAAATGAAAGAGAGAGATAAGATCAGGAAGTTAACAAAGCCTATCAAACTTTTAGATGAGGCCTAAGACAAAAGTGAAAAAAGTAAAGCAGAAAAGACCATGCACACTACCGGCTGTGGTTCCTATTGTATAAGAAAATGGAAGTTCAGAAAGAGATGTGGTCCCATTCATTTCTGTAAAATGGCATGGCAAAGAATAATTCAGAAAGGAATGAGAACCAATGGGGATGTGCGGAAATATCAGGATTGATGGAGTCCTGGAACTGTACTTTTCTATTTTCCTGCTTGTAGATTTGTGACAACCAAAACCAAACCAAGCCAAAAAACCATCCCAACCAATTAACCAACCAATCAATCAGCAGTGATGATGAGAATGGAACACAGCACTTTCAGCAGCAAGCTAAGCCAGCTGTGATTCAGGCAGAGACAAGCCCTTGGCTCTCTCTGCACATCAGCCCATCCAGGCAATACTTGAACGTGCTATTTGGCTGTTAGGATTGTGTGTGTTTCAGACAAAAGACAAAACAAGCAAATCCAGAAACCTGGGAACCAATGTCTTCTTTGCTAGAGAGAGAAAAACAAAGCAGTAGGGGAGAGGTGCCTCACCATGCTGGGTCAGAGTTAGAAGCGTCAGTGACCTCAGGGTTCAGAGGGGAAGGGGAGAGAGATATGTACACACGTGATTGTGTGCATGCCTACGTACAAGCATATGTCTCTGTGTGCAACCACATGTGGGACTAGATATACGTGTCTCGTTCCTATCCTAACTCTTGCACTGTTCACTAATGGCCCACAGGAACAATGACCTCCATGCTGTGAACCTGTCCAGGCATGTATTTTAAACAGCATTATCCATGCAAAGAACCTGGTCGCTGCTGGAGCTGGGAGAGAACATAGTGAGCATTTGTGCATTCTCCATTTGGTGGTGTTAGTAGTGAGGGTAGTGGTAGGGTGTGGTGGTGGAGGTGGTGGTGGTGATGGTGAGGATGGTGAGGATGGTGGGGATGGCAGGGATGAAGGGAACTGTGGGAATGGTGGTGATGGTAATTTGTTGAGGACAATGAGGATGGTGGTGGTGGGGACCGTGGCAATGGTAGCAATAGTGGTAATGTTGGAATGGTGTTTTTTTTGTAGGGATGATGTCAGAAGTATGACTCTATGCCACTGAACACTGGCCTTAAAATCTCTTAGGTCATCTAATTTCATTGCTTTTATGCTTTACTACAATGTTAAAAGATTAAGTATTAAGTCACTTAATAATTTCCTCTTTTTTTTCTTTTTTGTGTGTATGTGTGTTTGTTCATTAGAGAGGGTCTCACATGCCTCAGAATGGCCTCAGCTTCTCATTTTAGCTGAGGATGACTTTGAACTTCTGGTCCTCCTGCCTCTACCTCCCAAGCACTGGAATTGCCATCCTATGTCACCCCATACATCTCTAAGCTGTGCTAGGGATGGAATCCAGGGCGTCATGTATGGTAGGTGAGCACTCTACCAGCTGATTCACATTTCCAGTCCAGTAATTTATTAAAAACAAAAAGATGCAGAAGCCATGAGGATGTTTCCATTAATCAAATCTTAGATATTTTAAGTGTAAAAATAACAGTAGTAACACATTATAAACTATAGAATAAAGACTCTAATAGTTGACATTAATTAATATTAAATAATAGCCTGCATTTTAATTAATTAATATGTGCATTAATTAAATTTTTATATGAGGCCTAATACTCTGTACTGATATTAACTAGTTAGTTAATTAACTCAGGAGACAGAGGGTGGCTGTTCAATAGACAGACACCCAGTGAATACAGAAGCAGATAACAAAATCAGAGCTTGGGCCATCACCACAGTTGATTATTCCACACAGGATTAATCAGCGAATACTGAAATTCATAATGAGCTAAATTAGCTGGAGGAGGAGACAATCAGCATAGTCTCTCCTCAACAAATCATTTATTCAGAAAAGAGAGGAGACCAAGTAGCTCGGAAACCTACACTCAGCACCTCTCCAGGAGGGAGCACCCAGAAGCAAGCAGCTCAGTCTTCACGGCTCCAGCCATGACACAGGAGGGCCCACAGTGAAGGTGTGACACAGGTCACCTACAGGCTTCAAAAAGGGAAGACAGAGAAACTGCTGCAGACCGGCAGAGCAGAGGGGCTGGGTGTGGTGGTGAAGATATAGAATTCCAGCATTCAGGGGGCTGAGGCTACAGGTTCTTGATTTCCAGGACAGCCAAGGCTACATAGTAGGAGTGAGTTGGTCCTCACAGACCAACTATGGGGTAGGTTGGATGAAAATGGTTTTTTGCATGTCTTTTCTTTAGTTAGAAAGAACATTAGATGGAAGTTTGAGGAAATCTGTAGACAGGTTACAGTATTGTATCAGGCTTAGGCCTTCCCCCACCCCCACCTCACCCCAACCTGGATCCAATGCTGTCCTTATACTGTAGACGTAGAAGGTGTTAGAAACCTTTGCTGAGTTTACAGGGAAGACGCCACTGACAATTGACAATTTAGCAATTTATTAATTAAAAGAACAAAAACTATTTAGAAAGCAAGAAAAGCAGAGAGGGAGAGAGGGAGAGAGGGAGAGATGACAAAGGTGATGAAGCAATGACATTTAGGGATGGGGGGGGATTTTTGTAACATTTCTTTAAGCCTGAAGATAAACGTTTCTGTTTTTCATACAATTGTTCTGATTCCGTCTCCTTTGGGCGGCTAACTGGACCCACATCCTGAAAACAAGATACAGAGACCGTCTAAAGCTGTTCTCACAATGAAAGTGGTTAAGGACAGCTGGAGGACAGACAGACAGCCTTTACCGGCTGCCTGTGTGGCCTGAGTGCTCTTGAGTCCCTTCCCTCTCTGGTCCAAGGAGCTTCTTGCAGACCTTTGCAGAGCGCTGTGTCCTGGATACAGCAGGCTAATAGTATGGGGTTTTGGAAAAGCTGGCAGGCCAAATAGGTCAGAAGAGGCAGGGTGCAGACTGTCCACAGGCTTTCCTGGAGCTAGCTAAGGAGATGATGGACAGATGGACTCTCCAGGGAAGCTTTGTTAACGAGGGCTGGGCATTGGGTGAGACTGTAACAGCGGTTCTCAACCTTCCTAATGCTGGGACCCTTTAATACAGTTCCTCATGTTCTGTTGACCTCCAACCACAAAATCATTTTCGTTGCTCCTTCAGAACTGTAATGTAAATATCTTTGTTTTCCAATGAACTTGGGAGACCCGTAAAAAGGAGTTGCTGGAATCTCTAGGAAGTCGCGACCCACAGATTGAGAACCCCTGCTCTGTAGCGTTGTTCTTGGAGCGGTATCCAAGGACCAATCAGAGGAAGGCCAGTGCACTGTGAACCATTCCCAGAAGAGCTCCAAAGGACACCTCCACCTGCCCCCCCCCCCCACCACCACCAGAAAACAAAACAAAATTAGCCAGCTTGAGACACGTGTTCTAGTCACAAGAAAGTCCCACCAGAAGAGGGTCTGGGCAAAGGAAGTCTTCTCTGCCCTTCCTTTCTTCGGCTTGTTTCCTTAGCTGACACCAGGAGCTGACTCTGTAAAAGGTCACAGATGGAGACGGGGTGGGGAAGGATAGGATAGAGCGGGAACTTTCCTCTGGATCCTTCCAGGGCAGCCTAGACTGGGATTGAAGTGATCACTCACCATGTGCCTGGCGCGGATGACCAGGGCTGGGATTCTAAGGATACACTGTGTAGGTTGAGAACAGACAAATAAGCCACAGGTCATAGCCACGCTTCTGAAAACCCAACCACCTAGACCACCGAGGAACCGGTAGGTCAGTGTGTCTTCCTTCTTAGGATGGACAGGGTCTGATGAGCGCCCCCTGCTGGCTGAAGGGAACAGCTCCCAGGCCCAGGCGGTTCTCCTGGCGACCAGCTACTGTCACATCACAGGTTTGTGTCTGCAAAACGTGAGGAGGCAATTCCTTTTTTCCCTTTTTCCTTCCTTCCTTTCTTCTTTTCCTTCTTTCCTTTCTTCCTTCCTCTTTCCCTCCGTTCCTTCCTATCTCCATCCTTCCCCCCTTCTTCCTTCCTCCCTCCCTTTCTTCCCCTTCCTTTCTTCCTGTTTTGAAACAGAGTCTCTTTATACAGTCTTGGCTGTTCTGGAACTAGCCATGTATACGGGGCTGGCATAAAACTCACAGAGATTCTCCTGCCTCTGCCTCTCGAGTGGTGGGATTAAAGGTGTGTGTCACCATGCTTGGCCTCAGACTGCCCTTTCACAACATTTTAAGTGGAGTTGTGAAGGCACCCCATGGAGTTATGGGCTAATCCTGTGAGCTCAAGGGAAGGGTGGAGGGCTCATTTAATCTATCTTTCTATCTCTATCTATCTATCTATCTACTTATCTATCTATCATCTACCTATCATTGATCTATCATCTATCTATGTATCTATCATCTATCTATTTTTGAGACAGGTTCTCCCCAGCCTAGGCTGACCTCAAACTTCCTGTGTAGTCTTCCTGTCCTCACTTCCTAAATTGTAGGATTACAGGTGTGGACCCCACCCTGGGCTTTCTCGGAAACCAAGCCCCGACCCCTGAGACAATGTTGGTCAACATCTGCTAAAATTCTAGAACATTCTAAGCAAAAACATGGTGACACAGTTGTTAGGAACATTCAGGCCTGTGGTCTGTTCTCCCCCATACCCAGTATTCTGCCTTTACCAAGACTCAGCACACTGCAGGTGTTCCATCTTGGGAGCCAACCTTCGTTACCCGTAAGGACACTGGGAAGCTGTCAAGTGCACTAACACCATGGCTTGATTATTGCAATTAGTGTAAAGTGAGGTTTAACGAGGCTACAGACCCAGGGAGCCAGATGTCATGAGTGGAGGAACACAGGACAGATTCAGACTGGGCTTCCAAAGCCTGTTGCTCAGGGAGAATGGTTCCCACGGCTAGACGTGTGTTCTCTGACCCACTCCATCTCCTCGTGTGACCTGGCACGGGGTGCTGACTGCCAGGCAGCACCCACACAGATGAGCAGCAGAGCCTGCCCCCAGGTGGGGGTGGAATAGGATCTGACATAAGGAACCAAACAAGGGCTTGAAGCTAATAGGGATGTTCTGACATTCTGAGCTTGAGGGTGGGGAGAATGGAATGAATGACATCTTTGTCACAGATCTGCCAGCAGAGGTGACACAAGCCACTCAGGTGCTAGGTGCTGCTAAAAGGAGGAGGCTGGAAATGGGACAGCCCACGAACAACATACTCAGATGAGAACTCAGGGGGTCTTCCAAGACCCTACAATGGAATGACTTGAGGGTCACTTTGGGCCATGGGGCTTAGTATGCAATGGCAGCCACTCCTGGAGGATTTAGGGGTAGCCTGTCTTCCTGCCTTCCCTTCCAGCCCCAGCACGGAGTGGGTGGCAGGCTGGCTGACCCACGGCTAATGAGACAACCTTTGGCTCAAGCAACACTCTTGACAGAATAGCTGGCTGGCTTCGTAAAAGCTGTTGCTCTCTGGCCTCCGTGTAGCTGGCATGGTGAGCACTCATCTCTAGTGACCGACTGCTTCTTCCCAGCTGCTCTCCATCCAGTTTTATAGGTGGGGGAATAAGGTTCAGAGCGAGTACGTGACCTTTCCGATGCCATCCAGTGGATAACCCACAGAGTTGGCACCCCTGTCCTGGGGGACTGCACCCCTGTGCTCTCACCTGTCCCCATTTCCGGCTGAATCAGGACCTCCAGGAAAAGCATCACATGGGCCCGAAGGGGGCAGTGGAGCCAGCTAGCGTTTACAGTTTGACTCTCTTCAGGCTTAGCCACCTTCCTGGAAAGTATCTAGAGAGTGCTAGGTGCTTCCCAGTTGTCTTCTGAAGAAGCACCAAAAACCCCACGCAAATAAACAAACCACAAAGATAAGACAATGCATGACTACAGTCAGGCTGCCAGGACTCTGGGCTTTTTCCTCACCCTCTCAAACCCAGCTTCCCTGAAGCAAGCAAGCCCGGCTGAAAGACAGGGGCCACCTCTGACACCTTCGTCTCCAACGTTTCGATCATGGCACATGGCGCTCAGCAAACCCAGAGATACATGAAAGACATTTGGAAAGAAGGGCTAAGGACCTTTCCACAGCTGGATGATCCTCCTAGTCTGCCCTGCATTCCCTCCCAAAAGGAGCCAGACCAAAGCCCAGACAGAAATGGGAAGGAATATGGTGGCAGCTGTTGGCTGTTTAGGGGCTTGGACCTTGTTACGTGGCTCTCGCTGTGACCCACATTGGGGAGGGTGTCACTTCGAAGGGGTTGTGGTTTAGATCTGAAGTGCTCCCTACTCAGCTCATTTGTGAAAACTTGGTCCCCAGCTTGTGGCATCATTGGGGATAATTAGCACATGGAGCCACTGACTTTATCAATGGATTGACCCGCTGATGAGTTCCAAGCTGAATGGGCTATTCAGAGGTAGGACCTAGGTGGAGGAAGTGGGTCACTGTGGGACACGCTTCAGAATAGTGGAACTTGTCCCTGGATTCTGGAGTCTCTCCCTCTCTCTCTTCTTCCCCGCAACAAGATGAGCAGATTCACCTAGGTTCAACCCCATCACACCCCTGAAAATGGAAACTAAAATCAACAGTCAATAAGCCACAGAAACTGAGCAAAACATAATAACTCTTTCTTCTTTCAAGTGATTTTACTCAGGTTACTTTGTTACAGAAACAAAACATTAACAGAGGCGGAGAACTTCAGGAATCTGTTTTAAGGGGCTCTGCCCCCCAGGCAGGAATTCTGAAAGAAGGAGGGAATATTGAGGCAAGCCTTCCTCAGGGTACTGGCCCAGCTTCCATCCCACCCCTCTGGGATCGGAGCCAAACAGGACACGGTGTCCTGAACTGTGCTGGGCTCCGATTCACCAGCAGGTGTGTGGACTGTGGTCTTCTCCCCTGTGGTGTGGCCTCAGGAGAGCCACTGCGGGGTTGCCATAGGATCCGAGGGCGCAGGAAGGGTGGGACGGCTTTTGAGTCATGGCCTCTCCCAGCACTGACTGGACAAGCCCACAGTCCCTGAGCTTCTATTGTAAGATAGACAAGAGAAGTAGGATCCGTATTCAAGTCTCAGAAGGATAGCAGCCCACTTGAACCAGAGAAAGCCCTCAGTGAACAGTACCTGCTCCTCTGGTGGCTGATGTCACCACCATTGTCGTGACAGAATACCAAGAGCATGGGCTTTTTTTCTTTCTTTCCTTCCTTCCTTCCCTCTCTTCCTCCTCCTTCTTCTGTTTTGCTTTGTGTTTTCAAGACAGGGTCTTTTTGTGTAGTCTTGGCTGTCCTGGACTCACTTTGTAGACCAGGCTGGCCTTAAACTCACAGAGATCTGCCTGCCTATGTCTCTCTGAGTGCTGGGATTAAAGGCTCCCTCGGCTGAGCATGGTTTGAGAACACAGTGGTTGATGACCTTGTCCTCGCTGAATGCTTTGGGTGTCTATGGCCAGGCACTTGTAACAGGGCCCTGGCTGGAGTGCACCACAGAAAATAAGTGCAGCCTGTAGGAAGAAGACCTGATCTCCATGCTTATAAGGGGTTTGCTCCACTCACCTCCTCGGTGATGTCCAGTTTTGACTGTCAACTTGACCGAGTTTAGAATCACCTGAGAAGAGAGCTAATGAACTGTCTAAATCAGATTGGCCTGTGGGCATATCTGTACGAGATTGTCTTGATTATGTTAATTGATGTGGGAAGACCCAGCCCACTGTGGGTGGCACCATTTCCTACGACTGTGTAAGAGTAGAGGGAGTGATATGAGTACAAGTGCAGATTGCATTCATTCTCTCTCTGCTCTAGACTGTGGATGTGACTAGCTTCTTCAAGGTCCTGCCACCTTGACTTCCCTACAAGGAAAGGATGTGACCTGGAATTATGAGCCAAATAAACCATTTTTCCCCCAAGTTGGCTTTGGCAGGATGTTAATATTACATCAACAGAAAAGTGAAACTAGGCCATCCCTAAGTCAGGCCCAGGGTTTGGTACTTTGGGTACCTGCTGTGTTGTCTTAAAAGAGGCAACTGTCCTCAGGAGCTCAATGAACAGTGAGGGGAGAAGAGCAGAGACCATGTCCATGAAATAAGCTTTCCCCCAACCAACTTTTTTCTTCCCACCCAGTCCCCCATCCCAATAACCACCCTGACCACCAGTGCCAGAGCAACCATGCCAAAACACCACCCCGAGGCCATTCCTGCTTTGCTGAGAGCCTTGGTGTCCCATCCGTCCTGGTGCGCAGCCCACACTCCACATGGAGAGAGGCAGCAGGGGGAGAAGGGGTCTCAAAAACATGGAAGAGGGGCTATTCCACAACTTTCCTTCCCCCATCTTGCAGAGCAGACATATGCAGGCTACCAGGTCTCCAAGCTTCAGTTCTAGCATATTTATGGAAGCATGTGGCATCAGGGGAGCCTGGACCTGAGCTTTGTCTTCTGGATGATCACTCCTTAAGCAGACTCTGTTTCGTTCAGACTAGCCCAAGTCTGGTGTCCTGAGCACTCTGGCTTCTGCCCTCTCCAGACTTCCCTTTTTTCTTGACCCCCATCCCTGCAGACCAGTGACCCTTATCACCTGCCTCACAAGACCTACAAGCCAGGGCTGCCTTCATACTTCCCAAGCCATCCTGTCCAGACTGACTCCAGTGCTAGGAAAGGAGTTGATGTGCCTGATTCTGCTTGCCCCTGGGCTGTGGGCAGAGGAGAGGTGCAGGGAGCTGGGTGGAGGAGGCCTGGGCTCACTGTGGGAGTCCTGGGTCTGACCCTTGACAACCCTGGAAAAGAACTCTGGTATGGGGTCCCATCTACACTGCTGTTTTGGTGATGCCAGCATGGCGGGCCTGCAGGAAGCTTAAATGAGTAATAAATATGTTCACACCGCTTTGTGGCACATGTTTAACCGGCCCTAAATTCAACTACATGTCCTCAAAGAATTTAGGAGGAGGTAGAGGTGACCCGCCCTCATCCCTATGATCCTCATCAAACACAGAACAGAAAGAAATGGTGCTGTGTGGCTCAGTGGTTTAGCATAGCAGAGGCCCTGGGTTCCATCCACACACACACACACATACACACACACTCACCGGCACACTCGCATATGCACAAGCTCTCATACAGGCTTGCAAGCCTATTAAAAAGTTGGCACAGGTAAATATAGGAATCTCTGGAGGAAGAAAGTTCTTCTCAGGTCAGTCATTCCTCAGCTGGGGCCCCCGCACAAAGGAGCAAATTGGAGGAATAGCAGATTGCGGGATCAACGTTTTCCGAGGACCCTGGTGTTCTGCAAACCAGTCAGGCCAAGCGGCCGCTAAAAAAGGTAATGTGGGGCGGGACCTGCTGTCCGAGACAGGCCAGGACAAGAGCAGCGCATCCCAGCTCCGGCTCCAGACTACAGCTCCCGGCATGCTCCGTGCCTGGTACCCGCCCGCGGCGCGCGGAGGGAAGGATGCAGACTCCGCGGCCGGCGATGAGGATGGAGGCCGGGGACGCAGCGCCACCGGCGGGGGCGGGCGGCCGCGCCGGGGGCGGCTGGGGCAAATGGGTGCGGCTGAACGTGGGGGGCACGGTGTTCCTGACCACCCGCCAGACGCTGTGCCGGGAGCAGAAGTCCTTCCTCAGCCGCCTGTGCCAGGGCGAAGAGCTGCAGTCCGACAGGGTGAGCCCGCTGATCCCGGGTCCGCGCTCTAGAACTGTCCCGCCAGCGCGTCCCTCTGCCTCAGGCCTGGGTGGTGTAGCTTTCCTAGGGTTCCGAGGCGGGGAGCCCGCGCAGAAGGAGTGGGGAGGAAGCCGAGCCGAGAGGGATCATTGTGCCCATTGCCGTGGCAACGGGGCAGCACAGGCCGCGGCCATTTGGAGTCTTGGAGCGCTGCCCCGGATCCCGGACGCTCCCTTGCTGTGGAGCCGTGGGGAGGGACGGAGAAGCCGGGCCTTCCGTTCTGCCCCGGCTGACTCCAGCGTTCGGAATGGCGTTGATGCGGCTGCTTCTCCCCGCCCTTGGGGTGTGGGTAGCTGAAGGGTGCAAGGAGCCGGGCGGAGGAGGCCTGACTGTCTTGGAGCTGGGCTTCACGTGGGGAAGAGCCCTGGCCGTGCAGATCCACTTCACCCTGCTCTCCTGCCAACTCCCAGAATGACCCAGGAGGAGTCTGGGGTAGCGGGATAGGAAGGACTTCCTTGCACTCAGACTTTGGCCTCCTCACGTGCAAGGTCTCTGGAGCTGGCTTGCCAAAGCCCCCTGGCTCCCATCCTGTGGCCCTCTCACACTGTGTCCTTGGGTCAGTCCCCTGCTGGCTCCCCTGCAGGCTGCAAATGTCCACTCAGAGAGCAGCTGCTTTGGAAAACTTGCAGACATCTGGTGGATAGTGGGGTTGGCTTGGGGCACAACCTCCAAGAGGGAAACTTTCCCAGGAGGGAATTTGCTGGGTCCTGTGCTGAGGTGGGGGCCACTCCGGAAGTCCTGTCAGACTCTACGCTCACACTTAATGGGTGAGAGTAGAGATGCTCCGAGAGGCCAGATGATTGGCTCAAGGTCACACAGCCTACAACAGGCAGAGGTAGGGCTGGAACCCGGAGCCTTGCTGCTGCATCTCTCCCCATTTCCTCTCTCCCTTTTCCAGCCTGCGGTGAGTTGAGCTTATGTGTGGGGCTGGGCTGGGGGAGGCTTGCATACCTCACACTGCCTGTGGTCATCTCGTCCACAGGATGAGACTGGGGCCTACCTCATTGACCGAGACCCCACCTACTTCGGGCCCATATTGAACTTCCTCAGGCATGGCAAACTGGTGCTGGACAAGGACATGGCTGAGGAGGGTGAGTTGGTCTGTTGTGCTGGGCTGTTGACATCTGCTTTCCCCCATGATTTTCTGCCCTGTCCTAGAGTGGGGTTTCATTCTACAGGTCTCTGCCGAGCTGAGAGACCCAAGCTGTCACTGGGTGCTGTTGGGGAAGTGATGTGGAGACAGGAAGTGGAAAAAAGAGGCAGTGAGGTTCCCCCTAGGCTTTTGTTGCCTTTGGGATTGAATGACCTTTCTCCCTGGCCTTTTGGCAAGCCAGGTGTGGCCTGTGATGTCCCAGGGTGGAGGGGGGAAGGGTTGGGTCTTCTTTCCCTGCTTCATTCTGCAGCTCTTAGGCTGGGGCTTGCCATCAGCCAGCCAGTGGATGAAGCTGGTGACTCTCCCCAAAGCTGGCAGCCTTCATGACCCAGTGGCTCATTATGGAAGGTGGGCAGCACTGTGCCTGGGTGTAAGTTTGGTCCTTCCCAGGCCTGTGGGGGTTCTCATCCGGGTCCAGCTGACATGGAAGCAGTGTGGAGGATGGGCAACGGACAGGGACTACAGTCATCCCCAAACCAGCTCTCCTCTGTACACTTGAGTGTAGTCTGTATCAGGCCAGGACATCTTGGACAGACTTGGCTGAGTACTGGTGTCTACAAAAACGGGCATCATGACCCATGTTCCAAAGAGTGCCTGTTGGGACTTCGGATGGGTCCTGTATACCTGTGGGTGTCTCTATGCAATGATCTTCTCTGGCTGACCTCAGTGGGGGAGTACAGTGACCTGACGGCTCCCCAAAGGACAGGGAGGGCATCATGCTCAGAGCTCACTGCTAGGTAGCCGCCTCTGCCCAACCTACTGATGGCTGCCTAGCAGTCCAAGGGGAACAGATCACGTGGACACAGCCTGGGCTCAGGATCGGGTCCCTCTGGGAGGCCGCGTCACAGCCAACACCTGTTTACAGGTTGCGGCTCCTCGAAGCTCCGGTGCACTCCCATCTTCAGCCGGGGCTGGGAAGTGTCTGGAGAGATGGAGTTCGGGAGGAGGCAATGAGGCAGTGAGGCAGTGGACATGTTAGTTAACTTCTCTGGGTCTGTGACGTGTAGCAACAGTTGCACACACCTCAGTAAGCAGTGGGACGGTAGATGGAAGTTTCTCGAGTCACGGAGCCACCTCACCTGGGGTACACAGCTCAGTGTTCCTCTCTGCCAGGGCCTGGGAGATTTCTGTCACTCGGGCACTAATGGAGATTAGAATGCCCTCTTCCCCACCACACACACCCAGTTTCCCCACCCCCACCCCCTCCAACCCAGTTCCAGCTGCTGTAAGGAAATACCAGAGGCCAGGGGACTGTAACCACAGCCCCTGATCCCTCCTTAGCCCTCAGGTGTGTGATTCAGGGTCAGTGTGCTAGTGTGGGGCTTGTGGCCCTCACTCTTTCCCCTGCTGCCAACTGTCCACTTGTGTGTTCATGCAACCAGGGTGTCACAGGCCTATCAGCCAATTCGTCAGAGCTCTCACTTCCTTGGGCTTCCATCCTTGTGACTCTTCCCCTCCCGCTGGCCAGAGTCCCTCCAGCACATGGCAGTTAGGTTATGTTTTGAGGGGATATGCACAGTCTGTGATGGTCCCTATCCCCAGAGAGCCCAGAACCCCCTGCCCTGCAGGGATCTCCTGCAGCATGGACTCCTGAGAGCTCTTTACACATCACTGAGCAGGAGGAGGGATGGCTGGTCCTTCAGGTCAGTCTACAATACACAGACAGTGACCACTGCTTCCCACACGTCCAAGGACCTCTGATAGATGCACAAGAGCGTTACCAAAGGTAATTGAGTGGTAGTTGGAGTTACACACAAGCTTATTTACTTCCACAGAGGGGTCCAGGGCTCTGAAGGCGGAGCTTGCCTTGCCTCTGTGGCTTACAGGACACGTGACCTCGGACAAGCTGTTTTTCTCCTATAGACTCAATTTCCCCAGTTGTTCGGTGGACGTAATGAAAGAACTCACTTCTGGTTCTGACAAGTGCCATAAAGAATGTGATGTTCCCAGCACAGGCCTGGCACTTAGCATCTGTTTGATAAATGAGGGCACACAGTGGGTGGCCTGGGCTCTCCCTGTAGTATTCTAGGGCACAGTCCCAATGAGCCTTCTCTCTTGATGCCCAAAACAGCCCTAAGCTGTGAACTGGCAGATAGTCCTGGGTCATATGCCCATCACAGCACTGGAGACAGGGCTGGCCAAGAAGCATCTCAGCCTCTTATGTGGACACCAAGGAAAAAAGTGTTCCCTTTTATTTGGGTTGGACCAAGTCTCATATAAGCCCAGGCTGGCCTCAGACTTGCTATGTAGTCAAGGATGTCCTTGAACTTTTGATCCTCCAGCCTCTACCTCCCAAGTGCTAGGATTACAAGTGTTTTCATCACCACACATGGTTTGGGGAGTGATGGGGATCAAACCCAGGGCATTGTGCATGCTGGTCAGCTACTCTGCCAATCGATCAAATCCCTACACCTGAAATGGTCCCTCTTTCTTGACCCTTGAACTCATGGACCCTATCTAGGGTATGACCAGAGCAGGAAGTGGGTCTGGGTCCAAGGAGAATGGGGCATGGAGACAGTAGAGGTGACTGGGCTGCTCTGTGTCCCAGGGGTCCTGGAGGAAGCTGAGTTCTACAACATCGGCCCTCTGATCCGCATCATCAAAGACAGGATGGAGGAGAGAGACTACACAGTGACCCAGGTTTGGAGAGAGCGAGCAGGGCCGGTGGAGGGAGGGGGCGGGGAGGGGGGAAGAGCGGGTGGCTGAGCAGCCTAGCAAGGTGAAGCCTCCCAGGCGGCCCAGCACAGCCCCAGCCTGGATATATACTGCGAAGCGTTCTGCCCCCGCCTGAGCTCCTGCTCTGTGTGACCAAGGGTTAGCATGCCCTTCTTTGTTTTCCTCTGTGGAAAGCAGAGATGCTCCGAGGTTGCCTAGCTACCCTCCCTCACAGAGGATGTCAGCAGCAGCACAGCCCGCTACCCCCACCCCACCCCCCCGAGCCATGCAGGATGAGTAAATGTCCACTTCATGGAGACAGGCTGTACACATGAGCCATTGGGGCTGGCATTTCAGCGCTCAGATCCCAGGCCTCGCTGGAAGACGGGATGAGACATTACCTCCCAGCCACAGGGGCTAAAGAAGTGACAGTCTGACTCGACTGGTAACCTAGAATGTCTCCCCAAGTCCTGTCTCGCTTCCCTCTTGTATCACCCGTATTCCACACGCCACTCTGCCACCCTTGAGCTGGCGACCCTGGACAAGTAGCTGAGCACCTCTGAGAGCCTCAGTATCAAATCCCATGGTGCGTAAGGGTCTCAGAAGGAGCGAGTCCTACATGGGCTGCATCTGGCGCAGAGTAGGTACTTAGAGCATGGTTCCCTCCTTCCTCTACAATTCTAACTTCTCTGCCCCCGTCTATGGTTCTACAGTTGGGGGAAGGAGCAGCTGGGTTCCTGGTGCCCTAGGAGGTACCCTCCATGGAAGCCCTTTACCCACAGGTGCCGCCCAAGCATGTGTACCGCGTGCTGCAGTGTCAGGAGGAGGAGCTCACACAGATGGTCTCCACCATGTCTGACGGCTGGCGCTTCGAGCAGGTGGGCCGGGCACAAGGGACACCCTAAGCCTGTCCTTTCTTCAGCTTCCAGTCCCCACATCCCCCAGCCCAAATCCTTAGTCTTCTTGAATGGAACTAAACAGGTCTAGAGAAGTGCCTGTTAACGGGGCACAGGGGTGCACACCTTTAATCCCAGCACTTGGGGAGGCAGAGGCAAATGGATCTCTGTGAGTTCGAGGCCAGCCTGGTCTACAAAGTGAGTCTAGGTTACACAGAGAAACTTGTTTCAAAAACAAAAACAAAAAAGTAAAAGAAAAGGGCCTGCTGGGTGGACTGAGAGGGAGTGAGGCAGGGAACCCTTGTCACTGGGCATCCTAGTCCCTGGAGATCTGGACAGCAGCCAGTCTCTAGCCCTCAGGGACAGCTCAAGTGTAGGAGACCAGAACCAGAGTTGAGTAGAATCTCTGCCTTGCCCCAGGCATGACCTACAGGGTCTCATGACAGACAAACACAGGGCTAAGGATCCCCCTTTCCTGGAGGCCCCAGGTGGTGGCTTCCCAAGGTTGCAGTATATGGCCAGTATATGTGGGTCACCATGGGAGATTCCTGTTTTTTGCCACATGCTCTGCCTCTTGGGTTTCTGGAGGCACAGTGCCTCCAGAAATAGGACCCAAGGTTCAGTCTGTCCTGAGAGCAAAAGAAGAACTGAGCTAGTTCTCTGTGCACCTAGCCTACCAACTTCCTCCCACATGGGAATGAGAGGAGAAGGCTGGCCTTCCAGGAGAGCCATTATGAGAAAGACCCACCAGCCGGCTGGAACAGGGAGGACACCTCATCTTCCAGCCCTGCCCTCTGTCTCTCCTCCTGCTCGAGCAAGCCAGCTCTTCTCCCAGACTCTGCACGCTGGGATGTGAGCTCATGGCACCTCCTTCACAAGTCCTTTGTGAAGCTGAGAAGAGCCGTCAGGAGAGGTTCTAGTTTGGGGCAGGACTCCAGTAGCCAAATCTACGCTCAAGAGGCGGAGGCAGGAAGTCAGGGTCACCTTCCACTGCCTAGTGAGTCTGAGGCCCTGTCTCAGAAAACCTAGAAATAGTGTGAGTAGATCTGTAGGACTCCAGGGAGAACGTGGAGAGCTCCCAGGCCTGTCCCTGGCCTGCCTCCTGCCAGTTTGGGTTCTCCAGTAGCTGACCCTACGTCTCTCATGGTCTCTGCCAGCAGAGAGGGTTGATGTTTTTCTCTGCCTGCTGAGTGGATCCCAAGAGCTCAGGACATGTTTGTTTGTTTGTCAGAAGGGCTGCACAGGCGTGGCTCTCAGGACTCCAGAGCAAAGGAGGCCACTCGGAACCTGAGAGGGTGCTGAGCAGTTGCTCAGGCTCTCAGAGGCTTAAGCCAGCAGGTCAGCAGCCTGGGCCCTATAGCCTCAGGAGCTGGCTGCCTCTTCTGGGAATGAAAGGAATATTCCATGGGCTCTGCTCCGCCAACCCTAGTCCTGGGGGCTGCTGCAGCAATGTTTGGGTGAAGCGGACTCCCCTTACTTCACAAAGTAGCACCTGTTGCAAGGTGGGGTGAGGATGATATTGTCCTCTCTTTCCGGGTCAGGTCCAGCCAGGCCTGGAGAGGTGCTGGTGGGGGCCAAGGACACTGCCCTCCTATGCTCTGTCTCTGGAAGACCAGGGGCTTCCTGCACAGGCCAGCACCTGTGTCCCTCCTGCCCCCTACCAACCCCACACTTCATCCCTGTCCTCTTGGGGTCTCACCCTCCAGCTGGTGAACATCGGTTCTTCCTACAACTACGGCAGCGAGGACCAGGCTGAGTTCCTGTGTGTGGTGTCCAAGGAGCTCCACAGCTCCCCACACGGCCTGAGCTCAGAGTCCAGCCGTAAGACCAAGGTGAGTCCCTGCCCTGGGTGAACATGGCACCCTTCCCCCCACTCTGCTGCTTCCTCCTCCCTCCTGCTGCACCCACATAACACTCATGGTCATGGTCACAGCCAATGCCATCCATCCCATGCCACTACAGTCCAGTCAGCTCACACCCTTGGCCCAGGCTGGGGAGCAGTCAGGAGAACCACTACAAGGGCTCACAGACTGAGTGGGCTTGATACCCGTTATTCATGGGGCATCGTAAAGTGGCCACGTGAGCAGGCGTTGAGGCACGAGGCAGAGCACACTGAATTAGGGTCCCGGGCGTGCTTTGCTCCTCCCTATGACTCTGGGCAAGTCTCTCTTATTCACATCTTTGTTGCGTTCCCTGTGAAGGGACAGGTGGGTCGTGAGTTCTGGTGATCTCAGGCTGGAACTCTTGGGCTCCCATCTATCTGCTGGTTTAATTCCCAGGGACTAATGACAATCTAGTGTCAGCCTAGGTCAGGATGGGGACATCCCACAGTCCTACCCATCCCCGTGCCTTTTGGGAAGCCTGCCTGAAGGGTTCAGGAGCTCCCATGAGGGGGGGGGGGTAGGCAGCAAGTCCCCAAGAGCACAGTTGACAGCCAGCCCGTGGGGTGGAATTGAGTAGGGTCCTGTCCCCTTGGGCCTGCCATAGGGACCATACAATAGGCGTGGTCCAGGTTGGGAAGGCGGGAGCTGTGCCCATGTGCTGGAGTCTTAGGAACTCTGTGTGTTCCACACCCGGCCCTGCTGTAATCCCTTTGCCAACCCCCCATGCCGGTGGCTTCTCCCTGCAAGAGTGCAGGGCGCCCTGCTGCTCTGATTCCCTGTGTCACCAACCTGGCCCAGGCTGCCAGACACTGTTGCTGGCATCTAGATCTGGCTGGTGACTGGCCTGGGACAACCTTGGCTTCCTGCTCTGGATCCATCCTCCCAAAGTAAGGCCTTCCCAGAATCCCAGTGGCTCCTCTTCCAGTCTTCCGGCTTTATAACAGCAGCCTGGCTGGTCTCTGAGCATCCCCTCCGGGCTAGGGAAGTCCCCGCCAGCTGCTTTGGCTGCAGCCCTCCCTCTCCCAGAGTTCCCTTTCATCCCTCCCGCCCCTCTGTCCTGAGGTCGGGGGTCCCTGCGGACAACCGCCCGCAGCCCCGCCCCCTCGTCAGTGTCTTCTCTCTTCCCTGGTCGGCGGCTGGTGCGCAGAGCACGGACGAGCAGCTGGAGGAGCGGCGGCGGCAGGAGGTGGAGGAGGTGGAGGTGTCCCAGGTGCAGGTGGAGGCGGATGCCCAGGAGAAAGGTGCAGCCCGCCCCCAAGAGGACGATTGCTAATGACAGCCCGGGCCTCCCGCCCTCTCCCTGCTGGAGCAGCTGCCGCCGGGAACTGCGGGGGTGGGCCACCAGGGTTAGCTCAGCGCCTGGCGCCTCGCCCATAACCATCCCTCTCTCACTTTCTCTTGCAGCCCTGTCATCTCAGGATCCCGCTAACCTTTTCTCCCTCCCACCACCGCCTCCTCCTCCTCCGCTTCCTGCTGGAGGTCCTGCTTCATCTTCATCCACCTCCTCTTCCTCCTGGATCTCATCTGCACCTTGCCTCTTCCCTCTCTGCCCCTGCCCAGGTTTCCTCTCCGCCTGCTCCCGTCTCCACCCTGGGGCTGCCCTGGTCCCAGTCTCTGGTGCCCTCTCCCCGGGCCCCCTGGCCCTGCATCCCCAAGCATCCTGCCTGCCGCCTCCTTCACCCCTTCCGGCCCCTCCTGCCTCCTGGCCTGGGGAGGAGGGGCGTGGCCGCATCTGCTCTATGTCCTCCAACCCAGCAGAGCACCTCTGAGGCTGGCCTTGGCCACAGGCCCCAATCTTCCCGCTTGCCTCCTCACGTTTCCTCCTTGCAGGTCCCTGTCCGCACCCTCCCAGACCCAAGCCTGAGCTTGCTGTGAGAGCTCCTCGGCCCCGCGCCCGCCCCCAGAGCTGCCGCCCCTGGTTTGTAGCCTGGCGGAGCTGGAGGGAGGGGCGGAAGCAAGGAGGGTGCTCATATCTTGTCCTTGGACTCAAGCCGGGCTTTTGGCTGATTCTCTCCACCCACCAAAGTCTCTCTCGATTTATCTGGTCCTTGGGTTGAGGCCCCGAGAACTGAGTCGCGGGCGGAGACTCTCCTGCTGCCCCGCCTGCAATCAGGCGGCACTGGAGCCAGGCTGGGGAGGGGAGGACTAGCCACGTGCCCCATCCCGCATGTCCAGAAGCTCGTGCAGCACTGCATGTGGGTACTGTGTCCCCTAGTTCTGCGGAGTGGGTGGCCAGGCCATATGTGGTGCCCCTTGGCTGATGAGTTGGCAAGAACCTGCCAAGGATCGGATTGTGGCAGGACAGAAATCTGCTCTCTGACTGGGTGACCTTAGCCTCCAGTCAGCCTTATCTCCCTGAATGACCTTGGGCACGTCACTGCCTCTCTCTGGGCTGCAGCTGGACTCTAAGATGGGCGGGTGGCTGCTTCCGGTGGCCCCTTTTGGCCTGGGAAAGCAGTGATCTGCCGCTCCCATCCTTGCCCTACCTCTAGGCTGTCAGCGGCAGCTTCTCCCCTCCTCGGTTCTGACTCCGCCTCCTTTGGGCCTCAGCCCCACCCTCCTCCAGAGCCAGCTTGGGACTCACTTGCCTTTCTCTCTCCCTCTCTCCCTCCCTCCCCCACTCTCCCCAACTCTCCTGTCCTGGCATCACCCTGTCCTTACCTTCCCACCCTGGTTTTCTGACCCCCTTTCCTCTTCCTTCTGTCCCTCCCCTCTCTTATTTTCTAGCTATTACAAGCCAGAGGCACCCGGATGTGAGCCCCCAGATCACCTCCAGGGACTTGGGGTTCCGATCTGAAATCCTTTATTTTTGTACCACGGGGTGGGCCCCTGGCCCGAGGAGGAAGACTTACCCTCTCCCTTGTCACTGCTGCCTGCATCTGCCGGGCTGAGACCCACTCCTGCCTTCAGGCCGGGGCCTGGGGCCCTGTGGGACTTTGGAAGGCCTGAGGTGGGCCCTGGGGTCTTCAGGCAAGAGTCACCTGTCATGGCCAAATGTGGCACTGCCCACCCATATCTCCCAGGCCCTTTTGTCCCCTCGCCTGGGCCCCCCTTGCTGCATGGCCGATACACTCCCTCCCAGCCCAGTCATAGCACCTCCTTGAGCCTCAGTCTCCATGGCACCATAGGGTCAACCCCTACTCCCACCTACCTCACAGGGTTGTTGTGAGAATCAGGGAGGGTCATGGGGTTCCTGGAAGCACTAAGTGTGTGGGCTGCAATCATTACCCTCTGGAGGGAGGAAGGGACCCGAGCCTGTCCTGGAAACGGGACACAGTGGCCTCACACACAGGACTTAGCCACGCAGGAAGGAAGGTGCAGATTTGGTATCACCTTGGCTGCCCCTCCCTTGTGCCATCATGTTTTGGCAGCAGAGTGCACTGGCGAATCATGAGGCTGCCCAGGAACTTGTGACGGGGGAGGGTCAGTGTGACAGGGGCGGAGCTGCCCCTCCCGTGTCTTGACCCCCTGGGTTGAGGTTGGGCACACATCTGTCACTTGTGTCCCACCCACCATGAAATAAACCTGAACAAACAGGCCCGCTTGGCTGCCTCCCTCTTTCTCTCTGGGGACAGGGCTTAAAATTCAGGCGCGGTAGACCCGCTCAAAGAAATGGAGCTTTTCTTTGTCAGTTTCCTGGGTCCTGGGGGCGAGAGGTCAAGCTATGCCTAAATCCTGTACCCAGGGGTCAGAGTTGAGGGTACCTGTCCTACAGTCCTGATGTAGCCTAAGTGTGGGCACACCTGGCCACCTCACCCTCTTGCCCCTCATCCCCTACTCTGCTTCTTTGTGAAGCTGGGCTGCTGGGGCTTCTGATCGTCAGTCCCTACGCCCAGCAGTGATGCCCTAATGCCAGGGGCAGCCAAGGCACCCTCTTGCTGGCCGGTCACCACAGTCCTGAAAGGTGAACTCCCTTTTCCAGCCAGCTGGAGGCTTATTAAAAGACGTGATCCTCCCTCCCACCTGTTTTAAGATTCAAAGCGAATGGGTGGGACCCCTGTATTTTAGCAGAGCCCCCTAGGGCTAGGAATTCCAAGGGAGGCCCTTTCATGCCTTACCCACAGGTGTGCCAGAGGCACCTATGCCCCCCTGCCAGGCCCCTCTCCTTCCTAGCAGGATTCAGTGCCTCCCACTGCTTCCTGGTCAGCCTTTCCCCTCCGCTCTGTCCTCTCCCCTACCACTGACAAGGAGCCTCGGTGTCAGTTCCTGAGGAGCTCAATGCACTTGACATTTCTCACCACTGCCTCCAGGGGGCGCCCCTGTGTGAAATTTCCAGCCCATCCCCATTGCTTGCTCCTGGAGTCCGTCCCCTCCTCCCTGGACTTCATCTCCCTCCACCTGCCTCCGGCTCCCCCAGCAATATGGCATGGGTGCCATGTGAGGCTACACTCTGTTCTCCAGCCTGCTGTGGCTCCCTCAGCTCCACAGTGGCCTCTGCACACGTCACAGGGGGCTGAGCCAGGAGCAGGTCTGTTGGGGGACAGGCGTTGGGTGTGTGGGGGCCCTCATATACCAGCCTCGGGGCTTGGTGAAGTGGTTTATTTTCAGAACAGGTGGTGGGCCTCCAGTGAATGGCAGGGAGGGCCCTGCAGCAGGCAGAGCTGCAGCACACACCGGCTGGTTTGGCTTACGGTGTGGCCCACTTGGCAGTCTCAAGGGCTCTGAGGGTTCCCCTTGATGGAGGCACCTTTTGTTTAGGTACACGGAGGCAGGGTTGGAGTTCCCAGGCTCGAATGTATTCTCTGAGCCAGTTCCCCTCCCCCAAGAGGCTTTTGCGAAGGGAAGGAATCTTACTTTCCTACGGAGACCTGGGGGCCAGCGTCCTGGGCACCGGACCCCACCCAAGACACTGGCAGGAGGGGGAGAGAGGAAATGACCAAAATGAGGAAGGGTTGGAGGTGAAGCCATGGCGAGGCTGGCCCCTGAATCTCAGGGGACATCCTAGCCGGCACCTGACATTCCTTCTTTGTGCTGTCACTGGCGGTAGGGGGGAGGACAGGCCTCAGCAGGGTCACTTGCTCCAAAATACTTGTGCCCTGGCTGGGTGGGTGCCCTGAGCTTGGGCCAGAGGCATGCCTAGCCCTGTAGAACAGCCCCTCAGGCCAACACCTGCTGGATCCAGTTGATCACATGCGTGACACGAGTGTAGACACCAAAGAAGTTAGGTCGGCCGCAGCCCAGGCCCCAACTAACCAACCCTGCCAGGAACCAGCGGCCACTGGGCTCCTTGCAAACCAGTGGGCCTCCAGAGTCGCCCTAAAAGAGAGGGGGAGAGCCATGACCGCCTCAGGGTGAGGCTCTGCCTTCAGTCGCCCGCCCTGTGACCCCTGGTCCAAGGTCTCAGGATAGCAAGGAGCAGACCCCTGGGGTCCGCTATGTGCCTCTTGCAGCCATGAGCATGCCCTTCAGCCGCACCCCACTGGTAGGTAGTTACCTGGCAGGCATCCTTCTTGCCCTTACGGTAGCCGGCACAGAGCATGCGCGGGGTCACATGGTAGTGATAGGCCTCACTGCACAGGTCCTGAGGGACCATCTCCACATCCACCTTCTGCAGGGTGCTGCTTCCGGGACCTGCAGGAGCAGAAAGAAGGGTCTAGAAACCCACTCCCCACCGTGCTGGTCCCCTTCCCACTCTACCCTGTCACTGCTGACCCCTCTGCATGGCTCGTGACAACAGAGCCTCCTCCACCACCACCCCAGCGCCCCCCTGAAAGCATGTTAGAGTACTTCCCTTTCCTCATTCTTCTCAAGGGCTTTCAGGTACAGGCGGGCGCTCCCGGTTCTGCTGTGGCCCCTGGGAGATGCTATCAAATAGATGTACAAGGCCTCTGCCTGCTCGTAACTCCTTAGTGGCCCCCGCTGTTCAGTCCAGTTCTTGTCCTGGGTCTTTGCCTGCCCATCCTCCAAGGCCTTCCCCCTAGCCACATCTGCCCTGGCCCCTCTCCAGCTGGTGGCTGAGAACAGTCTCAGATCTTTCTGCCTGGCCCCTGAGCCTTCACCATGAACTCCTGGTTCCCGGAGCCACTCAGTAGACATTCCAGCTTCATCAGGGTAGACCCTTCCTGGCCATGCCAGACAGGTGCCTTCCCCAGGCTGTTCCCTGTTCCTGTATGTGATGGCTCATACCATCGTCTGCCTCTCCCAAGAGCGGTCTCATCTTCATGCCCCCTGTCTGCCTCAGCGCTTGACACATAGTAGGTGCTCCTATGTGTGTCGCTGAGTGAGTGACCAGGGCAAGCAGCCCTTGCTTTGCCCCGGTCATCTTGGCCGAGTCACTTTTCTGAGGCTCAAAGTCCCCCATTTTTAGGCTATCTCCATGGAGGTTGAGGTGTGGCTGGGTGGGGAGCATACGGCTTGGCACACATGAAGTCCTTCTTCAATCCCCAGCACCACAGCACACTTGCCGCCTACTCCGGGTGTCAGAGTTGCAGTCAAGACTGGTAAGCCAGCCAGCCCTGTATTTGCAGAGCTGAGGGGCAGCCTCCAGAGACAGCAGCTCCTGTCAGTTAAGGCCAGGAAGTAGCAGCAGTAGCAGAAAACTCTTGGGACCCCAGAACGTGGTCCAGTCCTAGATCCGAGCCCCTATCCAGCTCTCTTGACGGGGTGGAACTTTCAGTAACTAAGGGACTCAGCCTCAGTCTTCTCATCAACGAAATGGGGCCATAGTACCCCTTCCCCCCCCAGCCGAGTGGCTTAAAGGACGTCTCCCCCTCAATGCAGTCTGCAGTAATGAGGAGCCCCATCTGACCCCTATCCTCACCACAAAGTTCACAACACCCTGACAGGCCCCTCCTCCAAGCCTATCCCAGCTCCCACCGCCTGCCCCTGCTCACCACCCTCTCGAAGGGCTCCCCAGCCTGTGATCCAGCAGCGCTGGCCCGGCTCGAAGAAGTGAGAGGGCGCAGGCAGGCAGACGGGGCGCACGGTGGCCGAGTACACCACAGGGTGGTCCAGCTGCAGCAGGGCCACGTCGTAGTCATGGCTGTCCTCCTCATGGTACGGGTGCAGGAACAGGCGGCTCACCTTGAAGGACACCTCGCCTGGCCAGCGTGCGTTCTGCCTCATCTTGCCCAGGAACACGGTCCACAGCCTGGGGGAGGCCATGCTGGGTGGGGAGGCAGGGGGAGGAGTCAGCTGAGCTGCTGGGTCTCCCATCCGGGGTGGGGGCTCCTGGCTCTCTCTGCCCTTCTCTCAAGCTCCTGCCTGGTGTGCGGTGCTAACAGATCACATGCCCGGGACCCACTCCCAACCTCAACTCTCCCTAGCTAAGCATGGCCTCAGTCCCATCGTCTATGAAATGGGTACATTCTATACTTCCATGTTCTGAGGAGACTCCAAGGAGACACAGGAAGAGCCCCGTGCCAGGCCTGGGGCAGTGTTTCCCTGTTTGGGGCCCACTTTGCAGACTCAGCAAGGTGGGCCGGGGAGGGGCTTGGGGAAGGAATTGGTGGAGAGGTGAGAGCAGGTGGGCAGAGCGGAGTGTGCCTGGAGAAGACAAACAGGTCCCCCAGAAGCCAATAGAGGTTGCATGAGGGCTGGCTTCTGTGGAAGGGGCCCGAGGGGGTTGGGGCTCAGATCTGGTTAGGCCTGGGAGGGGTTCAGCTTACCAGGGAGAGAGGTTTGGGGGCCAGTGAGATGTCCCTTGAGAGCTTCCCCGGCCCAACCCTCTACCCCGTCACAGTTGAGACTGTGGTAGCAGTGATTGGCTCGGGCAGTTGTCTCCTCCACTAGCTCCCTGACGTCCAGCATAGCCAACCCCCCTCCCCCGCCCAGCATGCAGGAGGAGCACATCCGTTGGGATGAGGAAATGACAGTCACCTCAACTTAAAGCAAGAGAAGAGCGCAGAACGGTTGAACAACCAGCCTCGTGACACACAGCACGTTTGGGGTGGAACCAGATCCCACATGTCACGGCGGCCAGTCTGGGGCCTCTTCTCTACCCTGTCCTCTGAGTACAGTTTGCATACACTACCTCCCGTGGCCTTCCCTCTGCCCGCCTCCAGGCCCTGCGTCGTCCCCTCACCTGTCCTCCTGGAAGCAGTGGGCGGCTGTTAGGACCCAGCGGTCAGCGATGAGAGCCCCCCCACAGATGTGTCGACCCCGAATCTGGAGGCTGGCCTGCCATGGCCACTCACCCTCCGAGGACACGGCCCCGCCCACAATGCGGCTGGAGGGGCCCTGGAGGCCACAGTCTGGGGGTGAGAGAGGGCGGGAGGTGGACAAAGAGGGGAGAAGAGAGGAAGAAAGGCTAGTGAGAAATGGAGACAGAAAAAGTGATGGAGAGGCTTGGGGTGGGGGGAGAAGAGGTAGGCCAGGAAAAGGTGATGAAGGCAGATAAACGCAGAATAGACTCACGGTGAAACTCCCCTCCTGCTTCCCCCTGAGGGTCCCTGTCCCACCCCGAGGCCTGGTCTCCATGCACACCACCCCTGGCAGGCTCACCGCAATGCCGCTCATCTGAACCGTCGCTGCAGTCCGACTGCCCGTCACACTCTGGATTGGGCTTCTTCACACAGCTGCGGTCCTCACACTGGAAGGTGAATGTCCCACAGGGTACTCCTGGGATGGAGGGGACCGGGCAGGCCACCAAAGGTGGGTCTCTGAGCCCCAAGGGAGCCTTCCAAAGTGAGACCCGGAAAAATGGCACCAGGAGACTAAGGGGGGGGGCGGTCTGTCACACCAAAGGGTTCCTGGAGGCAAAACCAGTGCTTCCTCTATCAGACTAGAAACTCAAGAGCAGGGCCACATTTTCCCAGCAGTCAAAGCCCCCGTCCTGCTCTTTGTTGTAAGGGACATCTCAGTGACACCTGCCCTACGCCTCCTCTCCTTGCTTCCTTCCCTCCAGTCCGCTTAAATCCAGCTCCCTGAAAGGCCCGGCAAAAGCATACCTCCTCCAAAAAGTTTTCCATGACCCCAGCCTTCTCACCCTACTGTACATGGCGTCTCAAAGGCTTCGGGCCGGCTGTCATGTCCTCTAAGAGGTAACCCCTTGAGGGCAGGCACATTGCTGTTGTCTGATTTCTCCTCCCTCACTGCACCCTGACCATCCCTGGGTAGCCTGTCAGTGTTGGTTGGTTGGTCAGTTGGATGGGTGGGTGGGCGGATGACTAGCCGGCTGACGACTGACTGGCTGGATGGGATGGAACAGTGGACTCCTAGAGAGACAGTTGGGTACACGGGCAGATGGGCACTAGGGCGGTGGATCGATGGATGGACAAGTGGTTATGAGAGACGGTGGATGGGAAGCGTGATTCAGAAGCAAAGATGGAAGGGTGGAGGGTGAGTGAGTGGGTGGGTAGGTGGATGGATATTAGACAGTCGGATAAATGGGTGAGTGGATGGCTTGCCTGATGTTGGACAGTTGAGTGAAGGAATAGTGGTTGGTTGAGTGGATGGATGGACAGACCTCTGAGCAGACAGCTGAACGTGCTGACATAAGCACAGTGGGTTGGCGGTGTTTGGACAAGATGACAGAGAGACCTTTGTAGCAGCAGGTGTCGCCGCGGCCCTGTTCGATCTTAGAGACCCTGGGTAGGGTCGCCTACCTTCTTGGCACTGCTCTTCATCGCTGCCATTGAGACAGTCAGGCTGCCGGTCACAGACTTTAGGCAGTGAGATGCACGTGCTGTCCTCTTGGCACTGGAACGTGGCCCTGCAGACTGTGGGTACAGAGGACGGTGGTTGGAGGGGCCGCAGGACCAGGCTGGGGCTTCCAGGTGGCAGCAGATGCTCCCCGAATTGCGTGTCCACCATCACAGTCCCTCCTCGGCTCTGCACACCCATCTCCCAGCAGTCCTGAAAAGCCCCATCTCATTGGTGGGACCAGTCATGAAGGATGGGTCTGAGGTCCCCAGACGTCCAGGATCAAACATGAAACGTCTCCGCCTGGCTCTCTCCTCTCGGTGGAGAATTGACAAGGCAGGTGCGGGGCATCATTACCCAGATGCCTAGATCCACTGATGCCCGGATGGTGGTTCTAAGGGCATGAGCTGGCATTTGCTCAGAATTGTACCTGAGAGCCCTCATCTGGGGTCTGCCTGCCTCAGGCTGGAGGGATGAGAACCCACCCCATTTGAGGAGAGAGTCTCTGAGAGTCTCATCCCAGCAGACACCCCTGCCTGGCCCTGCCCCCCCTTTTGGTTATTTCTCAGAAGACTGGCCAGGACAGATAACTGGCATATTTGCCTATGATGAAGGGAGAAGTCTAAGTTGAGGCTCACAGCTTGTCCCAGACACTGCCTCGGGTGGGGGAGGGGGTTGGCTCTGGGGAGGCCACTGTTCCATGCTGCTTCCGTCTTGCCTTCTTGACACAGTTCAGGAGCCCTGGGTTTTTGGGGTCCTCAAAGGGGGACCACACTTGGGGGTAGTCTTAAATCAGTGCAGGGAGTGAGGGGGGAAGGTGGCAGGCTGCTCACCACAGTTTCTCTCATCCAGGCCATTGGGGCAGTCCTTGATCCCGTCGCAGACAGGGACGCACAGTCCATTCACAGAGCAGAGGAACTCTCCAGGGCAGGCTGGGGACCCCCGGGAGGCCGTGGAAGCAGAGGGCACCGTTAGGACACATGGCGCGACATGTGTGCATCTATATCTTACGTGCACATGATCAGGCGCCTGTGCACCAGCTGCTGTGCCTGTGTCCTTGGCCCATGCGAAACCACACAGGGACAACACACACAAAGGGATACGTGTGACCGCCTGCCCAGCACATAGAGCTATGCGAGTATACGCAAACACGCACACGCGCGCAGCACCCTCAGTGTGCCCTAGCCTCGTAAATGCCTGTGCACGTCTAAGGACAGCAAAGGGAAATGGTGCACGCGCGCACACACCCCCGTTGTACTCACGGTCTGACTGGTTGTACAGGCTGTAGTAGACTTGCACACCGGGGCCCGTAAGGGAGATCTGGGAGGTGAAGTTGATGGTGACTCCAGCCGAGGCCACCACGGGGATCCTCTCGGCATACGGCTGCAGCGTGCGGAAGCCACACAGCCTAGGATTGACAGGGGATGGCTCAGACGCATGGGCTGGTTTCTCGGCCGAGAGAAGAAACAGCCTCAGTCCCTCTGCACGGAAAGGGCAAGGACCAGGCATCCAGGAGCAATGGCTCCCACCCAGTTCCCTCTATCTTGATTTTTTCCCCCTTTGGGTGGCTGTTCAGCCCCAAGTCATCTTCTAGAAAGGAGCTTGTTTGTGTCACTCCCTGGCTCAAAAGCTTGCCTGGAGATAAGGGTTAGTCCAGATTCTAGTCCTCATCACCCTTCAGCTCTGAGACTCCGGCAAGGCCAGAGCCTCTCACTTCCCCTCCTTGTCCCATAAGGAAAAGGATCGTTTCTGCCAACCGTGGATCTACAAAATGCTTCCTTGTGTCTGCAGAGGCAGAGGACCTCAGCAGGTCAGCAGACTGCTGTCTGTAGACTGCTGGCCCCCACCCCACCCCAATACCTGGGGGCGGGGGTGAGGGCTGGCCTTCTAATCTACTGATAGTTGGCGGGCGACCAACCAGGCAGGCGCACTCAGCCCACGGACAGAGATGGTTGAAAAGCTGTGCGAGGTTGAAACAAGGACTCAGGCCCCTCCAACCCAGCCTACTGCAGGAGGCAGGGCTCTGAAACCCGAGCCCCACCCGAAACCCCTGATGCCTACGTCACCGTTTCTGGCCAGACTCTGGCTTCAAGTGCATCCGTGACCTATACCACTAGTAGTTCTCAAAGTGTAGTCCAGAGGGAGAGCCCTGGGAACCTGAAAGTCACCTTTAAAGCAATGCCCTTTGATCCTCCCACCCTCCCTTCCTCTCTCGAAATGAAACAGCCGAATTTTCCAGGTAGGTGGCCGGTGCCCATAACTGAGTTGCAGATGGTTGGTGTGTGAGGGCAAAGAACCTGCAAACAGTTTGAAGGGTCGATATTTGTATCAGTAGATGTTGGGGTGCCCCACCGCTTCAAGGCAAAGTAAGGGGTCCTGAAAAGGAGTTGTTTTGAGAGGCCCAGAAGCACCACAGCCTAGCTGCCTGTCATAGAAAGGTTGGCCACCGGGATTTCGGAGAGCAAGCCTGGCCCTTTGTCCCCACTCCCACCCCCATTATTTTCAAGCTAAGGAAACAGGTTCTTGTGGATAAAAAGATAGAACCCTGGGTTGTTAACCCCAGAGGACGGCTCAGGAAGTGGGCAGGGCATATGGGAAATATGATTTTTTAAAATGTTATTTACATTAAAGCATGCACTTTAAAGAACGCAAGTTTCCCCTTATGTGTGGAAGACATTCCCAGACCCCTGTGGACACCCGAAATTCCAGGCAGTTCCTAACACTACCTGTACTATGCTCTGCCTCTACACATATGTCCCTGGTTAGTCTCTCTCTGTAAACCAGGCTCGAAAGAGAGCAGGAGCTAATGAAACAGATTCACTTCTGGAATTTTCCACCTCAGTATTTTCCAGTCACAGATTACCATGAGTAACCGAGAGGAACTGGAGAAGTATGCATTTCTGAACTTCTCAGGTTTAACGCTGGCACAGGCATTTCACCTGGGTAAGTGAGGGTGCTGTTCCCTGGGAAGGAGAGTAAAGAGAGGGGAGAGCCAGAGCCCAGCCGCCCTTGACAGAGAAGAGTACCACCAGGGGGCGCCCTGAAGCGAGTCCAGCCCCTATCAAGCTAAGAGGAATATCATTGTTTCGTGGTATAGTTATGATAACTTATAGTTATTTTGGACTGATCTCCCAGGACAGGGCTCCAGGAAGCAGACAGGGGAGCCAGGAGCATCCTGGAGCAAATTGAAGATTCAGGCATGAGGGGTACCGTTCCCCATATGTGGCCCCCTGAGTTTCTGGTCCGCCATTCCTCCTGTCTGCCAGACCCTCTCACTTGAGAGGCTAAGTGCTGGAGTCAGAAGGTGCTGGGGCACCATGTAGCCTGCTTTGCTCCTGTGAGTTTGGGGGAGGGGGAATCTTTCCCTCAGGACTCATCCAGATGCTCAGGGAGTACCCGTCCACCTGGCATGTCAGCGCTTCCCTCTGAGGAGTTGGAGAGCTGCTGGGTGGACGGACGGAAGCACGGGCAGGAGTGAGGAAGGGGCCAGGCCTCACATCGTTCATGCCCTTTTCTAAGGACAAGCTTAAGGGAGGAGATCAGAAAACAGCACTGAGGAAGTGACAGTAGCCTGCTCTGTGGTGGCCAGAGCATTTGGCTAGTACTGCAGAGCTGAGTTTGTGTGACTTTGGGGGAGGGCCTCAAGGCCTCAGCAGAACTTCAGGCCTCAGTTATGTGTGGTGGCGGCACTGTAGTCGGCTGAGAGCCATCCCTGACCCCACCTCCTCCGGAGAAGCGGGTCCTGGGGGAAGCAGCACCTGACACAAGGTGGCTGCATGTGGCACTGACCACAGGGATTGGGGAAAGCAGAAGGACCACCTAGAGCCAGGCCAAGCCACAGGGGGCTTGCCATGGGCCTCTGGAGCCTGAAGTTCTGCCTTATCTCATGGCTGGAAGCGGGCAGAAAGGGTCAGGCAGGTCACAGAAGAGTGACATCACAGGAGAGGAAATGAGGGCAGGTTCCTGGAAGGGGGGAAGCCAACGCTGCAGCAGCACCCAGTGAGGAGGTTCCATGAACCTCAGCAGCCAGCAGCCCGATCTAACAAGGACAAGAGCCGCCACCACCTGCAGGCCGCTGGAGGGCAAGAGGACCCTTCCGGGCCATAAAGACAGGAGGAAGAACAAGGTGGATGGCGTGGGGGCCAAGGGTGCCCAGCCAGTGGCGGGGCCCCTTGTCACTAGACTGGCACCTGGGGGCGGGGGTTCAGCCACCTCTCCCCTGTACCCCCGATGGCTAGACCAAAGGACTTGGTCTCCCTCTCCTCTCCTCCATCTCTCACACGGCAGATTTTCCAAGACACACTCTTCAGAGAATTTCCCAGCAATGACGTATCTTTAGCAGCCTACAGTAACCAGAGACAGGGCCACAGGAGTTGCGTAGCTCCCATCATGCCTTGCCTTTCACCGGGGCATTGCATGGGGGCAGGGACATGGTTCGCCACTGGGGGACCCTGCATCCCAACTAAAGGGCTTCGAGGAGATGAGACTTAACCAGCTGCTCTCAGAGGAACAAGTGAGAGCCTCGGAGATGGGCGTATCCTCTCTGCAGCAGGCAGGTGGGCTGGCTGAGCAATGACAGCCTGACCAGGCTGCTTGGAGCCATTGTGGGGAGACACATTCATGCGCACATGGATAGACACAGCTGTGCAGGCATGTCCTTGGGGCCCAGCTGCCTGAGCTCAGTGGTGATGTCACAAGCCACAGGGACTTTTGGCAAATGACTCAGCCTTTGTGCCTGAGGCTTCCCCACTGCCACGGGGCTTCCGCAAGTCCCTGAGATTCACACTTGGAAACCAGAACTCCAAATCCTCATGTTTGGAGAAAGGACAGATTCAGTCAGGGGCTGTACTTGGCGAATGCATTAACCCACTCAGGTCTTAGCAGATAAAGGAAAGGAAGCACTCAAGTATCAGCTGGCCCCATCATGTAAGCCGGTTTGGCCCAGTATCATCTCGTGGCACCCTCTGCTATGTTATTACTCAGCAGAAAGCCAGGCTCTGACACCATGCTTTTGGACTTCGGAACCATGAGTTAAGCAAACCTCTATTCTTTTTAAGCTACTGTGCCTTGGGGACTTAGTTCTAGCCACAGAAACAACTGGGGACATGATCTGAACATGATTTCCTTGGGCATAATCCCTTTCCATGTCTGCCTGGCACAGAATAAGAGCCAGTTAGCAATTGTGGTAGGGGTGTTCTCGGTCCACCGTTATATGCAGTCTTCAGCAGGAAGGGTCTGTTTCATGCTTTGTTTTGTTTGTTTGCTTGTTTGTTCATTTGTTTGTTTGTTTGTTTCTGTGGTAGAAAGCCACTTCTGTTGGCCACAGTGCGTCTATAGAGACCAAAGAATGACTTTTGGGAGTCAGTTCTCTCCTTCCACCATGTTGGTCCCAGGGCTTGAACTCAGGTCCTCAGGCTTGGCAACAAGCTCCTTCATCCACTGAGCCATCTTGCAGGCCCATGCCCTTTGTTTTTTTATGACTGTTACTTGGGTGGAGCCCGGGAATCGCTATGCTATGTGTTAGGCTAGCATTTTGTCCTCAGAGCCCATCCAAGTCTCATATACCGAGAGGAGTTCCTGAGGCTGGGAGGAGTTCCTGAGGCTGGGAGGAGTTCCTGAGGCTGGGAGAGGTAAGCCTTGCCCAAGAAGGAAGCAGGGGAGGCAGGTTTTGAGCCCCAGGCTTCCTTCCTGTAGCTGGTGACTGTTGGGAGGAGCATCACTGTGACCCGTCAGGGTTCTCTCAGTGAGGCTGGCGTTTATGTTGAGCACTGAGCTCAGGGGCCCAAAGCACTTGGTATAGGACCAGCCTAAACTAATGGCATAACTAGGGTTATGCAAGAGGGTGCCAGGCTGTTTCCTCTCCCTCTGGCCTCTCAGAGATGGCGACATCGCTCAGGGAGGGGGTCGTAGCTGAAAACACAGCACCTTCGTTCATGGCACCCCAGTCACAGGCTGATGCCGGAGTTACCTGTGCTCTGATGTGGAAGCACAGACTCTTGGTATGGGCTGGTGGCTGAGGGAGACTTCTGAAGGAAAAGGGCACATATGACAGCACCCTTCCCCAGGAAGACACCTTCTGTTCCCTAGATATCACAGGCTTATGTCACACTGGGCCCGCCACCCCAACAGCATGGGTCCACACCACACCACGGTCATTTTACACCCCTCCCCTTTCTGTCACTGTCCCTGATAAATTAGTAAAAAGTAAGCACTGTCACTCCCGGCCACCCTCTGTTCAGAATAAGATGAACCAGTGGGCAAATGGGCCCCAAGTAGTGTCCTCAGTTGCTGGCCCTGGGGGACTGTCCATCCTTACCTTCCTGGCCAACTCCTGGCTGCCCTACCCCACCCCCACGCCTCACTTCACAGCAGGGAGGCCAAGGGTAGGAGCAGGAAACAGGGTGGATGGCACAGGGAACACAGGGCAACTCTGAGAACTGCTGCCCTCCACCCCCGCCAGAAGCCAACAGCACAGGGTCCTTCGGCTGTAGGGGAGGGGGAGAAAGGTGAGCGGGGCCTCCATGTGCTTTCAAGTGCCCTGGACTCTGTCACCACAGATGGTGGAGCCATGTTAGCACCCTGTCCCCACAATTGGTGGGTCCATGCTAGGGTGCCGGATATGTGGCATCTCCAACCTGTACCCTACCCGGGATGGACAGGATTCTGAGATGCGCACCTGAGGCCTGCAGGGCATGTGGAAAAGCGCAGGGTTAGGGGTGCGGTTGGAGATAGTCAAAACAGGCTTCGCTGGCTTCGGCCTCTGCCACCTCCTAGGCTAGGGAAGGGGAAGGGGGTTGAGGTCCCTGTGAGGGGCTGGGGTGGGGAAGGAGCTACCTCCTGTTCTGGATCATCCACTGGCCCTGAGTACACAGTAGGTTGTACTTCTGCCTCCTCAGTGCGTAGGCATCAAACCAGAGTGCCAAGCCATAGTCCAGAGAGGGGACCTAGAGAGGGAGGGCAGGTGATCGCCTACCTACCTCCTCAGGAAAGCAAGCTACAGCCCACACCCTCCCACCGGGGCAAGGCAGGATGCCCCCTCCCCCTCCCGGCACAGATTCCTCCAGGCAGGTGGGGTGGAACTCACGGTGAGATGCCAGGAGCAGTGGGTGCTGGGCGAGTAGTAACTGGGGTAGTAGGGTGTGCGCAGGAAGCCCTGCAGGTCCAGCCGGCCCTCCAGTGTCAGGTTCACCTGGCAGTCTGTATCCAAGAACAGCCATCAGGCTGGGTTCCCTGGCCTCCCCACAGTGCCTCACTGCACGCCACGACCTCTAGCAGCGAAGCTTGGGGTAAGGCATGGCTACGTAAATGCACCTCTCAGTTTCCTCATCCACAAACGGGGAGAAGAGAGCTCACCCAGTGGTGAGCAGCTGCGATGGACACAGAGCATCCTGCCTGAGGCCAGGTAGACCTTCACTGCACGTAACAGAATGCAGAATATGCTCACAGCAAGCCTCGTTGTACAACTCTGATGGGAAGGCTCCTCCCTTTGCAAAGAGGGGGCTTGGAGGGGCTCAGGGCATGACTTCATGCTAGAGTATTCGCTTACCACATGTGAAAGCCCTGGGGTACATCCTAGCAAACCACACCCACACAGACCCCACACAGACACATACACCACACACACACACACAGCACTGTAACCAAACTTTTGGCTACTTTATTGAGTTCTTCTCCCTACACCATCCCTATCCCTTCCAACCCCCAAACACTAGGTAGGGAAGAAAGAAGATTAGAGGGAAAATGGGTGTCGATATCATTAGACTACTTCCTGCTGATTAGGGGTGTCGGGTTCCTTGGAGTGAATTTGATCTCATAGTCAGGATATAGCCAATCAGCAAACCAGTAAACCAGCAATCCAGCAATCAGCAACAAACAGCAGAAGGGGCTCCTATCTCTCTGCTCTAGCATTTATGTATTCTCTGAAGAGTATCTAGAATTCCAAGTGTAAACTATCCTCAGCTGGCAAAATCACACCCGTACTAGAGCTTGAGGCAAATCATAGTCAGCCCCTGTGGACAATCTGAAGCAGTCTTGTATCCAACACGTGGGATTAAAACAAAACACACACACACACACACACACACACACACACACACACACACACACACTGATGAGTTTTAGTGAGAGGAAGGAGCCTTGGCTGAGTCACTCAAGAAGAGCTCAGGTCTCAGGGCACAAAAACAGCAATTCAGTGACCTTGGGTTCTCTGGTCACTTCTTCCCAGGGACCAGAGCCCCAATCTCTTCCTTGTTTATTTGTTTGTTTTTCCTGTAGACTGTGGTGCCCGAGAACCCAAGAGAACATCAGCTGTCACACTCTGAAGGGCCAGCTGGAATTATGAGTCACCGTGGGAGAGCGCAGGGATGATTCAGGAAAGTAAGAAGAAACAACCAGACACAAGCAAGGAAATGCAGCTGCAAACAGCAAGGGGCCCTGAAGAGGTCCCCAGCGCTAGCTTAAGCTTAAGCGGGGTCCTCAAGTTTAGTTCTGCCAACCTAGAGGACAGCCAGTGGCAGGGTAGGGTGGGATGGGATGTGAGAGGCAAGAAGAGCCAAGGGAGACCTCCTGGGAGTACCCTGCCAGGATGCCTTTGATGGGGGCTGCCAGGACCAAGTCCCTACATTCTCAAACCCGCTAAAAACCATGTTGGCTTTGGGAGGAGTGTGAAGGAGAAAGGGGGGATTGGAAAGGAGGGGGGCTGCTGCACAGAGAAGGCTTCCAGACCATCACCAATAGGACAGAGAATATGTAGGGCATGTCATCAGAGATGAGGGCTCCTGCCCACATCTCCCTCCATCCTTAGTGATTCTCACCTTGGAAGGCCACAGACTTCACTGAGAGCAAGAAGGGGTCATAGTAGCTATGCATGCCCTTCTTCCACACCACTGCCATGACAGAGCCTGATGCCAGCACCTCCATGACAGGTTCCTGGCGGCTGCACCCATAGACCCTGATGGAGCAGAAAAGAATACAACATGGCATGACCCAAGAGATGCAGAAATGGCACCACCTTGTCCCTTGGCACAAAGTAAGTTCTTAGCAAACAATGGCACAACTCTGCACTGTCTACCCCACTTCCTGAAGAACCTTGCAGGTCCAGCACCCCATTGCCCACCCTGGAAGAGATGGCCAAAGCCTTAGAAGCCCCCAACTACCCAGGACAAGAGGAGGCTCACCATGGCCACATTTCTTGGATAGTCTCTATATCACCAACCGGTGAGCGAGAATATACAGCCGTTTTACAGATGAGAAAACCTGGGGTTCAAAAGGGCAAACCCCTTATCTTAAGGCACACGGCTGGGATGCAGCAGAGTGGTGGTTGGAATCCCAGGCTGCTGCCAGATTCTAGAATGTTCTAACAAGCTGTGTTCCCTCCCAGAGCGGACTTTAGGGTTCACCTACAAGAACTGGCTAGAACCTACAAGAACATCCAGATGGGAAAACTGAGGCTCTGAGAAGGAAATGGGGGCCCTTGGTTGGCACACAGCCTTGCTGCCTCCTCTTTCACTGCCCTCTATCGCAGCAGCCTTATGGGCCTGAGGCTACAGCGCGTAGTAGAGTATGGCATCACGTGTAGAGTGTAGCCTTTGACCCCGGGTCTCCCTTAGCCCTTGAGGAACTCACGAGGTGATAAGCCTCTTCTCCAGGGGCCCAGCTGCGTCGTACATTGCCACCCTGTCTCTGCAGTCAACCCGGGTCCACTCGAGCCGCACTTTAAGCATGAGGTCCTCAGGTCCCTGCAGGTGCCACAGGCAGCTAGTAGACTGCTGGTCGGGCCCCCTTAACCGGAGGACCTGGTTTGGCTTCACATAGCTGTACCGGTAACAGCCTGGAGGTGGAGAGGGTCAGAACCCTTAGCCAGGAAGAGAGACTGGGAATGGCCGCAAAGCTGTCTCTGGTCATGGTGGAGGGCGGGGAGGAGAGGGGTTGGGACAGGCGTGGGCACCTACCTTTCTTCCCCCTGTAGCTTCCCTGTCCAGCCCCTGACTCTTGCACTCACTCATTCATTCAACAAACTCAATGAGCCCCGTGGGCCAGGATGAATGCCAGGCATAGATAGCGCAGCAGTTGAAGACCTTGGACTCAGCCTAGGGTGGTACATGGATGGCAAGGGGGTGGGTCACAGGCCAGAAGGAAGCCTTGCAGAATCTGACCACAGGGCAGGTGTTGCAAGAGGAGAAGGAGGCAGATCTGGTCACACAGAACCAGCACTGCTCTGTCCTGTGGCCATAGAGGGCCGTAGCAGGTTAGGCAGGAGGAGGCTATACATGGACACTCCCCCCCCCCCCGAGCCACACTGAACAGTTCACACCAGAGTACTCAGCATGGGGCCAGAGGTGCCACAAGCACTGACTAAAAGCAATGACTGTCCTTGCGGCTGTGAGGAGAGGGAAAGGGTCGAGGAGAAAGCTCTGTGGCTTGTCACCCTGCAACTGTCCCCACTGGAGGCTCAGCCCCAGCCAGCCTCACAGACACCTTTACTTCACACCTCCTTTCCTTTCTCACCAGTCCCCACACCTCAGGAAATCCTCCCCCATTAAATTCAGCTTAATTTAATACACTTAGTTTCCTTATTAAGTATAATGAATTAAATGCACTTATAAAATTTAATTTACTGAAATTTAATTTAATTTACTGAAAGCTCATTTAATCCATGGGCTTGGAAGCCATGCCAGAGCTAGCAAAGCTGTACCTTCCGGAGCAACCCATTAAGCCTGGCCCTGAGCTTCATGAAGCAAGGAGGCCAGGCGCTCTGCCAGCAGGCTCTGGGTATCCAGGACTGAACCCGAGACTGGGGAGGCAGCCAGTACCATTCTGGCACCAGCATGCCTCAGCTGTGTGACTCTGGCCAGTAGCTCAGCCACTCTGAGTTCTGCCATATATAAACAAAATCTTTGTCCTATCCTCCGCCGCTGAGCGCCCAGGGCCAGGAAGGGTCTGAGGCTACAACCTGTCAGCCAGCCCCGGCCAGCCCCAGCCAGCCAGACTCCACTGGGATACAGAGCTGCCCCGGCCTTTGCCTGGGGAAGGGGGAGACCTGTCTCTGCCATCCAGCTTCTCATAGGTGTCTCTGTTCTTTAAGTCTCGCTGCAAGCCCAAGCCTTACACTGGCCATTTAAATACTTTTCTGTTTTGAAAAGTAACTAAGTGGAGTGTGCCCTTGTCTAGGGTTGCCTGAAAGCCCCCAAATCTGCCACTGGCTGGGGCCAGTAAGTAAGTGAGTCTGAACTTGGCCTTTCCTAGGCTTTGCTAATATCCTGAGGAGTCCATGTCTCTTTTAGCCAAGGTACTTTCCCCTTCTAGACCTGAGGAACTCCCAGATCCCCAGGCTTGGGCCTGACCCCTGACCTGAGCCTAAGGCCCAGTCTGTGACTTCTAGGAAGGCTTTGGATGGCTGAATCAAGAGCTGCTCCTTCCTTCCTGCCTGATTCCCTCATCTGTCTCCTTCTGCTGCCTTGCAGCCCTGTCCACCTGCCATTCTTTCCTTCACAGCCTGACCCAGCACCGGCACCCAGCCTGTGATACTCAGTGTGTGTCTGTCTCCCTTTTCGGATCAGAGCTCTTCAGCAAGTAAGCGTGTGTGTGTGTGTCTATCTATGTGTATGTGTGTGTGTGTCTGTGTGTATGATCATTCACCCAGACAGCCACAGTGAGAACAGGAGCCTGGCATGGGGGAGCCAGTCTACTCAAAGGGTGCCAACAGGCCTGGTGTGATTCTGTGGAATCACATGGCTGGCATGCATGCTTGCGAGGTTCAATCCCAGCACTGCAAGTTCCCCTCCACCCTTTGACCTCTGTGCCCTGGGAGGTAGGCGTTCTGCTGGGCACCACACAAGCAAAAAGAACAACTGCAGCACCAGAAATGCGAAACTTTATTCCAGAGCACACCTGGCACAGACCAGGCAGCCTGGTCTACAGAGCAAGTTTCAGACAGCCAGAACTCTATAGAGAGACCCACAGCATCTCACTCTGTAGCTCAGGCTAATCTCAGAGTCCTGTGATTCTGCCTCAGCCTCCTGAGTTCTAGGACCAACACATGTAGTAGGTACCACACTCAGCTGTGTGATGTTACAAAAGCCGTCTCCTGTGATGAAAAATAAAACCACCAAAGGCAGAATAAAGGGAAAAGGGAACTGTACCAAGAGCCTTTCTGACCACACACAGACTTCTCAGCGTGACAACCTGGGGTCCTGAGGAGTCAAGGTCAGATTCTTTTTTATGTATATTAACACTAAGACCCTTATCTCTTTTGCCTTTTGGAGAACACAGCTCTGTGATGTGTGATGTTGCAGAAGACCAAATACAGACACCCACAAGACACCAACAGACAGATGCTATGGTACCTTTCTTCAAGACAAATTGGTTTTAGGGAAAACTGCCACTTCTTATAAAAAATATGTTGTTGATATGAATGGCCTTGTCGTTGTTTTTAAAATAAAGTCCAAGTTGGGCATGGTGGCTCATGCCTTTAATCCCAGCATTCAGGGAGACAGAAGCAGGCAGATTCCTGTGAGTTTGAGGCAAGCCTGGCCCATAAAGTCCAGGACAGCCAAAACCTACAGAGAAACCCTGTCTTAGAAAAATGAAAGAAAGAGAGAGAGAAAGAGAGAGAGAGAGAGAGAGAGAGAGAGAGAGAAAGAGAGAAAGAGAGAAAGAGAGAAAGAGAGAAAGAGAGAAAGAAAGGAAAGCAAGAGGGAGGGAGGGAAGGAGGGAGAGTCAGAGAAAGAAAGAAAGAAAGAAAGAAAGAAAGAAAGAAAGAAAGAAAGAAAGAAAGAAAGAAAGAAAGAAAGAAAGAAAGAAAGCCCAATATGGGGCCCACACTTGAAATCCCAGCACTCAGAAGACTAAGGGGGAAGAGTTGAGAGTTCGGGGCACACCAGAGCTACATAGGGAATCATTTTCTTAAAAATAAAGCTTAAGCCTGCATGGTGGTGCACACCTTTAATCACAGCACTCAGGAGGGAAAGGCAGGTGGATCTCTGTGAGTTCAAGAGCAGCCTGATCTACGGAGCAAGTTTCAGACAGCCAGATCTCTATGGACCTGTCTCAAAAAATAAAAATTAAAAAAGGGATGTATAATAAATAAATATAAAAAGTTTAAAGTTTTAATGTTCAGTGGATCACTAAATGTCTTCTCAGTATTTGGGTTGGTAAATAAGCCTACAGCTCATGGTCCCCTGGTGGGATCAAGGAGTCCTGAGAGGAACTGCCCTAGGTCAGACAGGAAAGGGCCAGAGAGAAGTGTCAAAGGCTTTTCCAACTAAGAGTCAAAATTGGGAGGAGCTTCTAGAATAAGTAAAACAAAAACAAAAACAAAACAAAACAAAACAAAACAAAAAAACACCTGAACAAGGCATTTTCCCATCATTTAAAAGTGACCACTGTCAGCTCATGGAGCCCCCAGAGCCAGCTGGCGCTTACAGAGCGGGCTTGCTGGCACAGCTCGCTCACCTGTCCCCAAGCCTCGAGGGACAGGCTCTTGAGGGCCTGTTAACTAAGAGATCTTGGATCACAGCAAAAGTCACCCAAGGTCAGAGCTTCACTGCCTGGTTGTGCCTAACACCAGATTGTGTCCGACTTTGCAGTGTCCTTGCAGATTGACTTACCACTGACGACAGACAGGTGGATGTATGTGTGCACATAGACAGAAGGTGGATATACATGTGGATGACACAGAGAGGATAATGCACACGTAAAGGCAGATGATACAGGGGATGATAGAGAGTAGATGGTAGGCACAGAGATAGACAGGTGACAGATGACAGACAGACACGATAGAAATGGGATCTGTGTTCCTGTCCTCCACAACACCCCTCATCAAGGCATGTATATATGGCCCCACTCAGCATAACTCTGAATGGAAATTGTGGCTTTAGCTTTTAAAGTGTGCATTGAGGTCCGAGCTTCCATCCACCGAGGGCGGGAGGAAAGGGAATCAGAACAGGAGTGACTAAGATTTTAAGCTGTCCTCCTCTCTGAGAAGGGTCAAGGCGTGTACCCCTCCTTCAGCCCTGGATGGGGATCCCAGCTGGTACAGGAGGAATCTGAGCATGAGGGCCTGTGTGTAGAGTCTCACGGTCCACTAGCCCAGATAGCATCCTGCACAACCCCAGGAGTCACCAGTCCATAGACTACAGCATGCACAGCACCCCTAGCCTGGCACGACAGGGTGAGCCAGCTGGCATCTGGCTTCTCAGACCTCAGCAGCAAGTCAGTGGGGCCTCTGGGAGAAACTCGAAACAATTCTAGCACTGTGGTATCATCGGGCAGAGAGAGGGGGGCAGGTTAGCCCAGCTGAGGAAGAAAGGGTAAAAAGAGAGTTCTTGAATATGCCAGAAACATCCCCATCCAACAGAGCAGTTTAAATCCTGAGCGACCCAGGGACCAAGCATGGATTGGCAAGACTGTTTCTACCTTCAGGAAGACAAAGGATGGATAGGCAGGTTGAGTTGAGTGACAGGTTTCCACATGACTGACCTACAGCCCACCACCCACAAGGGCTGACTCACACTCGCAACCAAGATTCAAACCTCTATCTGACCCTACCCCTCAGCCTTGCTCAGAGCCCTCACCCACCCCATCCCACCCCGCTGACATCCCCCTGTGTCTCTAGGTCAGGCTCCCTGCCCCCACACAGCAGGAGCCTCAGGACCCACCCACCCACCCCCAATAATGGACCAGACAATAAGACCTCGGATTCAAAAGGAAAGAGGCCAGAGCATGGACACAGCAGCGTACCCAGCGTGGAATTCAGTACGACTATGTCGTTCACGCTGGCTTCTGTCAAAAGGAAAGGAACAAAGAAATAAACGAGGGCAAAGCCAAATGAATGGGACACTGAAAATACAAACAGGGAAGAGTTGCTCATCCAGGCTCATCCAAGGCCAGCCCCCATGTCACCCACCCTTCGCCCTGGCTCACAGGGTCACAGGGGGTTAGCTGAGCATCCCACCCCCAGCGGGGGAACAACCTCCCCCAGCCCTGCTGCTCTAACCACACCAGGACGCCCCTCCCAGTACTGACCCAGGATCACCAGGCTTTCGGGGTCCACCTCATATTCGGTCCTATAGGAAGCCAGGGTCGAACTGTTGGACAGTAGTTCACCAGCCAGAAGCCTGCGCACCACCTCAGGGCTCAGCGTCAGCCGCTGGTACTCGGGAATGTCAAGGATAAACCAGAAGAAGCACATGAGGGACCCTTCCCTATGCAGAACAGAAGTGAAAGGGACCTGAAGTCCCATCCCTGCCCAGCCCCCTGAGTCACACCTCTACCTGACCCCACCCCCCAGCCTCACAACTGAGACTCAGACCCACTAGGCACCTACTATGCTTTCCTCTCATTCCCACCTGTGCCTCAGTTTCCCCATGTTCTTTGTTTCCTTTATACTGGAGTTTTGAGAAAGAGGATGGTTAGGGCATTGTGTCAGATGCCTACAGGGCCTGGCCCCCTCCTGCCCTTAGGTCTGTGGCTTTCACGGGAGACCATTTACATTGAGACAACTCACCCAAAAGAATAGATGGAACTGGAGTTGTAGTATAAGCCCAGGTGGGTGCTGGCAACCAGCTCTTTGAGCTGTGAGATGGGAAACAAGGTCTTGGTTATGCTCCATGGTGGCATGGGTGCAGGCTTCCCAAGTCCCGTCCTGGTCATCAAACCTATGCTTGCCACCATCCCAAGCACAAGGTTAAGCTAGGCACAGCCTAGTTCACCCCTTGTCCTCCACCCCACCTCACAAGCTCTGGCATAGTCAACCTACTCTGGAGGTCCAGTTGGCCTGCTGTTCTTGAGGGCAATAGGGCACACCTGGGACACAGTACAAAAAGAGCCCTATGGTTGTCCCCTACGAGGCCATGATGCTGGGGTGCATTATATTCAGTTCTCTGGCTCTCATGGCTGAGAGATGCCTCCCACGTTTCAACCTGGGCCCCCTGAATAATAGTTCTGTGCCCTGTTGAGAGTGGAAGATGCTAGCAACCCACCATCCCTAATGGGGCCTGTGTGAGAGGGGCAGGGTCCTAACAGCTACACAGTTCCAGCTTCCCTGCTGCAAGAGGCAAAATTAAGGCCTTTTACTAATCAATTGAAGCCTGTGCTGAACCCTCCCTTCCCCCAGCACAGCCCCTTCCTAGGGTACCCAAGACAGAGTCTACCCCAGTGAGCACTCCCAGAAAAGTGATGGCCAAACCTTCCAGAATTCCACCCCCCCCCCCCATGTGCCTTTGCTCTTTCACCTTCTCACATTTGCCCCTCCCTACCATCCTCTGGGCTTTGGCAGCTTCACTGCGGAAAGCAGTGGACTCCCGTCGGGCCAGGTCCTCGGAGAAATGGCGGTTGAGCACCCGGAGGCTGCCTGTGTACACCTGGCTAACAGTTGCTTCTGTCTTGTACCCTGGTCGGAAAGGAACGGGTTATCAAGGGAGCATATCCAAAAGTCTCTTCGCCTCCCTCAACTCCTGTCACTCCAACCCTCGGCACGTCCCTGGAGCCTCGTGCCTCCTAGACAGCAAATTTGGGAGTCGCCGTGGATAAAAGACATTGACTACTTGACTACTAAGGATGCCAAAGAAGACTGGGTAGAGACAAAGAGGACATTCTTCCTCGGCAGAGGAAGCAGAGGAAGTGAGAGCTGAGGGTGAAGGCAAAGACATGGCCATGGCAAGGAAGACTGCATGTTCTTGGCCCAATACAAAAAAAAGGACACCTGACTCCAAGATTAAACAGTGACCATGACAGATGCTAAAGGAGCTGGGGCTGGGAGTGGGGCAGAGCCTGGCCCCACAGGGTACATGAGAGCAGATGTTCCCTGGAGGATGCTGCAGGAAGAGAAGAGGCCAAGAGGGGCCTTCAAGGGCACATGGAGGATGAAGGGGGTCCCATTGTGTAAGGTGGGAGGGGTTGGAATCTGGCTTCAGACCGCTCTTGGGGGGAGTGGGAGGCAGAGCCCTCATGGTGGAAGAGCTGGTGTCTTGAGGCCTGTTCTCTGAGAGGCTCTTTTTTTCCCTTGAGGAGCAGAAGGGTGTGGGGGCAGTCTGGAGCTGTTGGGAGACTGAGAGCGTGAGGGGCTTAGCTATTGGACCCCACAGAGCAGCAAGGAAGCCACACACAGCTCCCAGACAGATTCATGTTGCTCCTTGCCTAGGCATCAGCCCCATTCTGGGCTGCCCACTTTCTCTCTAAGGTGGATGGGGCATGCTTTCCCGTCTATCTACTCAATGCTGGCCTGAGCCGGAGGGGGTCATCCCTACAGCTCCCCCAGGGGCTGCTTCATCTCTGAGTCCTTTTAGGGGGTAGGATTCTCTGGTAGGATCTATAGTTCTTGTCCCACGCCCTGGGTCTTCAGCCCCAGGTACACCCCACTGGGGCACAGGAGAAAAGGCCACCTCAGATGACTGCCAGCTGAGTGCATGGCTCATCAGCCTTGAAGAGTAATTACCCAGCCACTTAATGAGACTGCCCTCCAGCCTGCACTATTTGGGGTACTGACTTCCTGCTTGGTGGTGAATGGCTACTCTCAGCCTGCATTCCTCAGCTCTGAGAAGAGCTATGAGTCACCATGAGACAGTCCCTGTTTGGATATGGGGACGGTGCTGGTTACATTTAGGTCAACTGCTGTGACACAGCTGGAGTCACTAGGAAGAGGAACCCTCAACTGAGAAAATGTTCTTGCCAGATTGGCCTTTGGGCAAGCCTATGGGACATCTGCTTGATTGATGTGAAAGGGCCCAGCTTCCTGTGGGAGGCACCACCCCTGCACTGGCGGTCCTGAGTGATATAAGAAAGCAGGCTGATCAAACAGTGGGGAGCAAGCCAGTAAGCAGTGTTCCTCCGTGGTGCCTGTTTCAGCGCCTGCTTCCAGGTTTCTATCCTGACATTCCCAGCGATGGACTGTTACCTGGAAGTGTAAGGGGAGATAAACCCTCCCCTCCCCAGGCTGTTTTTGGTCATGATGTTTAATCACAGCAAGAGAAACCCTAAGACATGGCTCTTCAATGTGTCACCTTTCTCTCATCTGAGCTGAGCTAGGTGTATCTGTTTCCCTAGTGCTGTTCCAAGCGAGTTGAGCCTACCAGGAGCTGAAATTGTACTGGTAGATACGTCCAGAAAGAATTCTATGCAACTCTTTAATGAAAAGCTTCCAATCATGTAAGCAAGTTGGGCTCTCCTATCTGTGGTTTCCCAAACCCCTTAGCCTCCACGGTCATGAAAGGTAGGATACAATTGTATTTGACACCGTGATAGAATCATGAGAACAGGAGCCATCACCGGGGGCTAGCACAAAGTCAAGTGCCTGGCACTGGATGCATGGATGGATGCATGGATGGATGGATGGATAGATGGATGGATGGATGGATGGATGAAGACTGGATAGTGGGTAGATGGGGATGGTTGATAAATGGATAACAGAGAGAGATGGTTAGATGAACAATGGATGAGTAGATGGACGGAACATGGATAGATAAATGGATGAGTGTATGGTCAATGGACAGATGGATGGATGGTAATAGATGAATTGTTGGATGAAATGGATAGCCAAGGGATAGACAGATGGATAGATGGATGAATGGATGTTGGATGGATGAAGGTGGATGTTAGATGTTGGGTGGATGGATAAATGAACGATGAATGGGTGAACGATGCCTGGACGGATGAACAAACAGATCAATAAGTTTTCTATATCACATGGGAAACATTTTCACAGGCACTGACTAATCTTATTGATCCACTTCTTTTTATGACCTAGGGTTGGAGGTGAGCTATCCCCATCAAGGGAATAGCTCAGGAACATCAAGCTATGAGTGGGTGGGTAGACGTGTGCTCCTAGGCCCAGAGCATGGTCAACTGCTCCTGGGGCTCCATGGGACTTTTTGAGGGCTAAAGGGCAAAAGTCAGATATGAGGAAGAGGTTCCCGAGCCTGAGTGCACTGTAGTGGTCCTCTTGATTCTCCATTCTGAGCCCTGGAGACATGGAGGTGACGAATCTGTGGTCCTCTCTCCAGAGGAGCACCTGGGGCTCAAATGAGCAGAGGCACTAATTGGTACCAGGTCTCATGGGTACCTATGGGCCTCCTGAAGCAAAGCAGGTTGGCATTGAGCCCAAGGGATAGCCCAAGAGGGCTGAAGACAGAGGATGGCATGCTCACACATCCTGGCCAGTTCAGACCCAAGACTTGGATGATAGAGTCCACCCTCCCTGGCTGAAGGAAGCCGGTGCAAACTAAGCCATGGGACTCAACGGCGGTCCAGCAGTATACCCACCTTGAGGGACATGGCGGATAGTGACTCAAGAGGTAGAACACAGGAAATGGAAAAGCACCATAGAACCTGGAATCCTGGTTCATCCTACTGTGCTCCCCACAGCCATGACAGTCCTCCCTGAACCCTTCCAGCTGTCACTCCAACTGGGCTCTCATTTTCCATTACCTAGGAAATACCAAAGCGTGACTCCTGCTGAGGCCAGCGCAGCCAAGACCAGCAACAGTGGTGCGAAGCGGAGGTAGTCCCGGCTTTTCCTTTTGGTGTTTTTGGGGATGTTGAACATCCCCTCTGGCTCAGCAGCTTCCTGTCCATCACCTCCATTGCCCTGCCCATCAGATGCTTGGGGAACCTCAGTGGCAGGCGTCCTGGTAGAACAGGGGAGCCGTAGACATCTTGGCATCTGCAAGAGAGCCTTTGCTGAGACCCAGTGGTTCCCAGAAGCAGGGCAGCACCTCTGCCCTTTGTGTGGAAGGGCAGGGACCTGGGAAGTGGTAGGGGTGGCCTCAGGGGGCCATCCCAGAAGACAGGTGGCAGGGCTGGATGGTCTGACTCCCCATGGGTCCTGAGGCAGTGCCCACAAACAGGTGGGAAGGTGGGAACCCATGAATGCAGACATCCGCCTCTCTCCCAGTGGCTTCCCTTCCATGTGGGGCATGCTTTTCCTTCCTTGGGGTGTCACATGGTCAGTATATGCAGCCCAGTCCCCAGAAACCCCAAGCCATCCCTGTCCTGGACCCAAGACCTCTTCTCCTGCAAGTTGCACTAGCCTTTGTTCTCCTCATGTTCTCAAAACTTCCTGGAACTGAGGAGGCCCCAAAAGTCCGTGATCATCTCATGCCTTTGGAGACATTTTACATATCACCCTATTTAATCCCACGTTACTCAGGATATGGCCCACTGTCTCTTTACGTTCTTCCTCATACCTCTCAGTGTGGATGCTTCGGGTCAGACTCTCTGGACTTTGCATCCATTTAGAGAGATGAAGAAAATGAGACCCAGAGTGTCTTGGGAACTGCTCTGTCAGCCCAGGATTTGCTTATTTGAGTGCCTGGGATTTACTGAGGGGGGGAGGGGAGGGAAGAGTCCCAAAGAAGCTAAGTCCTCAAGTTAAGATTACATAGCAGCAGCTGACTGTCTCAGTGACTTTTCCTGTATTCCAGCTACCTCCTATAATTAACTAGTTATGGTCAAATAACAATGGGATGTCACCTTGCCTGGTCCCTTCTGTCACTCTAACTTAGATACTCCCAAGCAAACTTTGGACATAGCCTCCCCGCTCCACACACTCACACACTCCCTCTCTCATACACCACAGCAAGAATTCCAGTTCACTGGGATATTGCTCTCTCTCTCTTCATGTGATACCTGTAGAGGTCACTGTGACTCCAAACTGTACCCCCCAGAACATGTGCTGGGGGGAGGGGTCACCTGGACTTTTGGGGCAGCCTCCTAGATGGGCATCCTGTCTCCTGACTCCTCCATTCCATTCTCTGCATCATCACCAAAAAGGTCTTCCTGCCCCCTGCCTTCATCCATCTGTTCTGAATCCTTCCACAGCACCCAGCTACCATTCCCTTACCCTCTCTTGTCACAGGTATTACCCTTCATTCAAGCCCATGATACCTCACCTTAGCATTAGCACACTAGGGTTAGACAGAATGTGGGGACCTTTCCTGTGCACTGTCTGGCAATGGGTTCAAGGGTTCAGAGTCTTTAGTTAGCTAAGCCACTTATGACACGTGGGCCACCCTTGGTTAAAATCAACAGGCTTGGCTTTGGACCTTGTGTCTCTTCATCTCCCTTTTTTTAGGGGGTGGGGGTTCGAGACAGGGTTTCTCTGTGTAGCCCTGGCTGCCCTGGACTCGCTGTGTAGACCAGGCTGGCCTCGAACTCACAGAGATCCGCCTGCCTCTGCTTCCCCGAGTGCTGGGATCACAGGCGTGCACCACCGCCCCCAGCTTCTACCTCCTTTAAAAAAAAAAAAGATCTGGGGCTGGGGAGATGGCTTGCAGAGTTTGTTGGACAAATGTGAGGACCCGAGTTTGGATCCCCAGCGCTCACATAAAAACTGGCTGTGATACTGGGCATCTGTAATTGCAGTGATTCCCCAGCAAGATGGGCCAGGGAGACAGGAGAACCCCTCAGATGCTGGAGAGCCAGACAACACACACAAGATCCTATTTCGAACAAGGCAGGAGGCGAGGGCCTTTCCTTTAACCGTCACATGTATGTTGTGGCGAGTGTGCGCTTTACTTATATACAAAGAACACACACAAGAAAACCAAAAAGCAAAACAAAACAGAACCAAAAAAGCAGAGCCTTGAACCGTGTTTGGTAGGGCACATCTACAATCCTAGGCCTCGGGAGTCTGAGTCTGAGGCAGGAGGATCATCTGTTCCAGTCCACTCCTGGCTTGCTCATCTCAAACAAGCCAGCTAGCAAGCAAGCAAGGGAGGAGCAATGGGGCAGCCAGAACCCCAGGCACAGTGTCCTCCCTCATCTCATTCCCTATGGGAAGCAGGGCTTGGGTGGCTTAGATACTGAATGGATGCTGAGTCTGCCTCAAACCCCTTAATTTGGTGACTGGTTGAGTCACCCCATTTTGTTAGAGCTCTTGTTTAGAGTCTAAATCTTTTTTTTTTTTTAAAGCAGTGGCTGCTCTTTTTTTTTTTTTTTTTTAAGATTTATTTATTTATTATGTATGCACCTGTACTCCAGAAGAGGGCACCAGATCTCATTTCAGGTGGTTGTGAGCCACCATGTGGTTGCTGGGAATTGAACTCAGGACCTCTGGAAGAGCAGCCAGTGCTCTTAACCTTTGAGCCATCTCTCCAGCCCCCTAGAGTCTAAATCTATGTTGGGCATGGGGGTGGGGTTGCACAGTGAATAGAGCCCTCGGCTCCATCTTCTGAACCCACCATGAAGACAGCCACACCGTTGCTTACACTATTAGGCAATGGGGCCCACTGTTCTGAGGTCCAATCCATCATCAAAACATGTGGCTCTACCTTCCCACTGCACCGAGAACCGCCAGCCTTGCTGTGTAGCCTAGGCCAGCCTTGAACTTGACGTTCCCCTGCCTCATCTCCCGAGTGCTGGGATTGCAGGCTCTCCCCGTCCTTCCTGGCATCTCCTTGACTCACCCAAGTCATTCTTCCTACCCTACCATCATCTAGACCACTGCATCTGCCCCCCCACCCCCCCAGAGCCACTGTCACTCCCATCAGCGAATTCTCATACAACCCCCAGGGTGACGTCATCACCGTCTACCCAGTTTGCAGGCTACACATAGCTCCAGCCACCTAGAGCACAGCCCCAAAGGACCCCGCGTGTCTCCCCTCTTCTTCCTCCTTCGAATACACACGTTTACTCTTTGCTAACACCCACCCGGGGCCTTTGCACTCGTCACCTTCCCCCTCCCCCCCTCAGGAATGTTTCTCCTTCAGTTTGTCTCCTGGCCCATATTATCTCCTCCAAGTCTTTCCCGCTTCATTCCCTGCTGACACTTTCTTTACGGTGTTCCTAGAGGCCTACGCCCGTGGTATACCTGAGTTTTCTGTCTTCCCTAGGGCCGCACAAACACGAGGCTTTCTCCGTCATCGTGCTGTGTCCTGCTCCCATGCAGAGCCTGGTGTGGAGTGGCCCATCACTTGCTGCCCAATGAATGAATGTGAGATCCCAGGCCCTTCCCACCTAGCCCAGAAATGCCACCCCCACAAATGACTGACCCGTCCCCCACCACCTCACCACTTTCTTGCTTCTTGGCACTGTTTTGCTTTCCCTCCCCCCCCCATTATAACCTTGCTCAACAAGGGCAATAGTAAATTTTGTGCACCAAATGCCAGTCACCAGCCCCAAGCATGGTGTTGGTTGGACCCTGAGCCCCACGTGTCCTTGTTCACTGACAGGCAAGTGCCCCTCCCCCTTCTCCAATGTTTCCTCTTCTGTTGAGCTCTCTCCTGACCCGCAAGCCCTGACGTCACCTCTATGCTCAGTGGAGACAGCAACCTCCTTCTAAAAACTCTCCCAGAGCAGCCCTGGAGGGGTGTAGCCCCATCGGTGCCACTGAATGGACGGATGTGCTCTCTGACCCATGATGTGGTGCCCCTGGAAGGGGACAGTCTTCTTCCCTGGTGGAACATCTGACAGACTGCACACCTGCCCTGCACCTTTTCCCATCCTCCTGACAGTGGGGAGTCCTCATCCACCCTCTGCAGGCTGGGTTCACTGGAGCCACGCCTGCAGCGCAAATCCGGATTCAACCACCGTGTGAGAGTTCCACTCCAGCCATGAAGCGGATGGCCACATGTAAGCCCCATTCCGCCTCCAGCAACCTCGGCTGTTTGCTTTACTGTTTATTTTCAGTGAGTGCTGAATCAACCAAGAGATGAACTCCCTAAGACTGAACAGAAGGGCCGAGCTGGGACTCTGACCCAGGGACATAGGAGGTACGTGCTGGCACCTGGAGGGAAACCCTGCTGTGAACCGCTGAAGCTAGGGGCCTGAGTGTGAGCCACTAGGAGCTGACTGTTGGGAGCTTCCGCCACACACATAAATCCACACACATGAATCCACATCCAAGATGTGGAGACTGAGACACATTGAGGAATGCATACCCATCTGTTCATTACACAGACCCCTAGGCGCACACACTGGCCTCCCATGTCCTGGCAAACACACACACCAGCTCCAGCCTACAAGGGTCCTGTGTGTGGATTATGCACGGGTGCAGAGTCAGGCTCTGGGTCTGCCTTGCTCTCCAGAAAGCCCAGGTTGCGAAGCTGCGTGTGGAATGAGAAATAAGGCCACCAGCCCCATAAACCAGGCCCCTTCTGTCTCTGCATGCCTGAATCCCAGGCCACCGGGTCCCTGGAAGCCCTCCAGCACCCCACACCTTAGGCCCCAGGTAGGTTCACTCCACCCATACTTCCCCAACGGCAGCTCAGTGCACCCCGTGGCCTCTGTTCCAGGTCACTCTGGCCAGGAGGCTCTAACAGGCCCAGCTCAAAGCAACACGAGCCCCTCAAAGCTCCATGAAGCCAGGCCCGACTTTCGGAGATGTTGTCACAGGAAGATTCAAAGGTCTTTGTCCCCTGTCCCAGAGGTCCCTGCTTACCTTCAGGAGTGGAAGGTGGGTGCCGGGCCTGCACACAGGCCTGGAAGCCTCTGTTTATCCAGGCCAAGGTCTCTCCACCCCCAACTGGCCAGCTTAGGCTGGATCAATGGCCTGGAGCCATGACTGGGCTGCCTGGCCCTTGTCCCCTGCGGCCTGTGGCCCCAAGCTCCATGAGCCTCCTTTCAGGTCCAGGGCCACAATGTAACTGAACTGTTCGGAGGTAAACAGGCAGGAGGTAGGAGGCAAGCAATGCCCGCCTACCCAGCCCCGCCCTGCCCGGCTGGGTACCCAGGGGGCTGACGGGCAGGAGCAGGAGACCTGAGCTCTCCCCCGGGGCCTGTTGCTTGGTGACATTCTTGCCTTGTTACAGCCCATGGTCCCCCAAGAGCATGAGTGGGAAATTGCAGAAGCCCATTCAGGTGAGAGCGGTGGTGCACAGCGCTTAAACTGACCAGAAAGGCCTGGGCTCATGCCTTCCGAAGACAGGAGAAGAGGGAGGGAGATTTAGGAATTACCTGTATTCTACAAAGTCCTGCTGTCCAGGGCAGTGGCCACTGGCCACATACATGTGGCCCTTGGACGTGATATAGAGTCAGGATGAGCTGAGATGGGCTCATACACAAGACACACCCCAGATTTCGTAGGCCCTGAGCAAGCAAAAAATGTCAACTATCTCATTGATCATTTGCCTACTGATTGTAGATTCAAAGGTGAGCTTGGCTGCTGTCTTGGGTTAAATGAAATGAACCCCACCCGCATTTTTTTTTCACTTTGATGCGCCATCTAGGAAACTGACGTTGCAAGCAAGGCTCATAGCAGAATTCTGTGGAACGGTGCTGCTGTAGAGCGGTGGGTCTCACCCAAACGTTTACCAGATCACAGGACACCAACCTGGGTTTTCTGCAGAGCTGTAGGTATATCTGAGGTCCACTGTGCTGTGGACATGTGTTTCCCAAGGGTGTGTGTGTGTGTGTGTGTGTATGTGTGTGCCACGCATGTAGGAAATACCTGTGCGGTGTAGAATATAAGTGTGTCTTGATGAGGTATGTAGAGTTGGGAAATGTATATCGGGGCATGCTAAAACCATATACATAAAGGACATGTCTGGAGGGGTGGAGTGGGTATGTGTGAAGCAGGCTGTGGGGCAGGGGATCTGTGTGTGTCACTGTAAGTGGGTATGTGCGTGTTCACAGTGTGACATAGGTTGTGAGAAGTAAGGTGTGAGACGTAAGCTATGAGGCACATGTGGAGTAGGAGATGGATGTGGGGTGTGAGGTGTGGTGTGGGGGGCTATGGAGTGTGAAGTGAGTGTGGAGAGAGCGTGGATACACACCTACTCGGTGATGCCAGCTCCATGTTCAGTGGACACGGTCTCTTCTGTGCTAGCGGAACCAGGGCAGGTCTCTGGCCCTGAGTCATGGTCCCTGTATGATTAGTTGCAGCCATCAGCCCTTGTCTGGGCAACAGGAAAATGGTGTGTGAAAGCCCAGCATGGCGGGGAGGAAAAGGCGCAGCTGGAGTTGACTCAGAGTGAGGGTACCTCTCCTCACTGTCTCCTGACCCTCGGCTCTGTCTGGGTCCTTGCCCCTACTTGTGGGCCTGATCCTCAATCCTATGAGGGACGTCTCCTCTCTTGCCTAGACACTCATTCTCAGCCCAGCTCATTCTCCTTCCTCTCTCCCCACTCTCCGGCTTCCAACACACAAACCTTCCAAGGGACGGGAACTTGGGTGGGTACAGGGTCCACATACCACTGGGACACAGACACCCTGAGTCCCTCTTCTATGCTCTGTTCTGTTCTCTGGAATGCCAAGTGGCCCGGGCCCTGGCCCAGGCAGGATGGCAGCTGGGAGATCTCAAAGATCTTTGCACAACTGGTGGCCTCTGCACCTGGTGACCACAGCCTTTGAGCCACTCAGCCTAGGGAAGGCGTTGGCCGCAGGAGGACAAGCATCTGAGAGCAAGAGCCTCAGATCCCCAAGATCTGAGAGCCTGGAGCCATGGCTGAGGTGCCTGGCTCTTGTCCTCTGCTTGTCTCCACAGTAGAGACAATCGGGGCATACTTTCACATAGATGCCATGAAGGTCTCACTGTCCTGGGAATCTGTATGTCACAGTACTACCGACCCTCAGATTCCTGGCTGCTTAGAGTCAGCGAGGCCTGACTGCTATGGCTTGAAAGCTAGGGGCACACAGAAGGGCAGACACAGGCCCTGAAGTGTTCAACGTATTCAAGTGACGAAAGTCAGCCCAGAGGTTGGAGAGTCAGGCTGGTTAAAACCCAAGTCTTCTTGCCTGCTGCTGTCAAGATGTGTCATCTCCTCAGACTGCCACCTAGGGTTTGACAAAGCTGAGTTGTTGTGGGCAGAAAGATGTGAGGTGGACGGTGGCCCTTAATGCAATATGACTGGTGTCCTTACAAAAAGGGGACTTGGAGACAGACAGATAGAAACACACACACAATGCAAGTGAAGACAGGGACAAGGTCAGGATTCAGCAACCGCTGGATTCTGGGTAGAGGCCTAGAATAGATTCTCCTCCAGCTCCAGGAGGCAGCGACCCACAGACACCTTGATCTTGAACTTGCAGCCTGAATCACTTTCGAGGCACCCTTTTCCAATGCTGAGAACCTGCGCTTTGTCTCACCCAGGGTTGACAAAGCAGGGCTGGGCGTATGCTGTGCACTTGGCCAGATGGGTACCCAGCCTCTTCCCAGTGTGCACATGTGGCAGGGTGCCCTTTCTGAGGCCCACGTGCAGCCTCCTCTATAACTTATGTGAAGTAGGGTGTCCTCTTCAAGGACCCATATGCAGCTGGGTTCTCCCTCCAGGTGCAATAGGGGTTCCCCTCCCAGTCCTGAATGTGTCAGGGTACCCCCTTCTAGGGGCCGCACATGACAGCCATATATGTAGCAGGTTGCAATTACTGTCCATTAAAGGAAGAAAGAAAGAAAGAAAGAAAGAAAGAAAGAAAGAAAGAAAGAAAGAAAGAAAGAAAGAAAGGAAGGAAGGAAGGAAGGAAGGAAGGAAGGAAGGAAGGAAGAAAGAAAGAAAGAAAGAAAGAAAGAAAGAAAGAAAGAAAGAAAGAAAGAAAGAAAGAAAACAGCTGAAGAGCTGAGAAAGCCTTCTTCATTTTTTTTTTTTTTAATTCGGCGACCTTCCTGCAATGGGATGATGCAAGCTGGGACAGTCCCTCGGGGGAAGTGCAGGAAGTAGGAGAGCTGGTCTTGAGATGGATCAGTGGGTACTGCGGAGGAGGGGGAACACTGAATTACTGTTAAGTCGCTGCTGCTGTTAAGATTATATGGTAAGAACCCCCTTAAACGCTTGCTTTTTCTTTAAGGAAGCTAAGGTTTGGGGTACACGGTAATTTAATCCCCAATTCGATTTTGGATGCTTCTGTGATGTCCTGGCCATCTTGAGCAAAGGACTACCAAGTGAGGCAGCCAGCGGGACTCTCCTCATGCAGCACGTTAAACACTCCCTGGACACTCCCTGAGGAAGCGACCTTGCCATCACAGCTGCTTGCCAGCTCCAGGAAGCACTGATTCAGCTGCATCTGTTTCAAACACTTTGTGCTGGACTTGGTGAACTCCACATGACCCTGCGACCAGTTTGACCCAGGCCAGAGGGCTAGCACCTCCCCAAATGGTGCAGCAGAAGGCCTGTGGTCAGTACAAAGACAGTCCTTTGTTTGCATAAAAGTTTGCCATGGTTTGATGCAAATAGCAGAAGCATACCCACTTCTTGTCTGCAGAAGCAGGGTGTTCAGGTCACTTTCCCAGCCAGCCTGGAGACACCTTCTTGTGTGGCCGCAGGTTTTGTGACATTAACTCCAATAAGATTTTCTTGAGTGGTTTCTTTTTTTGCCCATTTGTGATCATTATCATTAATAGAATTGGCGGATAATGCAAAGAGGAGACAGTGGGACAGCAGCAAGCTGGGTGACGGCCGCAGCCAGCAACAGCCATGGCAGGAGCAGCCCAAGGAAGCTGAGGAGCTGCAGGGAGCAGCTGGGGCAGAAATGGGGCACAAGGGTGACAGAGCCCATGAAGGATGCAAAGAGATGATGAGAAACTGCAAGTCCTGATCCCTGGGCAAGTTCAAGGGAGCTGCCCAGGATCAGGACCACGTGTCTTAGTCACTGTAAGGCCAATTGTCATGGCCGAGGAGCCTCGAGATCTGGGCCTATAATAATGACCACTACAGGGCGGAGGGTCCCAGCACCCAACGAAGAGCTGACGCAGAAGGAAGTACCACCTGATGCAACACTGAAAGAACTTCTCCTCCCCTACCCATGATTCCTATCTGGGTAGAAATGGAAGTGTAACCAGCTAAGCGGTAACATCTCTGCTTGCATGTACTTAACGCCTCCTAATGGGCTCGTGTTAGCATGTTCTGCACAGGCATACTCTGTTAGCAGACATCTCCATACTTTGGGCTGGTAGACACCCCCATATCCTGAAGTGGGCAGAGAGAAGACTCCCCAGTGAGCTGAGCCTCACTGGAAGAGAGGTCTGTCCAAGAATCGTTTGGCATGACAGCAGAATGTTCCATCTCAGTTCTGAAGGTCAGAAGTCTCCAATCGGGCCGTAGCAGCCCTGGGTTGGGGGTGTGCCCCTCATGCCTCCTCCAACCTCTGGTGGCTGCTGGCAGAGCTTGGCACACAGGCCTCAGGCAGAGAGAGTTCAAAATGTCCAAGGGATCAGGGTTCAACAGCCAACATTTTCTCTTTGTTGATCTTCACAATCTGCCACCAGAGACAGTTCAGCTCCAGGGTTGGCTCCTTCTGCTAGGTGACGCGGCCAAGGTTACCCACACCCACATTCTCGAAGGAGGCTCCGCCCTCCATTAGCCACATGCCCTCTTTTCTGTTCCCGCAACTGTTTCTCACAGAAGAGATAACCGGAAGCCTGGTGGTGATGGGAGGGCCTGGGACCAGGGCCAGCACCTTCTGAGTGGCTGTTCTGTAACGCTCTCGGCTGTCGCTATCCTGAGCCCTAGCATTGTGTCTCCTCCCCCACCCCCCACCCCCATCTCCATCAGCTGCACAGGCATCATCATCGCAGTGAGAGAATTTTCTTGCCAGCCAGCTTGCTCTGCTCCTGGAAGCTTGCTGTGCCCCTCACCGGAGCAGGGGGTCAGGCAGGGACACCCACCAGATCTCTGGGGTTGACCTCCACTGAGAGGCATCTCATGACATTCCAGCTCCTCGAGATCTTATCACTAGTATTGAAGGTCACAGCAGGAGCTCAGCAAACCCACTGATAAATAATTGCATGACAGGCTGGCCTCGGGTGCACTACCAAACACAACCTTTGTCACTAAGTCCCCTGGACAGTGACATGGAGAAGGGAGTGGGGAGCGTGTGGTGGTGGTGGGGGCTCTTTTAGAAAATGGAGGAGTGTTCTGATGAAGGGGCGGCCTCCACCTCCTTCCGAGGCTGTAGACCAGCCTCCTGCGCCACCAGAAACATAGAAGCTAGACTCCCCTTTTTGCTCTCCTCACTTCCAAATCATAGACACGAAAACTGAGGCTCCCAGAGGCCCAGTGGGACCAATAGGGCAGGGACACAATGCCCCCGAGCAAGGCTGATGGCAGCCAAGATGACAGACCTGAGAGGTGGAGGAAGAGGAGGCCTCTAGCTTACCTTCGGTACATGTCACATTTCCTAGAAAGAAGCCTTGCGGTTCTTCTTTAGGATGCTTGGGGCAGATGTACAAAGGAGTAAGGCCTAGAAGGATGAAGAGGAGCAAGAGAGCCCATGCGGCCTCCCTCCCCATAAGGGCTACGGGGCAGACAAGAGCACCAACGGAGAGCATTGAGCTGGGGACAGGCTGGTGAGTGTTGACCCCTTGTCTGCAGCATCCACAGTTCTCCTTCACCCTGAGGCTGAGGCCTCTCCAGCCGCAGGGCCAGCACCTCTAACACAGCTACACCTGTGTGCCTGTGTGCGTGCCCACATGAGGCCAGGTGCACAGAGGGGCGGAGAGGCTGGCCTCTCCACCAGCTGCTCTCTCCCCTCAGCACCCCGGTTTGGTTTCCTGGAATCGAGGGCACCTCCTGGCATCCTGCGCCCCAGGTCTCAAGAGGGCCCCGCTTCCTGCTTGGCTCTCTCAAGGCCCCCAATGGGTGTGTCACATCCCTGGTGTAAAAAAAAAAAAAAAGAAAATGTCAGCAGGGGGCTGCCCCAGGGCTGACGCAGGGCTCAGGCTCAGAGCTTCCTGAGCTTCAGTTTCACGACCACTCCTCCCCTCCATACTAAATGCACCGTGGCGGGCTATGTGGTGGCAGCCTCTTTGGTCTCAGAAGCTGCCACTCTTGCCTCAGTGGATTCCTGTCACATGGTCTGAGACACTTGTTGGCACATGCTGGATGTCACAGATTACCCAGGTTCAGGTCATTTCTCTGCAGGGTTCCACCTATGTGACCTGGAACAAGCCATCAAATCACTTTGAGTGCAAGTCTCCTCTGTAAAATGGGACCAAACGAACACACAAACAAACCAAGCAAAGGACACATATATTAGGCTGAAGCACATTAGTAACTCAATGCTTTAAGGAGAGACTCTTCGGAAGAACAACCTTAACGGAGGAGGGGGAACTCAGAGGGCCTCCCAGAAATGGGAGTCCTTGAATGGGGTTCTGGGGGATATGTAGGAGTCTGTGAGTGGACTGCCTGAGTAGAGGCTGTTTTAACCTCAGAGATCAGCAGGTAACAACAGAAATAAGTTGTTTCTAGTTTTTGTTTGTAGCCAGCCCCAGCCCCAGCCCCAGCCTCCAACTCTGGAAGTGAAACACACACACACACACACACACACACACACATACACACGGACCCGGCATCGCAGCACCTTCTGCGAGGACTGTGAGCACTGAGGGATGCTTGGAAGCAGCCTAGTCTGCACTCCTAGTGCACTGATGGACACAGCAGAGAACTCCCCGGGTCCTCAAGTCAGGGACCTTGAAGAGTCTGTCTTCTGCCTGATGACAACAGGGTGTCTCTGGAGTCAAGCCAGGATGTGGTATGGCCATACATGGCTCTTAGTGAGGCTGTCCTTGGAGACAGAGTGGAAAGTTTTGGTCCCAACTTGCAACCCTCGGCTACAGCTACCTGCAGGGACAACTATGATTGTCACCCAACACAAAAACGGTTTAAGTGAAAACACATTATGCTATTCTCTCTCTCAAAGCTCAATTGTGTGGTTCTGAAGCGTGGACTTTGTAGATGGTATAATGTTGCAATGTCAAAAAACAGACATGCCTGGTAGATAGGTGGGCCATGGAGACAGGAGGGCGAGGGAGAGGCTGAGCAGGGATGAGGCAGCGGCTGCTGGTGCCTCTCCCGTGGGATGCTGTGGACGGAGCAAGGCTCCTTCAGTCATGAGGAGGAGGGGGGAGCCCAAGGCTGCCTCACCTGACCGGCAGCCCAGCCCTCCACCCCATGCCCTGCCAGTGGCACCATGGGAGGGGTCTCTCTTCCCCCTGCAATATGATGGACATTGCATCTTTGTCTTCCTTCAAGACTGGCTGCCAGGACACTGAGACAGAGCTTCCTGGGTTTCTGCCTTTGGTAGAAGTCTCTCCAGGCAGGTTTGCACTCAGAAAGGTCCAGGAGCCAAAAAGCCTGGAGCACAGGATCTCTACCCTCCAGCAACCACACCTCTCAACTACTCCCCACCCCAGCCGCAGTTTCCCCAGCCGCCAAGTGGGAAGCAAGCTGCTGCCTCTCAAGGACATGGAGGTGATGTGCTTTTTTGGTGGAGGCAGAGGAAGTTGGCCAGCTTGTGAGGTTTGGGAAGTTTTTGTTTGTTTGGTTGGTTGGTTGGTTAGTTGTTTTTTTGTTTGTTAGTTAGTTTGGGGGTGTTGTTTGTTTGTTAGAACAGGGGCTTGTCACATAATCCAGGCTGACCTGGAACCCACTGCATGGACCAGGCCACCTTCAAACCTAAGATCCCCCTGTCTTGGCTCCCCACTGCTGGGGTTCAGGAGTGAGTCGCCCTCCTGCCTCCAGTGTGCTTTGTTATTTTGGTTTTACTTTTGCTTTCTTGGGGTTTCCTCTATTGACCCGGCTACCACCACGATGAGTAGGGCAAGGCTGATTTCTGTACTAGACTTCAGCAAGCTATTGCTACCATAAGTTGCCTGAAAGCCTGGGCTCTGGAAGTTGCTTCGAGAGGAGGAGAGCAGAGATGCAGCTTGGGGAAGGAAGGTACATGTCAGCCTTGGCAAGAAGGACCTGGGAGAGGCCGGAGCTTCCTTCCCCAGCCCTTTCCTTGCATTCCCAGATGCTCCTGGCTGCTTCCTGCTCCCCACTCTACACCTGAGAATCTCCAGAGCCCCAGCTGTGCCTGCTCTCCAGCCGGTGCCTTTCCCCTGAAACCTGACCCTGGGGGTCCTGTCACACCCTTCCCTGCACTATCCTGCCAGCCGCTCTCTCCTGGGGATGCTCCCAAGATCTCCCTCAGACATGCAGTGGCGCCGGCCATCTCCACCTGGCATATGGCGGCCCATTTCTTCACACAGCACCAGCTCAGGTCTCTCAGGGACCTGAGACGCCAGGACCAGCTGGGCATCTGGAGCCCTGGTCCATTGTACTCTCAGCTTCCCAAGCTGCACCCTCTCTGCACCTGCTCTCCTGCCTGGAGAATCAGCCAGGAAAAGTGGAAGGAAAGCGAGAGACAGCGTGACCCAGACGTGTCGCTAGGTGCCAGCTCTCACCATCTGGGGCAGCCCCAGACACAGTACTGCAGAACCTAAAGCTGCATCCAACCTCTAATGGGAGGGAGGCTGTGATCAAGTACGCATGGCTGCCATGCACAGGTGCAATTGATTAGCAGTGTCTGCCATGTAGAGGTGCAGTCGATTAGCACTGTCTGCAATGATTAGATGCAATTGATTAGCAATGTCTGCTAGGTGTCGGTGCAATTGATTAGCAATGTCTGCCATGGTTAGGTTAGGTGCAATAGATTGGCAATGTCTACTATGTATAAGTGCAATTGATTCGCAGTGTCTGCCATGGTTAGGTGCAATAGATTGGCAATGTCTACTATGTATAAGTGCAATTGATTAGCAGTGTCTGCCATGTATAGTATGGTCAATTGGCGATGTCTGCCTCACGTGCAGCTTTATGAATGCTAGAGATTGCTGACTATTGTTTCTCAAGATACTATAAAAATTCTGACAGGCAATAGGTGATCATTAGATGGCTAGAGAGAGAGAGAGAGAAAGAGAGCGAGAGAGAGAGAGAGAGAGAGCGAGAGAGAGAGAAATGATAGATGGATGATAAATCAATCCACGAGCTGTTGGAACACTTGCCTAAGCCTGGATGTGGGAATTTAAGCAATGTTGTAGAATATCTGTGTGTAGAAACGTGATTTGTATAACTCACAAAGATGTCCTCAACAGCTCCTCGTTCTTTACAGAGGAAGTTTCCCTCAGTTCCTGGCAGACTAAGACGACGGAGTACCAACAGCAATTTCAAAACACTATCTCTTGCAGTGTCAGGATGGAATGAACCAGGCAGCACTCCGCCACCAGGCTCCACCCCCAGAGCAGAGTCACACATTACATGGTTTTATTGTATCTGCTTTTTTACAATCACCTTTTATTTATAGGAAGATTGGGTTTTCCAGCCACAGGAGCGATATGAAGAAAAATCTGTAAAGACATGTATTTAAACAATAATAAAAAAGTAAACATGTTTTAAAATATTCCAGGAAATAATTACAAAGATGGCACACTCTGATCATTAAAAGAGAGGGAACCGAATCCTTCCAGACCTCTTTTGCAGCAGAAATAGGTTGTATTTCTATTTGGGAGCTAAGGCAAGAGAATGCCAAAGGTTTGCCCACTTGCCTGGGATACATAGTCAAGAATGTGGGTGCAGAGCTCCGGGCTCATCTATCGCTGAGACTGAGAGGCTGGTGACAGACAGCATCCTGTGACAGGAGGGGATGTGTGGGGTTTCGTACAAAAGGAAGCAAGACTTCTGACCCCTGGCAGGCAGGAAAAAAAACATAGGGCCTGAACTTCCTTTCCATTGGCTCATCTCTTCTTGATAAACTGAGGGGCCTCATCCCAAGAGCCTGCTCCCAGGACTTTTGGTTGAATGATAACCTGATTGGCTAGGTCAGGCCTGCAGTCTGGCCAGACAGCCAATAAGTAGTGAGCAGGAGCTGTGAAGCAGGCACTGTGGGTAGGTTATCCATTAGTTAGGTCTGGGTCTCAGCTTCTCTGAGATGGGCTCTGAACACCTCTGCACCATCAACCCCAGAACAGTGACAGAAACTGAGGCTCTGTGCTGGTGGAGATGTCTGTAGAGAGCAGTGCCTCTCATCTGAGGGAGATCCCCTGCCGGGGCTGCTGGATCTCCTGAGTTGGTGAGGCTAGTCATGGGAAGATCCAACAGCCTCTGCTGTGTAGCTCTTTATGTCCATTCTGAGCCTATCATTGGGAAGCCAGGTGATAACCCGGAAGAAGGAATATAGGTCAGGAGATGTTCCCTTTATCTCCTTCAGGAATGGAATGGCGAGGTTTGAGTGCCTTAGTGAAGCAGCAGCTCCCTTGAGAGAAGCTCGAGAGAAGCCTGAAGATGAGGGACATTTGACACCTAGATGAGGCACAATGAACAGTGCCTGCAAAGGTGTAAACCAAGAGCAGGGACCCCAGGAGACCCCAGAGGATCCTTGTGAGGTTTCCACAAAGGACAGCACTGACACCATGCTTGTTGTTTAAGCTTTTCTGTGCTTCTCCCCGATATGACGTCAAGTGCACTCAAGTCCAGCTTGGTGAGCCTTTCGGTCTACTAGGCTTATTTACAGAGACATAGAAGACCCCAGAGCAGCTGCTTCATAGAAAAAAAAGAACACCCCAGAATATATGTTCCCATAGCTACATAGACAGAGCCCTCACCTCAGTCAACCTTTCCCCAGCCACTTATGCCAGCATCTCCCAAGACACGTGCACCAGGGGCAGGATTATACGTAGCTGGGGGTGGGGCGGGGCAGGAGCATGGCTAGAATCTCAGGTGACAGCCTGATGATTCTTCCAATCCCCGCCCTCCCCTTCTGTGAAGGAACCTCAAAAGTCAACAGGGAGCCCGTCTAATCAGGACCTCTTTGTTTGCTCTGACTGAGACACTGACAGGTCCCATCACACCATGAAGACAGCTGCTTCCACAGCGGTGCTGGGGGGCGGGGGGCAAGAGTTGGGACGGGAAACGATGCAGAGAGCAATAGGGAGCCACAGCAAGCTCAAGGATAGAAGGGGAGCAAGGGAAATCGAGTTCTGGCTGCCCTGTGAAGGTGAGCAGGGGGCAGCAAGGTGGGTACAGGAAGCTAATGACCTCATGACTAAATAGGGAGGTGGAGCTGACCGCCCCCTCCCCGCTCCAGCTCCTGGCTGGACCAGGAAGCAGCAAGTGGAGCTCAGAAGTGAGTGACTAAGCTTGGGGCTGGGGATGACCAGGGACAGTCGTCAACAGTGGACTGTCCTCAGGAGAACCCTCAGCCAAGCTCCCTCCAGCCTGACCTGACCCAGGCAGCTGGATCCCCATCCTGGCCATTTGTTTAAACCAGGTGCGCTGGCTCTTGGGCCTGCAGTTCTTGAAGAGACAGGTAGACATCAGTGTTCAGAGCCAGGGCAGGGTCCTGGCCTCTGTCCTGACCTTGCCCATGGAGGCTGCTTTCGGGGACATGGGCCTGCTCCCCAGAGCTATGGGCAGACAGCCCCTCTCCATCACCTTCCAGCACCAGCTCCAGAGGGTGCTGTGAGCCCATCAGGTCAGGGGCTGAGAGGGTGGGAAGTCCCTCCTGTAGGGGGAGGGGAGGCCTTTCCTCAGGTGCTGTGCTGGGTGAGCTCAGGCTCTGGGAGAATAGCATCAGGTCCTCCCTGGGAGGGAAGGCACAGTAGTCACCCTGTTCTCCAGCCAGAGGCAGCAGAGGGGGGAAGGGAGATCCCTCTGGCAGCCCTGGCCCATCTTCCTCCACATCTTCCTCCATGCAGGGGTCATAGGTGAAGTACACCTGGCAGGATTCGATCTCCAAGGCGTCAGGCAGATGGAAGAAGAAGTAGCCTTGGTTGGTGAAGCAGCTGCCCTGTGAGTGGCCACCGGGGGAAGATAAGGGGACCTTGTCCTGCTGTAGCATGAACAGCTGCATGGCCTTGGTGTCTCGGTCAAGCACTTCCAGCGGAGAGATCTCAGGGGCAGGGCCGGTGAGGCTGAAGGAGGATGAGGGCACGGGCGAGGAGAGCCATTTCTGCCAGAGAAAGTGAGGAGAGTAAATGGGCTGCCCTTACCTCCGACCCCACCACTGAACTCAACGCCTCCTCCTCCGTCTCTTCCTCCTGCTTGTCATCCTTCAGCGGCACCCAGGACCCTCCCTCCCCCCCCACCCCCAATCTGGAAGCATCCTGTAGCCTTGCTGTCTTGATGGACTGTCTGAGCTTGTCAGCCTAGGCCATATGATAGATGAACACAGCTCCAGTGCTGGTTCACAGATGTCTAGGGGGATGTTGGCTAGGGGTGAGTGTGGCTGGCTACTGAGCACCTGCTGTATACCTGGACTGAACTAGTTGTGAGAACACAGAAGGGCCAGAAAACCCACTGTCTCGTATGGAGTCACCAGCTGGCCAGTGTCCTTGAGAGCTTATCCTGTCTCAAGGCACAGGAAGCTGGTGCAGTGAGGACACAGGTCCTGCCCCACAGTTATAGAGAACTGGTGGCTCCTCCCCCCCATCATGGCAGGCCTTCAGTCTAACCTACATGTAGGTGGAGTGAGAGTCATGAGACCAGCGGCCACCAACATGGTTCCTGGCCACAACACAAAGAGGCCACAACATGAATCCTTGCTGACCCACAGCCAGCCAAGGTTTGCTTGCGTTTGTCTGTTGGTCAGGACTTCACCACATTCAGGGAAAGAAGAATGGATGTCAGGAAAAGGAGGGTTGTTTTGTTTGCTTGGTTGGTTCGCTTTACTCTTTGGTTTTGAGACAGGGTTTTTCTATGTAGCCCTGGCTCTCCTAGAACTCCCTCTGTAGACTAGGGTGGCCTTGAACTCATAGAGAACCACTTGCCTCTGTCTCCTGAGGGCTGGGATTAAAGGCATGTGCCACCAACATAGAGCTTAGAAAAACAGGGCTCTTTTTTGTTTTCTTTCTCGCCTTTTTTTTTTTTTTTCAAGACAAGGTGTCTCTGTATAACTGCCCTGATTGTCCTAGAACTGGCTTCGTAGACCAGGCTGGCCTCATTCTCACAGAGATCTGCCTGCTGGGTTAAAGTTGTGCTGCACCAGGCCCAGCTCAAAAACACAGTTTTGAGGAGCTCCTCACCACTACACACACACTCGCGAATTTAGAAACGTGCACACACACACACACACACACACACACACACGCGCGCGCACACACACCCAGAGTACCATAATTAGACACCTTCGGTTCTCGGAGTTTCTCAGATAATTAATAAGGGTCTTGCTCAGGCCCGATGGAGCACACAAGCCCAGCCCCGCAAGACTAGAGCCCCAGCCTGGCCCTCACATCTTCAGGACAGCTCTCTCTGGCCCACCGCATGCTTCCCAACCGTGGGAACCCCAGTTAGGCTGGGGTTGGTAATAGTAGACTCCCTCTACCCTCCATCCACCCCTTGCCTCTGGAGGTAGACCAGGGAGAGAGATGCTAGGGCTGTCTGGGCCACACTTTGAAAACAAACCCAGGGCTTGTAGTCCAGGAGGCCTGAGGATTTGTGTTACAGTGATGACTCACTGGACGCAGCAGGAATTGATCCGTTCCCCCAGGCACAGGAGAAGCAGAGGAACCCCTGCAGCTCCCTATCATCCATCCTGTGCCCAGAAACAGTCCCAGGGCCATCCACATACACACAGTATCACTGTTTGTCCTCCCACCCTCCCCTCCCCCCTGCCCCGATTGTAAAAGCCAGGGCCCTGGGACACTGGGAAGCTCTGTAACTTACCCAGCCAGGCAGTGGCAGAGGCAGGGTTAGAGCCAAGGCCCTGTGGCTTAGATAGAAGGCTCCATGAGGAGCGGGGACAGAGCTGTGCCCACGGGACAGGCTGCTTCCTTCAACACCCTGTATCCTCCCACCGAGAGCAAAGCCATTGTCACCTAGTCACATACCTGCCCCGCAGCTTGCCCCTGGACTGCCCCTCTGTCTTCTGCCCCATGGCTCCTACCTGAAGGTCTCCTCCATGCTGGGAGCTCAGCTGGGAGAAGAACTCGGAGGGGTCTGGGATATGGCACTGAAGCACCTTCTTCAGCCTGGCCAGGGAGGGAAGAGGGAGAGAAATAGGGGATGAGACCAGGAAGGGGCTGGCATCATGGCCTACCACCAGCCCCACGGCCCTGAGAGCAGGGGATGGGCCTATCCCACATCCACTCCTTCATCCAGCAATGTCGACTGAGCAGCCACGAAGGGAGAACACGGCGCAGGGTGCCGGGGACACAAGAGTGAACCACAGAGGAGGCCTCTGCTCCTCAGGAGCTGGCATGCTGACCAGAAGATGCACCGGAAGCAAATGTGTAACAGGAAAGAGGCGTGCAAGTGAGCCCCCATCCCCCATGGAGGTGGTGCCTGTCGGGCACTGCACAACGGCAGCTGCTCTGCAGAGACAGTGAGTGGAAGTTAAAGTCCTACCTCGTGTTCCGCTCCCTCAGCTGCCTAGAACCTAACGTATCTAACTGGAGAAGGGGGAGGGAGCCGCTCTCTGATTGGCACCCAGTTTCCAGTGGAGGCTCTCAGGGGTGGGGAGGTAGTACTGGTGTGATGGAGACCCTCTAAGGAGGGTTTCAGACAGGAGTGTAACGAGGTTGGAATGGATAGGAGGGGACCGAGGGCGATGGGAAAGACACCCAGAAGGCCCCCTCGAGAAGCCATGCTCTTCCTCCCCTTCCTGTACCAGCTTTGGAGCTGGGACCCGGGGACAGGTTGGCTGTTGAGGAAGGAGGACGGAGGGAGGGCAGGTGTGAGGGAGCAGGGTGCAACCCAGTCCAACCCAGAACAATGTGCATGATGGAGATAGGGTGGGGAGGGGAGCCTGGCCAGGGGTTTCCTTACCATGGCCCAAGGTACGGGCACTTGATCAAAACGCAGACACACACCAAGAAGCCTAAACCACAACCAAGGCTCAGGAGAAGGTGTCTGAGCCAGGGTAGGGGAAGAGTCTTCTCTGTCCAGGCTGCAAGAAGTGGAAGGGGAGAGGTCAGTAGGTCCCCTGAATTCCGGATCCCTCCTCCTCCCCGAGCTACACCCTGACAGCCTCCAGTTTCTAGCCAGGCTTGCTTTTGCTAGGGACTTGATTCAGTCCTGCTGAGGCTCACCTGTCCAGAAAGGCAGACTGTGCTTAAAAGCAATGGCCCTCAGCATTCTCAGCAGAGCCCATGGCTGCCCAGACTGACCCTTTACCTCAGTTACTGAGGCTTTTGAGTATCACACCTAGGGCTTCCGTGTCCCTTGAACTCAGCAAGTGACATGATGAGGGATGGGCCCTCAAGGGTCCCTGCCAGGTGGGGCAGCCCACAGTATCCAGGCTGAGAGGCTAGGCCTGCCTTGCTTCTGGCTGAACTACCTTGTGCCACAGCACCTGCCCTGCAGGGAGGGCTGGGAAAAGGTAGCCCCCGGCCCTGAATGCTAGTGATTCAGAGTGGACACAAAGAAACAGTCTTTCTAGCACTCGTGGGCCATGGCTGACCCCTCGTTAGCCTCGCCTCTGGTAAGTGAGCCCATGGAGGTGCAGGAAGATGAAGGGGAAACCGACCCCTCCTTTGCAGCGCTCAGAGCGCCTTGGCCCCTGCCCAGCTTCCTCCATGCTGTCCACTGTACCTTCTGTCCGAAAGGCCAGGGGCTGGCTCCAGGGGCTCCAGGTACTCTGGGTATTGGATTTAACTTGTTGGACCTTGACCCGCACCTGAAGCTCATACGAAGTGTTAGGAGCAAGGGTCTCCAGGAAGAGCCATTGCTGCCACTGCTTGAGGCTTAGCAGGCGTACATCCTGGGCAGAGATGGGGGCATCCGGTTGAGCAACGTCTCCGTTGTCTACGTCACCTCCCACAACCAGGTCAAGAGACTAAGCAAGCAGCTTTTCCCAAGCCTTTCCCGAAGCTCTCCTCTGATTTCCTGGCTGCTGGGGCCCTAAATTCCCCCCACCCTCCCCTTTACAGTCCACAGATAAGTAAAGGAACGCGTGTGTGAATGATAACCCTCAGTGTCCATCATTCCCCGTTCCCCTGCAGCCGGGAAACATGCTGCATTTGAAATGTGAAAAGGTGGCGGCCGAGACGCGTAGGCCACCTTGCCCTGGGTTCTAATAGATACAAACCCAGGTGCATGCTCAAGCTATAAAAACATGGTAGCGCCAAGCAATAGAGGAGGACCAGCATGAATCAGCTGCACAGCAGCCTGTAGAAATGGACAAGGGCGTGCACCAGAACAGGAAGGTGCAGCAGAATCAGGGCCTTGGACACGCCCTCACCTCCCAGCTCTGGTCAAGAGAACGTCTACGGGCCTCAAATTCCAAATATTTTTCAATGTAGTGAGAGACCTCGGAGACCTCCCAGCTTATGTTGCATCTCTGGGTTTCAATGTGCAGGACTCGGAGGGAATGAGGGGCCAACAGGCGAACTGCGGACAGAGGAGAGGAGGGAACAGATAGCATGGACCAATCAGTACAATACCAAGAACTTTCAGCCCAGTTTCCACCGCACAACATCCCCAGCATCAACTCCTCCTCTGCACTTGCTGCGCTTTCTCCTCTTTGCCTGCTACTCCTCTTCCTCTGCACCTGCTCCTCCTCTGCACCTGCTGGCCCTCCTCCATTTATCTGCTCCTTCTCTCCATTTCCTTTGTACCTGCTCCTCCTCTCCATTTCCTTTGTACCTGCTCCTCCTTCTCTGCTCCTGCTCTTCCTTCTCCTCTGTCCTGTCCTCTGCATCTGCTCTTCCCCCTCTGCACCTGTTCCTCCTCTGCCCCTCCTCCTCTGCACCTGCTCCTCCTCTGCACCTGCTGCCCCTCCTCCTCTGCACCTGCTCCTCCTCTGCACCTGCTGCCCCTCCTCCTCTGCACCTGCTCCTCCTCTGCACCTGCTGTTCTTCCTCCTCTGCAATGCCCCACCTCTCCTCCCCTTTCCATGTCCTACGCTGAACCTGTTGCATTTCCTCCCCTGTACCTACCCACTTCTCCCCCTCATCTGAACTCACTCCACTCCAGTTTGGACCAGCTTCCCTCCCTCTCGACCCCTGCTCCTCTCCCTCTGCACCTGCTTCTCCTCAGTCCTGGGCTCAAAGGGAGCAGCCTTCCCTAGCGGTGCTTCACCACCATGTGCCTGCTGCTCTTGCTACTCTGCTTACACCTGAAAGAGTGACTCTATTGCACTCACTATCCCTCCCGCGATGCCTCAGTCAGGGACTGTGATGTCTGCCGAGAGTGTCTGCCTGAGGCACTCTCCCGGAGTGACATCTCAGCTTTTAAGTGATTGCCAAGCTGCCTTTCCCGCTTCAAGACTAACCTGAGAGCTGTACGGGGAACAGCCCATGTACTTTATTTTATCCATGTATCTATTATTGATGTATTTTTATTTATAAAATACGTATATTAATACCTTTATATATGGCATAAATTTAAATAATTATAAACACATAACTCTAATTACATAGCATTTTACATAAATTTATATCTGTGTATTCCACTAGCATACTTACAAATGTAAATATAAATTATAAACCTCTATGATGCATAATGATATGATTGAGAAATTATACTATATGCAAATTATATATATACAAACTATATGTTTGTATATTAATATTTGTGGGGATGTGTTGGTACAAATTTGGCAAGTGTTCTACCACTAGCCACATGCCCAGCCTGCGTGTATTATTTACTTATTTATATTTTATGTATGAGTGTTCTGCATGTATACTTGCATGCCAGAAGAGGGCATCAGATCTCAACATAGAGGATTGTGAGCCATGGTGTGTTTGCTGCGAACTGAACTCAGGACCTCTGCAAGAGCCACCGGAACTCTTAAGCACTGAGCCATCTCTCCGGCTCCTACCTGTGTGGATTTTAAGTGTGATGTTTACTTCATTTCCCCCAAACTAAACACTGGTTTTCACCTTGACTTGATGCTGAGCAGTTTATGCATCCTAGCTCACCTTCCTTCCTGACATGGCAACCTCAGTTATGCCCACTTCACAGAGAAGAAAACTAAGGCCCGGATGGGGGCTGCCAGTCAGATGAGTCAAGGCAGGGCTGCGATTTGAATTCTGCCTGGGTCTTACTTATATCCCTTCTCTTCTCTAGAGGCAGCCTCCAAGGTTGGAAAACATTCAGCCATTCAACACTCAAGCCTTCTGCAAGCATTCCCCTGCCTGGGCCTGGAGCTGAATGCTCAGGGAGCTGCTGCAGAGCCGGCAGAGACTCTGAGAGGAGCTGCAGGCCCAGCAGAGGGACAGACCCACCACTAGGTGAGAGTTGAAGGATAAGGGGGAATCTCCAGGCAGGGGTGCTCCAGGCAGGCGCGGAGTGGGGTGGGGAGGTTGGGATCTGGGGGAGCTTTTCTGGTAGGCACTGGGACAGGCTTGGGAAAGGCTCAGAGGCTGACAGGCGAGAGGGCACTCACAAACCTAGACTCCATACTCACGGTTCTCAAAGGGATGAAAATTGTAGGTCTCCACCATGTTCCAGTCCTTCCCTTCCAAGCAAACCATGCTCATGTTGAGGACATCTGCGGCAGTCAGCTTCTGGGACTACGAGGGAGGAAAGGCTGAGGTGTAGCTGACAGAAGCCACTGAGAAAAAGGGACCGCTAAAATGTCAAGGCAAGGACATGCCCTGTCTCTACCCGGCTATCTAAGGCAGCAAATGTTGTCTATAACCAGCCAGGTTGTGAGCACTTTTAGCCACATAGGCCACACAGTCTCTGCCACAACTCAAGGGCCACATTCCAATAAAACTTTATTTACAGACACAGGCAATGGCTGGGTTTGGCACAGGTTGCATAGTCACTCAGTAATCCCTGATATAAACTGAAGTAGGCCACCAGGGTTGGGAGGAACTTTCTCATCACAGGAGATATGCATGTAGCAAAGACCCCAGGAAGAACAGCCACAGAAAGCAGCCTTGTTGACTAGCCTTGTCCCCTGATTCTTCTGGAAGAAAATGGCCAGGTACGGAGTGTGTCCCAGGCAGCCACCGCTCACATCTTGCTGATGAACACAGCAGCCCCTCCCCCCCAACGCTGCTCACTGTGACCACTCAGTTGGATAGCAGGAAGTGGGTTCACACAAGACCATTGCAGCCACCTCTTCCCAGTGTGACCAGAGCAGAGAGGGTGAGTAGTGTGGTCCCCCAAATAGGCAGGCCTGTGTGTAGACAGTAGGCTGCAGGAGGAGGCTCAGAGGCAGGCCATGGTAGCATTTATGCTCTGAGACTGGGTGGGAGTTTGCAGTGCAAGCCTTGAGGCCTGGCCCCTCTGACCTGTACCAGCCTAGAACCTGGCCATCAGAGTTCCCTGACCAAGCGATGAGGTACTATGCCCTCTGACTTCCCAGAGGACACTGCCTTCACCTCTCACACCTGCTACCAGTTCAGGTTCACCTGCTTAATAATGGCCCAGCTTGGTTACTGTTGCTGCACTTGTCCTGAAAGCCTTGCCAGGACCAGGCTGCTGGGAACTTTTGTCCCTCTTCTTTGCATAAATACCTCATTGCATTCTCCCAACACCCTCTCAGACAGACCTATACTCCCACTATTCCCATCAGTTAGCCCAGGAGGCTGAAGCACAGAGAGGGTTAGGGACTTGCCTAAGGTCACATAGCTATGAAATAATGGGACCAGGATGGAAGCCAGTTCCCTGCAAAGCTGCCAGGCTGGCATAGGTGGACACTGGCCAGCTGGGCTGTGTGCCGTCCTTCTCTTCCCTTTCTTTGTGAACATATGGAACCTGCCAAAGCCTGGACAACACTTCCTGAACTTCCCAGGGCAAATCCCTGCCCTCGCTCTGCCCCTGCCCAGAAGGGTTGAGGAAAATTTTAAGCTACATCCACATTGTCTGGACCTGGGGCCCTACAAGAGGCATCTGGGCAATATGGAAAAGCCACCAGGAGGCTGCAGCTGCCTAGGTCTGGGTGACCTTTGACAGATACCAACCACATCTCTCTCAGCCTTAAATTCCTCCTTGAGAAGGAGACAAAATTACCGGGGTCTGTTTATTACTATCAGCATCTGCTCCATCCCAGAATAACTCTTTGAGGGAGCTTTCATTTTCTTTTCTATTTGATGGAAGGGGAAACTGAGGCACCGAAGCTACACAGAGTCACTAAGCTGTTATGAGGTCGCACTAAGGCCAGGATGTCCAACTTCTAGCATGACACTGTACCCTAGCCCTAAGGGCTCAGCCAGAGTCTGGTATGATTGTCACTGTTCCTGCGACCCACGGCAGAGAGGAGGGGTGACAGTCTGTGCAGAGGCAGCAAGGGACAGGAAGGATCCACCTCCTGTCCTTCCCTTTCAGCTCAGGGGGCCTGCTCTGTATCACCAGGCTGATGCGCGCAGAGGACCAGGCCCACTCTGAGGCTTCAGCCCACACCTGGAAGGACTTAAGGACATGGACACACACACACAGACCTGCATACATCCACACACCACACCCACATACCTGCACACAGACCACATACATACACACCCACCCACACACATCACTGCGCATGCTACTTACATTTGGCTTGCCAAGCACCAGGTCGCAGGCCCAGGATTCCTGCCCCTTGAGATCAAGTTTGCAGATGTGGTTCCAATTCCTTGCCAAACAGAAAAGTCACCTTAGAAAGCAAGGCAGGACTACAGAGCCAACCAGAGACCCTTCTTGGGGTTCCCTGTGCTGGGGGCAGCAGCATGGTGGACAAGAGGCCAGCTGCTCCCCGTGCTCCAGAACACCCTCTCATGCTCTCACTACTCCAGCTCCCAGCCTGGCCTCCCAGCAGCCAGAGTGACCAAGAAACACAAGTCACCTCAGCCCCACCCCCACCCGAGAGCCCCCAAGCTCCGAATAGTTAAATTCAGCCTGAAGAAACCTATGGCTCCTTAGATACTTCCTGTCCCTGTCTCCACAGGACAGTATTACCCCAGGCAACGTGGCCCCATGGCTGCCCGAGGGCTCTCCCAAAATACCAGAGTACGCAAAAAAAACAAAAAACAAAAACAAACAAACAAAAAAACCCAAAAAGCACTCAGGAAGCACCAAATATGCACCCTGCTTGTCTCTGATATGGAGTCCAACTTTGCATCAAAGGCTCACAGCCACTGTCCCCAGACAACCTGGTCCAGGACCTCGGTAGCTCTCAGCTAGAGCCCGGATCCCACCTACTTTCAGGGACCCAAACGACTGGGTGGCCAGTCTTGGTGCTAAGTGCCGTGGGGCTCAGGCTCAGAGTCCCCACAGCCCTGAGGTTCTGCCCTGTGACCAGGCCACGCTTACCTGGTGTCCGACCTGGCGCTAACATTGCAGGATGTGACCTGGGGGCCGAGACGGGCCTCTTCCTCTCTCCACAGGCAGGAGATGCTGGCTCTTGAGTTGTAGAAGCATTTAAGATGGGGACGGACTGTGGGCAAAGTAGGGTGTGAGTGGCTGGCTACGGGGCACACATGGCTTCTGGGCACGTTCACTATCCTGCTCCTGGCACCCTGTGCCTATCAGAGGAGGAGGTAGGGAAATCAAACTGGCAGGGTTCAAGCTCATTTCATTATTGTGTGTGTGCGTGCTTGTGTGACATGGACATGGCACAGATGCCATGGTATGTGCAAAGAGGCTAGGGGACCACTTTTGGAAATCGACTCTCTTTCCACCATAGGATCCTCGGGGCTGACTTCAGGTTGTCCGGTTTGTGGGGCAAGCCTTTTGCCCAGTGAGCCACCTTGCCAGCCCATTTCTAAACCCTTTTATATGAGTGCTGGGAGTCTGGACTCCAGTGCCCATGCTTACAGGATAGGCACTTTGCCTGCTGAGCCATCTGCCATCCCCACTTCAGACCTATTTCAAAGGGAGGAAACAAAGCTCCCATCCACGGCCAAGCAGGGAAATCAGCAGCCTCTGCCTGCGCCTGGGAGAGGCCTGTGCAGGCCTCGAGGAGGTGGACAGCTGCCCTTTGGTCCATCGCTTCGTTCCTCCCTCCCTGCCTCCTACTGTAGATGGACCTCCCCTCCGAAGCAGGAGTCCAGGCCGTGGCCTCCCATCAGGGAGAGCATGGACATCAAAAGCCTGAGTCCTCACCCTTTACCGCTGCAGACTCCCAAGGTGTAGCCAGAGCCAGAAAGAGGAGGCAGAGGGACGGATACCAGGACAGAGCTAAGGCAGCCATCACATCTGAGAGGCAGAGCTGAAGACAGGAGCCCTAAGTAAAGGAGACCAGAGAGCAAAGTGAGAACAAGTCAGGACCCTCACCCTGCTCAGCTCTCCACCCAGCCGGAGGCAGTGCAGCCCAGCCTGGGCCCTCTGTCCCACAGACACTCACTCCCTTCCTTCCCCGATCCTAACCAGCTGTCATCTCTTCATCACATTTCACAGCATTTTGCATCAGCCTTGTTTGTTTGTTTGTTTGCTTGTTTTGTGCACAGTAGTAAGTAAATCCATCCCTCAGAGGATGCATTCTAAAACCTCCAGGGATGCCTGAAACACCGGACCAAACCATTCCTTACAAACCCATTGTGAGAAATTGATGACAGCGGTAATGATACAAGGAGATTCCTAGGGACACCCCCAAACATGCTGTGAAAGCAGTCTCCCACGCAAAGTATCTTCTGGCAGGGGCCCACCCCGTGCAACCAGGTGAGGTGAGGTGATGGGGACACATTGTAGTCCTGTGAGTGCTACACAGGCAACTGGACAACCAAGCTTGCTGGGGGACTGATGGGTGATCATCATCTTCATCATGGATGTTCTGAGCGAAGGAACCATTCAGGCCCTGTGCAGGCTAGAGAAGGACAGCTCAAGACTTTAGCACATGACTTGGAACAGTGTTCAATTTAAATGCAACACACATACACACACACACACACACACACACACACACACACCTGTGCACATTAGTAATAGGTCCATAGGACAAGGAGCACTTGGATTTCATTCATTCGGGTCTGATTCCCGAAAAAATATCTATTACATGGCAGACAGCTGCTGGCCAGCCATGGGGTACCCCGGAGAGTCAACCCTCATCTCTCATGGGCGGAACAGGAAAAATAGGATGAAGGCTGAAAGGCAGTCTCCTCTAAGGAGGAGAATGCACAGGGCTACCAAGCCCTGCCTTGGGTAGCTCTTGCAGTCTGCACAAGCTGGCAGCTGTGGTCTGGTCTTCTAAAAGCCTCTCTAGAGCTGCCCTTAGTCCAGTGCCACCAAGGCCCCTGCTATCCTTCAAGGCCCGTTTCATTGTCCTCTGTCTTCTCATTCTGTGACACTCGTCCATGTTCCCCCATAAAGGAAGGACATTTTGCCTTGGGTTGCTGCCCACCCCTCTGGCATGACAGGTGCCAGACTGTCAGAGCAGAGTGCCCACTCTAATTTGCTGAACTTGTCACACAGGAGGTGCTCGATAAAAGTTGAACACGGACGGACTGGGTTTGGGGACCTGCGCATAGGCGGGGTGGCCTGGTGATGGCACTTGCCAGGTATGCTCAGAGAGCCCTGCTCAGGCCGTGTGCTCCTTCAGGCTCCCAGCCACTCTCCTCTGCCCAGCAGCTCAGCAGCTGCTCAGTGTCTGTGCTATGCGAACAAGGAGACCAAGGCTCCCAGGACCGAGTCTGCACAGTCGTTCCACTCAGAACCTCCCTGTCCCGGGGGTGCTTGGGTCAGGAGGGAGCCCAGTGTGTCCCTAAAGAGCAAAAGGACTCCACAGCACTGTAGGTCTTTGATGAGGCAGCAAGCCAAGTTAGGGCCAGACCTCTGAGCAGCCTCAAGCTGGGAGAGACTAGCGGGGAAACCCTGAGGGAGAGGAAAAGGGCGTGATCATCGGCAGCTCAGGGCCAGACCTCAAGCCCCGGCCAAAAGCACAGCAGGCCTAGGGAAAGATACTCAAGCCTGCCCCCCAGCCCTGGCTGAAGAGGCTGGAAGGGTCCGGCTGGGGACTGGGTACCTCCAAGCACCATCCTTCAGCAAGAAGGACTTGGAGTCTCTGGGAGACTAAGACAGCCACTCACAACCACACAGCATGTGGCCGGCCTCAGGCAGAGCAAGCCCAGGACTTCAGAGTCCCAGGCACTGTCCCCCTGAGGCTCACCCACGCATGCCCTTCACAGCTACCAGACGTTCCCACCCCTGACTCATTTGTCTCCTCCGAGGCCTCTGACAGGATCTGTCACCCCACAGGCCCAGGTCGTTCTAACTGGGTCACCTGATTTCCAGTACAATGATGATGGTGATAGAGGAGGGTCAGCGGTGACTGACAGCCATGTTCCCTGCCTCAGCCTGACCCACACATGTCACAGCGCGATCCCACAAGCACAAGGTAGGTTCTTCGACCTCTACATGGGAAGGTCAAGGCATAAATCTGCCCGTTTCCCAGGATAAAAGGAACAAGTTCCAGCCCTGGGTAGTCTGAGGCCCCACAGGTCTATGGGGTCCAGGGTCGGTTAAGGGCGTATGACAAGCAGGAACTTGTCCTTCAGACCTGTTGACCTTTGACCTCAGAGATCCCTTCTCTGACCACCTCTCCAAAGATACACACATTCACAAAGATACCCCCCCCACACACACACACACCGCTCACCTCTTGCCGTTCAACTGAGGCCATCTCCTGGAAGAATATGTGCAAGCAAAGGACCTTCTAGCTCTGCCTCCCTCAGCCACCCTACCTTTGGCCCTGATGTGCTACAAACACAGCTAAAGGTAGGAAGCTCCTGCGTCAGGCAGCCCAGTGTCTGGAGACACTCCTGGCCTGTCTAGCCGCTCAGTAAAGCAAGAAGCAAATCTAAGCTGGAACCCTACCTCTGGCCTCCAGCCTAGGCCCCTCACATGCCTGTCAGTCAGCATATCTAGCTTCACAGCCAGGTCCCAGGGGAGATTCCTTCTCTCTCCCTCCCTAGCCGCCTCGGGAATATTTCCCAGGCTGAGCCACACTCCACCGGAAGCAGGGGTAGGTCCCACCTGATCCACACACTACACAGCCTGAGCATTGGCTCTAGCTACTCACCTTTTCCTCTACCCCTCTGGGCTAAGACATCACAGCACAGGGCCCAGGGAAAGCCCTCAAAGCAAAATGGCTCACAGCTCCCCATCGTATGGGCTGGGAAGGAGCCAGTGTAGCCTGACATTGGAAGAGGCTTATTCTTAAAGAAGAAACCATGACAGCCAGACTACCCCATCCCCAGGGAATCCCACGACAAAGGTTGAGCCATCCAAAGCCCAGACAGAAATTCCAGGGGGAACTGAGTCAGAGATGAGTGCCTCCCCAGCCCTCTGTCCCCTGGGATGACCAGCAAGAGATGGTGGGATGCCCTGGGCTCCCAGGGGACCACTCAGGGCATCACCTGGCTGCGACATGGAGTTGTAGCGATACGGTCCCTGCAGTCCCACCGGAGACAGGGTCCACGGCCATCTCCTGCTCCGCAGCTTGGGTAGCAGACAGCAGCTAGGCCAGCAACAGACTGAAACCCAGAGCGAGCCCACTTCCTGCATAGAGGATGAGGGGCAAGGCCCAACGGGAGGTGGAGAGATGGGGGGGTGATGAGGTAGCCTGAAACTCCACACACACCTAGCACTGATAAGATCTCCTCCTACGCCCAGGAGCAGCCACCGCATGTGGCGGCATACTCACACAGTCACTGTGGTACAGGGACCTGAGGGGGCAGGCCCTTCTTTGCCTACACCACCTCCACTGCATCTCACACATGCTACCCTAGGCTCATCGTCTTCTGGTCTCTCTCTCTCGCTCTCTCTCTCTCTCTCTCTCTCTCTCTCTCTCTCTCACACACACACACACACACACACACACACACACACTCTGACATACACCCCTAACACCAAAGCCACCCGCAGACACATCTCTCTAAGACCCTTAGCTGATTCCCACACTAGCCACCTCCCTTCACCTCAGGCTTCTGAGATGCCCTTTACCCAGGCTAGCATTCAGGGATGACTAGCATTCAGGGCTTGACAAGCAATTTCATGGCCACTGGTTGGACCTTCTAGAACCTTCTTCTTTTCAAAGTTGTAGGTTCTAATTCTTCCTCTCTTGGTGAGATGGGGGGAGGTTCACTGCCCAGGAACTTCCATTTCATTCCCCCTTCACCCTGGACAGAAGGGGAGGAGAGTGACCTCAGACCCTCTCCTGAGATCCAGCCCCCCAGCTATATGTAACTGGACTCGGGAGTGCTACATGATATAGAATGTAGGCTAACGAAGGGAGGGACCTGTCTATACAGCTAGGAGGATGTTATCGTCCGTGCTTGGGTGAGATTTTCCAGTGATAGTTGTTTTCGGTTCACCCGTGCTCCTGTAAGCAACCCCTCGCTCCAAAACTATGCCCAATCAACTTACCAGTTCACCAACTGGACTTCAGGGGATCAGCTCTTTTCTTCAGTCATTGGGGCTCAGTCTGGGATATGGGGGGAACAGACATTTGTTTGCATCTCCCCAGGAAAAGTTCACACGACAGGGTCAAGAGGGTAGGAGGATTTGGAAGGATGGCCTGGCAGATGGTTCCCTCCACAGATGCCAGAAAGTGAAATCAAGACCCTAAAAAGGGAATTGAGAGCGCAGGCAGGGAAGGAGGCATGTGGAGTGGCATTGCTGGGGAGAGGCAGCCTGGCGATGTGATCTGGACTCTCTGAGCTTCAGTTCCCAGATCTGTAAAACGAGATTTTAGTTTCATAGCGGTGACAAAATTCCTGAGCAAAATCAACTTAAAGAGGAAAGATGTCTTGTGGCTCTCAGGTTCAGTGTCTGGATGGCTGGCTCCTGGGGTTCTAGATCTGCCACAGTGGAACACCATGATGGGAGGGCGGAGGAAAGCTGCTCCAGCTTGTCAACCAGGAAGTAGGGAGAGAGGGGGAAAAGGGCCTTTGAGGACAGGACATCTCTGTCCAGGGCATGTTCCCATGGACCTGCCTCCTCCAACCAATTCCCACCTTCTAACAGCCCATTCAGCTACAGACTCTTCCGTGGAATAACCCAAAGATTACGTCCTCATGATCCCATCCATTTTTAAAAGCGACATGAGAGTACCAGGCTTTCCTCCCAAGATCTGTCTGCAGGGTACCTTATGTTCAGATTGCAGTAGGGTTTTATCAGTTCCTACCTGGGCATTTGGTGAGGACTGACCAGGGCCGACATGGAGGCTTTGGAGCAAAAGCTGATTCTCCTTGATGGGGTATGAATATGCCCCAAATGCTCATGTACTAGAAATTCAGCCCCCAAGTTCATGTATTGTTTGTCTGTGGAGGCAGAAACCTCGGAGGCCATCAGGGTGGGGGAGGAGGTCATGAAGGTGGCACCCCATGATGGCATGAGTAGTAGACTTGATGTGGAAGAGAGATGAGAACCAGCACACTGCTCTGTCCAGCCATGCCATGCCTGCGACCTGCCATGATGTGGCAGGAAGGCCCTGCCCACTGTCAAGCTCTCGAGCTTCCACAGCTATGAATTCTCTGACATACTGACATACAGAAAATGGCTGACAACTCTCCCACAGCCCACATCCCTCCTACCCCAGAAGGTTCTTCTAAGACACAAAAAGGTAAGAAACATAACCACGGTGACAGGGGAATTGACAGACTATTTCTGGAAGCTTCTTAGGAACCCATAATGGCAAGCTCTTCATTTTGCTTGCAAACCTTGGGCTTAGCTCCTCCGGCCAGATAAATAGAATCAATTTTAAAAAAAATGAGGCACATATAAAGTCAAAAGGAATAATTATCCCCAAGCGAAGTCAGAAACTGCAGATAATCCAGTTTTAAATGACCCAGTGTCATCACAGCTTTGTCTGTGGGGATGACACTGACTGGCCTGGCTGGTGAAGGCCGGGCCTCCTCCATCTTCCCCTCACCCCTTTCGTCAGTCAGCAAAAACCTACTAAGCTGCCAGGCCAGGGCCTGAGGTGACCACTGTCTTTACCCTCCACTCAGAGTCTCTGGCCTCCGAGACATATGAGGGGCACATTGAGGGTGTGAGAGGAAAGGCAGGCTCTTTCTCCCCAGACTCCATGGGGCCTCCTCCCCAGTAGGTGATAGATTCAATTTCCCAGCCACTCTTGTGGGGAGGTGGAACCTAGGACCTAGTATGGCCAATGGATTGGGAGATGGTTTAATCCAGGCCCTAAGTGCCCCTCTTTTAATCCACCTGTCTTTCTGTTTTTTTCTATCCACCCTTTTCTCAACTTCCTCTCTCCCCAAGCTTTGGTCAGGATTTCTGGTCTGTAAGCATAAACTTCAACTTCACCCTCAGACATAGCACCGTCCAAAGATCCTAGGCACCATGTAGGTGCAGGGGAATGTGCTGTCTCTCTTCCCATCCCTGGAGCCACAGGAACTTCCTGTCCAGCCTTGTTTTTCTTTTCGGCAGCCAGAGAGGGCAGTCATGATCTTTCCTCAGGCGCAATCAGGTTATTTCACCACCTTCTTCCAGGAGTTTGCAGAACACTCATCACTCAGCCTGAGCTTGGAAGCTTAGCTTGGAAGTCCACATGAGTCACTGGCCTTCAGGTGTCAAGGAACACCTCCCTCCCCCATCCCAGCTTCCCCTCGCCCGGAAACTCTTACTGATTCTCAATCAGTTACCGATTCATGTTCTGGCTTTGGGACTTTCATGTGCAGGGTCCAGGCATGCTGTGTCACCATTGGGACACAGAGCATCCTAGAAGAGTAGGAGTCCCCTTAGAGCCCTGCTCTGTTGTCTTGAAGGCACAAGCATTTTCCTCTGGGTGTCATGAGGAAGATTCTAGAACTTCTCAGATGTCAGTCAGAGGCTTGACAGTACCCACCTACTCACTCCAGATCTCTTACTGGGAATTGCTGTGTTTGGATAAGCTAGGCTCCCTTTCCTTGCAACATCCATGTCCCCACAGTCCCACAGGTGCTGTTCCTGAGCCCTTTACGCCCGTTTCCTTCTGCATCTTCAAGGGTTTCCACTTTGAACAAGCTTCCCTGCACCCTCCTCCTTTGCAGACATAGTTCACAGCTCATTCACTGCTGCAGCCAGCCCCACCCAAGAACCCCATTTTTGCAATGTCTCTTCTCAGCTGTGACTTTTCCACCATATCATTGTCTCTTTTGGAGACGAAGCCCGTACTGTACCTACCAGCTTCCCCTCTCCTCTGCATCCCGGAATCTAGGTGGTTTTTTTTGTTTGTTTTTTGTTTTGTTTTTGGTTTTTGCCTCTCTTCTGGATAGTTTTATGTCCCGACACAAGCTAAACTTATCTGAAAGGAGAGAACGTCAGCTGAAAAATGCCTCCCTGAGATCAGGTTGTGATCAAGCCTGCAGGGCATCTTCTTAGTTGGTGATTGATAGAAAAGGGCCCAGCTCATTGTGGGTGGTGCCATCCCTGGGCTGGTGGTCCTGGGTTCTATAAGAAAGCAGGCTGAGCAAGCCATGGAAAGCCAGCCAATAAGCAGCGCCCTCCATGGCCTCTGCATCAGCTCCTGCCTCCAGGCTCCCTACACTGTTTGAGTTCTTGCCCTGACTTTCTTTGATGGTATGGAAATGTAAGGCAAATAAACCCTTTCCTCCCCAACTTGCTTTTGGTTGCGGTATTTCATCATGGCAACAGAAACCCTAAGGAAGACAGGCTCTAACATTCCACCTCCTTCAAGCTTCTGGGAGCCATCGGGGTCGTGCTGCAGTCTCCAAGCCTCTGTACTGGCTCCTCCCTCTCCCCACAAGCTCCTGTCTTCTTGCATCAGCACCAACCGCTCCATCTCATCATCACTGACCTGTTCTGCCAGACCCCGAAAGCTGCAGACCCCTTTCCACCAGCAGCACCATCCCAATTCAGCTGCATGCATCAACAGGAAAGAAGAAAATGGCAGCATCAGATGAGAGAGGGCTTATTTCTCTCACAAATGTAAGAAGAGGTCCAGGGGTGGCAGTCCAGGCTGGCAGGTGGCTTGGTGAGGTCAGGATCCAGAGCCAAACTGCCTTCTTCCTGCTGCCCCACCTCCTCAACAACCACCCTGCTGCCTCCTCAAGAATCAAAAGAGCCGGTCAGGCACTGTCCATCATACCCTCATTCCTGCAGCTACGGGCAGAGGAGGAAGCAAAGGGCAGGTCTCTAGTTGTTTAGGTTTTTGTTGTTATTGTTGTTTTTACTTTGTCTTGGTGTATGCACATGTGCGGGATATGTGTGTGTGGCGGGATATGTGTGTGTGTGTGTGCATATGTGTGGGGGTACACTGTGCAAGCATTCAGGGGGAAGCCAGAGAAAGATGTCAGGTGCCCCACTCTAATGCTCTCTGATTTGTTCCCTCGAGACAGGGTCTCTCACTGAACCCAGAGCTCACCAGTTTACTAAACTGTCTAACTGGAGGGTCCCTGGAATCCTCCTGTCTTTGCCAGATCTGGAGTCGATCCCGGGTCCTCAGGCTTGCGGGCAAACACTCTACCCTGTCTGCCCTAACTACTTTAGCATTGCATTAGCCACTGCTGTGTCACATGACAGCCCAGAAGCAACTGATGAAGTTCGCAGCTGTGACCAGAGGATGGGGACAATAGGCTCCGGCCACCATTACTGCCTGCTTCTCCCACAAGCCCAGCATCTACTGAGCCTCCCCGTTGGCCTCCCCCTCCCTGCCCAGTCTGGGTGGCATTGCTCATCCAGGTGACACTGTGACCCACCTAGAGACCACCCCCTCATTGATGCTAAGACCTGCCTTCTGCCGTCCAGCCAGGGAGCTGGAAAAAAGGCAGCAGCGCCCACTGTGTCAGTCTCACTGGTGGCCCCCCCATCCCAGTCTTGACATTGGCCGAGAGCTTAACGGGATACCGACTCCAAGCCCAGCCCCTCCCAACTGATAAAGGGCATGGGGTAGAAAGGAACTGAGATAAGAACAAGGAACAGCCTTGTGACTAGTTACTGGGGAAGGAGGAGAGGCTTGACCAATACCCACTCTTCACTACCAACTCCGCACCTGCCAGTGCCAAAGCTAAAAGGTGCCATCTTCTATGGCTCCTTTCTCACCCCCACTTCCGGGCCTCCCCTCCACACACACACTGTGTTCACATCGCCTCCCCTTCTCCCCAGGCCCCCCTCTACAGATGTGCATTCTCCCATGATGCTCTGGGAGCCACCTGCTTCCCTGGCTATTCCATCAGCACCAACAGCAGCCCACACAGTTCCACATCTGTGACCCATCCCGGCTGAGAGGGTTACCAGCAGCCGGCGTTTCTCAGGGCTAAGAGCAGGACAGAGCTGGTTACCTTATCCCTACCACACTCTTCCCCAGACCAGCTCAGATCCTGGGCTGAAGCCAGTCCAGATTTGGGATATATGTTATGACTAGTGTTCCAAATCATGGCTTCGCTGTGCAGGCTATGGGAGCCCACTTCAAACGGGAACTGTGTGATTCATCCAGACTGGCAGAGCCTGAAAATGACCTGACCTTCACAAGAGAGCTTCCAGAGGAGGGAGGAGGATGGAAAAGGGAAGGACGCATGGTTTGGAACTTCTAAAACCTCTGGCAACTTCAGGTACGGTTGCATACAAGTAGGTACGATGACATTTCCATTGATGATGGACCACCAATGCCAGAGCGATTGCACAAGGTCCCATGGCCTGCCGACCTTGAAGCTGCCTGGGCTTGTTTTAAGTACCCTCTTAGGGTGACAGCACAATGAAGAGGCTTCCTAATTCAAGATTCGTGTCTCAGAATGAAGGAATCCCTGCTTACACAGCACCTGAGAGGGAGGCAGAGCACAGACGGATGCTGGGAACAAGCTGTTTGCTCCCCAAGGTGGTTCTAGATAAAAGTCACAGCCTCGTGCTTAAAACGGCCCCACTTCTCTGGCAGGCAATCTGACATCTGTTGACCTCTCCAGATGTGGCTCAGAAACCACGCCTAACATGCCTCACATGCCTCCAACAGAGATCCACACAGGAACTGTGTGAAGATTAACAGTGTGTGGTCATGATACCATGAGGCCAGAGCCCGTGACATGGGCGTCTGCGGGAGACTGGTATTCAGCAAAAAGGAAAGAACATGGGAAGCTGGAAGGAATAGGAAGTTACCCCTGTTTCCTGACCTGGACAATCCCAAGATATACGTTAGTGTGTGTGTGTGTGTGTGTGTGTGTGTGTGTGTGTACTTGTCTCCAGGGAGGGCGGCTAGAAGCCCTGTTTCATAGGAACCCAGCATCTCCTGAAAATATCCTAGAATTAAACACCAGTTTAAAGTGAGGTCTCCTCCTTGTGGCCTCCTATCAACCACGATCTTCTAACCTTGTCATACAGTCTCATCATGCACACCTCAGCCATGTGGCCCATAGGAGCCCCTGGCCGCCTTCCTCGGAGCCCAAGGAACAAAGCACTTTGTCCATAATTACGATGTGATCAGTGGCAAGGTGACCTAACACAGGTCTCCTCACTGCCTTGCCAGAATGTGCCTTTAGGGCCAGCCAGGGGAGCTGTGCAAAGCCTGTGACAGGGTGCACTGACCTCTCCCCTCTGCTCCGCCCCCATAGGAAACACATAGGGCAAGACTCTCTGTTTGCTCTTTTCTCAAATGTGCTGTTTGCTCTCTTCTCAAACGGGTTTCGCCAAGATATCTGATCTTTCTCAGAAGACAGGCTAGGTGTCACCTCGAGGAAAGGACGTGGGATGTTTGCAGAGCACCTGTGAGGCGCTCTTTCTAGAAGCCCTGCTTCCCGGCTGCCTTGTTCTTAGTCTTTTTATTAAAGAGCAGAAAATTTAAATGTCCGTTTGAGGAGGCTTTGTCTAATTGTCTCAATGGCCTACATGTCTGCTTGGAAGAAGCAGAGATCGGGGTTAGAGATCCATTCCACCTTAGCATGATACCCTTCCCCAACCCTGTGAGGTGTGTATGGGAGCCAGTGAGGAGAGACTCCAAAGAGCAGGGGACATTTTGTGTCCTGAATGGCAAAAATACTATGTGGCAGGAACAAGGCTAGGCCTGACCCTACAGCATCCGCAGAGAGCAGGGTAATCCTCCACTGGCCCTGACTATGATACAGTCACATCTGTCTCAGCACTACTGCAAGAATCTAAATAAGAGCAGGCTGAGAGGAGAAAGAGCATCTCCCCAGCTCTGGCCACAAGCACAACTGGGTACCAGACATTGATGGGGCATCCAGAGATCAATGGGGTACTAGATGTTGACAGGGTACCAGATATCAGTGAATACCAGATATTATTGGGGCATCTAGATACCCAATGGGGTACCTGTTGGGGTGCCAGACATCAGAAGGATACCAGATATCAATGGAGCATCCAGATATCAGTGAAGTATCTAGATATCAACAGGGTACCAAATATCAATGGGGTAGCAGATATCAACGGTGTAACAGATATCGATGGGGTACCTGATATTAGGGGTATCCAGATACCAACAAGGTACCGGATACCAATGGGGTACCAGATATCAATGGGTTATCAAGACGTCAATGGGTCTCCCCAGAAGGTACTGGGCCACTGATGAAGATTCACAGAAAGTGTGGGGTGTAGGACCTCCTGCCTGGCTAGGCATTGGCCACCTGAAGCTCTCAAGCAGTATTTTCAAACCAGGCCCACATAGCAACCAGACAAGAGGCTCTTGCCATTACTACAGGTGTGAGGGACACACCAAGAGCTACTTCAGCTGCAGCATAAACACATGATAAACCAGGAGGCATCTGGGGGACAAAATCAATTAGCTAAAATGTGATTCCAGCCTCTTGGCCTCCCAATATTAAGGACTCTTTGGGTACACAGCCAGAAAAGTGGGGTCCCCTGACTGCTTGACAGTAGAGCTACGAGTCCGGGTGCCCTAGTTCCTGGATGGTGGCCATGACAGGGGTTCCCTGAGGGGGGCAGAAGGAATGACAGCTTCAGGACTGAGGGAATCCCAGTCAAGGTGTGAGATTCCTGCTCTGAGCATGTGCAGTGGCATGTAGGCACTGAGGAATGAGCAAAGCCTCAGGCTTGTGAGAGGGAGGCAGCTTTAGCGGGCTTAGACAGGGTCCCCAACCCTAGCTGGAGGAAGACGGAAGTTACTTCAGATGGGTGGGGAATGCTGGCTCAATACTGCCTGTCAACTCAGAATTTGCAAGCACAGCTGAAAGCGAGATATTTTTAAGTGTTTAACTGAAGGGGGTGGGTAGCTGAGGCAAGGTCTTCACTCTTTAGCCTAGCCTCATCCTACTGGTTCAGCCCCCCATGTGATGGGATTGTAGGTCCACCCACCACCCGAGCTTGAGCATCGGAGTTTTAAAGGGTTCAAAATCCTCCCACCTAAGAGATTAGCTATTGAGTTTAACTTAAATGCACAGCCACCACGGTCAGCTAGCTCGCCCACCACAGAGAGCACACTGCTGGGTACCGCTGCTGTGAAGGGGGGATGCATTCTGAGGGAAGGGGGAGATGACATGGGATCCTCCAGAGAGGATCCTTCTTCTCAGCAGACACCCCCAGCATTGATCCAGTGTCATCATACTTGCTGTTTACATGGCAGCTTTGCAAGCCTTTCCTGGGTTGGGGGTATCTCCTGGGTTGGAGGTGTCTCCTTCATGAGTCTTAGACCCATGCTGGTTAGATTTTATTGTCAACTCGACACAGCTTTGAGAAGTGAGCCTCAACTGCCCAGATCAAATTACCTGTGGCCATATCTGAGAGGAACTACCTTGATATGGGAAGACCCAGCCCACTGTGGGCGTCACCATCCCTAGTCTTGTGGGCCTAGGCTGTATAAGGAAGCTAGCTCAGCATGAGTTTAGGAGTGAATCAGCAAGCAGTCTTCCTCTGTGGTGTCTGCTTTGAGTTCTTGTTCTGACTTCCCTCAGTGATGGACTGTGACGTGGAAGTGTAAACCAAATAAAGCAGCTTTTTTTCCCATGTCGCTTTGGGTCAGAAATTCTATTATAGCAACAGAAAGGAAAACAGAACAGACCCCAACCCACAAGCCACAATCTCACTCCCCAGCGTCTCTTGCAGCTAGGTGGAGGCTTCCCAATCAGAAAACACTGCCTCCCTGCCATGTTTGGAGCCAGAACACTTGAGGCTTCTCTCCTAAGGAACTACTACCACGCCTGTTGGGTAGCTGGCACTCAGCAATGACGTCTAGAAGCTGTTGCATTGCTCCCTGCTCACACCAGTCTTAATGGGGACAGTTTCTAAGTGTGATCCCTGCAGACCTTCCAGTTTCCCTGTGCTCTCCCTCCCAAACAACACCCTTTCCCCCCCAAAGCGTCTGTATTTCTTTCATTTTTTTTTTCAAACAGGTTTCAATGTAGCCTGAGCTGGCCTTGAACTTGCTATGCACCAGAAGATGGTCTTGAACTGGGGATGCTCTTTTTTTTTTTCCTCTACTGCTTGAGTGCCGGGTTTGCAGGCATGTAACACCACACTCAGCTTCTGCAGTGTTGGAAAAGAACCCAGGACTTTGTGCATTCTAGGCAAGCACCTTCCCAACTGAGCTACATCTCTAGTTCTCCTTTTTTTTTCTTTTTTCCTTGTTTGTTTGTTTGTTGTTTTGTTTGTTTGTTTGTTTGTTTGCATGGCATGGAGAGAGTGGAAACAAAATCCCGTGTATCCCAGGCTGGCCTTAAACTTGACTTGTAGCCTGATCTCTTGCCTCAGTCTACCCAGTACAGCCACACTCAGCATCGCCTGTCCCTCTTAATAAAGAGTGGCTATCACACCACACCCCACTGTCTTCAGCTGGAAGAGTCCACAGCAGGTGTAAGACACAACCACAGCCTGTTAGCCCCTGGCTAGAGACAAGCAGAAGAGTGTGGCTTGGAGAAGAGGTCGTAAGACAGTCTCTCCATCACAGGATTCACAGTCTCTTTGGAGCCCTCCTTAAATGCCTTCTTCCTGCCTTCTCAGTCAGACTTAGCCAAAGCCAACACAGAAGCTGTGGCAAGCGTAACTCTCCCAGGTCAGTGCTTCAGGGCCTCCCGGGGCTCTGCCTGTCTGGCCTTAAACAAGGGACAAGGGAGCCGGCTCCTGGAGGAGATCAGAGCTGACAGCTTTGGGGACTGCAGCGGCAAGGAGAGGACACGGTTTTCTCTTGTCCCCTGCACCTCAGTCAGGCCACCTGGCCCCCAGCCCGCTCTACCTCCTACCACTCCCGGCTGTCTGATGTTTCCAGCACGTAAAGCCAGTTGATACGCTGGTAATTAAAATGGTTTCACCAGCTAGACGTTAGCACTGATTGCTTTCAGCCGACCCTAATCTAAGGGCTTAATTCGCGTCACATTATTTAATCTTCTCAACGCCCCTTGTACTTAGTGAGAATTATCCTAATTCCTTGCTCTCGAGTGAGAGGAAACTGGGCACAGAAACATGAGCCCCATCTCACAACTCCAAAAATATTAAAGCTAAGATTCCAACTCAGCCGTGTCACTAAAGAGTCCAGGCTCTCTTAGCGTGTGGGTGTCCATGTGCAATTGTTTATTTATTCTGAGAGGGGAGCATGGGTGTGTCACAGCACGCATGACCGCATAGTTCTCTGAGATAAACTCAGGTTGTCCGTCTTGGTGCACGCGTTCTTACCCACCGAGCCATCTTAACAGCCGGAGCCAGACACGCACATGCACACACACACAAGCACACATGCACCCACACATGCACATTCATGCACACACTCATCTCTGTCCTTCTGTCTCTGTGTCTGTGTGTCTCTCTGTCTATGTATATCTCTGTCTCACTCCCTCTGTGTGTGTGTGTGTGTGTGTGTATCTCATTGTGTAGCCCTGGTTGGCCTGCTGCAACTCACCTTGTAGACCAGGCTGGCACAGAAGTCACAGAGGTTCACCTGATCCTGCCTCCTGAGTGCTGGGATTTAAGGCGTGTGCCACCAGGCCAGCTTATCAAGTCAGACTCTTAGCCCCCGGGTGATGTTCGCCTCTCAATTTTGTTTGTGACTACGACTGAGTGATGGAACCACAGCACAACAATTTAGTTTAAGAATCTAGGTTAGCCTCATCTTTGGTTCTAGAACCAGGCAAGCACTTTCATAAAAAGGGAATATGTTCTCCAGAAAGTTCAGTTCTATGCCGGGCTTCTGGAGTGACACATGAACAGGCTTCTCCAAACACCGGCCTTGACTCCAGATCCCTGAGTGACCACGTGACCTGGCTGTTCACACCATAGCCCTTGACTCCAGATCTCAAGTGGGACTGAGGTGAAGGGAAGAGAGCCTGGGGGCTGGTGAGGGTGGTTGCCGAAGGCTCTCCTCCATCGCTGTCTCTGTGAGCCTTTGAGCCTGAATCCCAATGCCTTCAGGAGATCCCAGATACGTCCTGACTCTCTTCTGCTCATGGCAAACGCTGGGTTGGCTGTTGTGCTTTGTACCTGGAATTCCTGGCTGCTGTAGGTGCCAAGCTGAGGAAGCACCCACTGAGCTCAGATTGAAGGATGTCGGTGAGGGTGAAGCCAGCATTCTGAGATGGGGCTGCCAGAAGCATGCCCACCTCCAGCTTCCTCTCTCCCAGGGCCTTAGAGTCAGGTTGGCACCATCATGTTGCATGCCGTGGTGCTCAAGAGTGCCTAAGCTACCAACTCCGTTCTGCTTGACTTCCCAGCAGGGCTGGTGATGGCAAAAGAAGGTACAAGGCCCCCATGCTCAAGGCTAGTTAGTCTTTCTGGCAGACTGTCTGTGAGTCCCTTGCACACCCAGGGGGCTAGCCCTGCTTTGGGCAGCTGGCTAATAAAGTACAGGCCACAAAACTCTCAGATGGAGCAGGGCCTGTGTATGGTGGGTGGCTGGTTTCACTTTCAGAGTGAGAGGCCTGTAGTGCACGGAAGGACAAGGCCCTTTCCTTGCAGGCTGTTTACTCAACCCTCCTTCTCGGGGTTGGGGGGGGGGGCACACTCCTCACCCCGATAGCAATGCCTCTACCCTAGACTATGCCCCAAGCCAGGGTGCTGAAGGGGAGCTGGGGGCCATGAGGGCCAAAACTGTCTCACTGGCTGACTCCACATCTCCATATATGCCATTTCCTTCCCCCTCTGCCCAGCAGTCAAACCACCAACCTGTCCAAGCCTACATAGGCATGCTGGATAAGTGGGCTCCCTGCCATGGTCCTCCTTGCCTCTTTAGGCTCACAACTGGCACAGGTGAGAGCTGGTTCCCAGCAAGAGCACCAACTCACTAGCCCCAGGTCCCTCAACCCACTAGGCCCATGTCGGTCTCACTAAGCTGTGTCCCTCAATTTACTAACCCCAGCTCTCTCATCTCACTAGGTCCAGGTCAAGCTCACTAGGCCCCTCATCACACTACGCCCCTGTGCTTTCCCAGGAACAGTCACAGTTGTGAAGCTGCCAACCACAGGGACAGGTGGTGGCTGATTTGAGTCAAACTGAACAAACCAGAAGGATGTGGAGTCCACACCAGATCTGGAGGACAGAGAGCCATACCTCAGAAGACAGGCTCTTAAGTAGCTAAAGAAGCCCTTGAGAGAGACACACACTGAAATCCATCCTCTGGCCTAGATCTCAGAGTCACTTAGCCGGTGGTTCACACTGGCTAAGTGTGAATCACGCGTCACCTCCTGGGTAGAGCAAGAGGACCTTCACCATCAGCTCTCCTAAAATGAAGGCAAGACTCCCAAAGAGACATGACCACTAGTGGAGGCCAGAGCCCCAGTGAGGCGTGAGTCATAGCAGCAAGCCCAAACCCAAGGTGCTGCTCCTGTTTCCCTTCCCCAGCCCTTACAGGAAGCCAGCTCGGGCTGGCTGATCCTGAATCCTTTTCTAGGAAAGGTGCCTTCTGCCTGGGATTTTTCCAGATACTGAGAGGGACTCCACATGCTTTGCACACCACTCCCTGAACCCCTATCACTTGGGAAAAAGCCCAAGCAGGATCGGGGCTATGCAGAAGCTCACATCCACTGATATGTGGAACTTGACCCCACTAACCCAAGACCTTGATCTCAGGGACCATGCAGAGCTCATGATTGAGCGAACAATAGCAAATCATGCTTGCTAGGCCCCAGGCTACCTTGTTCCTTGAGCTTGCTAAAGCCAGCTCATTCACAGAAGATCCTGGAAAAATGACTCCCACTGAGCTCAGGTACCATGACACAGCATGAGCCAGGAGCCCCAGATCCCCAGACTCATGGGTTTTCTCCCAGTGATCCCTGTAACAACCCTGGACTGTCAGCCATGCTGCAGACAAGGATGTGACAGGAGATGACATGCACTGAGCCCCTGCGCGCTCTGGTATGGAACACTCTTTCTGCACAAGCCCCTGCACACTCTGCTCTGCTCTTTTTGCACCTCCAGCCCCTCTATCTTATAAAAGTCAGGGGTCAGAGACCAAGTTGGGCCTGGTCTATGCAACCAAGGGCCAGAGGAGGGGCCAGGGTAAACTGGCCTTGGGCGCTCTCCTGGGGAGGATGTGGCCGAGGCTTCAGGCCTGTGGTTTCAGCCTGGAAGCCTGGCTGAAGCCACCTGCACCTTTCTTGCAGGAAGCAGGGGGTGGCATGTGTAAGGGGCAAGGCAGTGGGAGGGGGCGCAAGCGGGGTGGAGAGGCTTTGAGGTTTGTGGTTGGCCTGTGAAGGCTCACCAAGCTAGCATGGTCAGTCGAGGTGATGCTCTGTGGGCTCTCCCCACCAGGCCTTCTTCCTGGGTCTCCTTCCTCTGTCTTCTGCCCAATGCCTGTCCCTCCTCGAGGCCTAGAGCATAGACTAACCCAGGGTCTCAGAACAGCCATCTCAAAGATACAAGAAACAGCAGTATGGCTGAACCAAGCAGAGACTGTGACAGATATGAGGGCAGAAGGCCCCAGGTAGAATGTTCTAGAAGCCACAGCCCCACCAGGTTAACAGCAACTAACACTTGCTTTCCCCAACCCTTGACATTAATTCCTAACTGTGCTAAGTGTCCATGCCTAGAGTGTGTCAGAGTCTGAGAACTCAGGAGTTTAGTCTCAGCTGGGCCAGAATCCACTATTTAAAGAGATCCCAAGTGATTCATATAGATACAGAAATCCAGCCATTTAGCGCTGACAACAACCTTGCAGATAGGGCTTCTCTTGCTGCTCCTTGGATGAGGAACCCAAGGTACAAAGAGACTAATCGGCTAGCCTAAAGACCCATAGGTAGGAAGTGTCACAGCTGGGATTAGAACCAGGGCTTCAGAATACACATTTTCTTCTGAGCCACGGCACCTTTGGAATGAGAAAGCCAATGGATATTTGAGGTACCACTGGCCATGTCAGTCTGTCCAGGCTCTGTAGCCCTGACCTTGCAACTCTTTCATGGCCTTCCCGCTGTTTCTCTGGCCCCTGCTTATCAAAGCAAAGGTCTGATTGGACACATTATATGCATCAGTGATTAGCTGAGTCACCAATAATGCATTACATTAAAGAAAGAAAGAAATGTGCTTTCCCTTGGGGTCCTCGAAGCAAGAGCGAATCCAGATTCTCATTCTCTGCTTCCTGCTTCCTGTGTCTTCTGTTCTGTCTGTCTATTGTCTGAGTCTGGATCTCTGCCTGCCTGAAGGCTGTCTCATGAATCTGTTTGTTCCTGTGTCTGTCCCCGTGTGTTGTCTGTGATGTGTGGCTGTGTCTTCCATTTGTTCTGTCTGTGTGTCTGCGTGTGTGTGTCCCTCACCAAGGGCTTCACTCTGTTTTTATTGAACAACACAGAAAGCATCACATGGGGGAAGGAATGAGACACTTCAGAGAAATCCTTAACAGTTCCACAAGGGAGTAAGTCTCTGGCTCCAACTCCTCCCAACCAACCCAGACAACAAACACTACTACAAACATTGCTGCTTATCAACTAATATCTGTAAATGGATGCTTTCATCCTTTATGGTAGATTGTAGAAGGCTGCTTTCAATCAGTGTAGTTACTGCTTTCAGCAAATGATACAGGCGCATTGTTCTGGGTCGGGGCCATGAAAGAGTATATCACTTAAGGTCATAGTTATACATCAGCTTAGGTTATGAAAGTTGACTATATGGGAGAGCCATGCAAGTAAGGTTGGCTGTTGTTTAGTTCTCTTGGGGGCAGGTTAACTAAACAGCTTTGAGTATACTCACACACACACAGACACACAGTAGGCTGACAGTCTTAAGTCTTAAATGAGCTCAAGGTATATGGCTAGCCCTGGTCACAAGGTCCAGCAAAAGTTCCGGTCTCTTAGTATATAAGAGATAGTTCCATAATATTGCGTTGCCATTTGAATTATATTTTTCCTGGGTAATGAAGGAAAACCTGCCTCCAGTCAGTGAGAGACAGCTTCTGAACCCAGAGTAAAAGTGGTCACAGAAGAGGCCCAGGCTACCCTACCATCTAGGAGTCCTGAATCCACTTGTGAGGACAGACAACAGATGCAGCAGCAAGTAGCGACACTTGGAGTTTGCATGTCCCCCAAGAAGGAGGCCTGGCTTGTGGAGAGTCAGGGAGACCAGCCTGAGCTGGGAAAGCGGCGCTGACACAGCAGGTATCTGCCTGAAGCTGCTCCCAGGGCTTCCTTCTTCCCCGGAAGGACCATGCTGCTGTGAGGAGGCTGTGGTGTGTGTGTGTGTTCTCTGAAGCATCTTTCCAGCACAAATGAATCACCTACACATACCCAGCCTGCAGAGGACTGCTGCAGACAGCAGAGGGTCCCCACACTCTCAGATTTATGGAGTCCAGGCTTCTTGGAAGGCTGCCGCTGCTGCTGAGGGACCCCTCTCTGTACTGAACTGGAAGGGGTCTCTTGACTTCTGACTGCCCTGCTGGGAAGAAAGCTGCGGTTCTCATAGCCCCTTGCACAGCGTGTGTCCTAGGCCCACACAGAGAGCCTTGCGTGTTATACACAGAGCCTGTGCTTCCTGTCTGGCCCCCTACATCCTGTTGTCCCTTTTTACCCCAAATGCCCACCCGTGACACTTCTGCCTGAGGGCTTTGTACGCTAAAGGCACTGTAACTAACTCCTTTGAGAGAAACTGAGGTAAAACACAGACAGAGTGGTACCAGTAGTTGCCTCTAGAGGGCAGTGTGGGCTCCAGCCTAGTTTCCAAGCCACACCAATCAGCAAGAAGGAAGTGACCAGAACTCAAACGTCCCTGTCTACTCTGGTACCCATGCCTACCCCTGCTCCGAGTCTCCCCAGCCTTATTAACATCAATAGTTCCCTCCTTTGTTTCACTTGCCTTTTAACTCCAGTGCCTAACTGACTGTGTGCTAGTAGGTGGATCCTGGCTGTTGTGCTTCAGGTTCTCAGGTAAGGACTATAGATCCCACAGCTTTTCAAGTACCTAAAGGCAGGTGTGGGTAGGTACACAGGCTGTCCCTGCTGAAAGGAAAGAAGGAGGGATGAAGGGAAGGAAGGAAGGAAGAAAAGAAAGAAAAGAGATAACAAGAAAGAGGGAAAGATGGATAAATAGATGAACAGATGGAAAGATGGGCAGGCAGATGGATAGATGGATGGATGGATGGGTGGGTGGTAGATGGGTGGATAGGTGGATGGATGGATGGGTAGATGAGTAGGTAGGTGGATGGATGGATGGATGGATGGACAAATGAGTAGGTGAACAGACAGATGAACAGAAGAGCTCTGTGTAAGCTGAAGAGACATCTATTGATCCTTCCCTTATCTCAGGAAGATTCTGCTGATCCCTCTGGCAGCTCCAGACTGAGTCCTGTGGAACAACCAGAGTGTGAGGGACTTTCAACCTAAACAAGGAGCTCTCTTAGCACTGGGGAAGAAAACTTGGAAATTAAAATGAAGGCAACATCAGTGCAATGTCCCTTGGCCTAGGTTTTTGTGGCAGCTCTGGGAGCAAGAAATATTAAGTCCATACAACTTGACTCTAAACCTTTCAAGACTTTACATAAACTAAACAGATGAGGGGAAATAATTTTTTTTTAGGCCACATATACAATTTTGTCTTTAGAAAATGTGGTCATGTATGCAAAGTCCAAAAGATATGCCAGAGCCTGGCTGAGCTGGAGCAAACAGGCCCAGCTTCTGGAGAAAGTGATCCCAGTGACTCTGATGACCCCAATGACCTCGGTGACCTCAGTGACCCTGGTGACCCCTGTGACCCCAGTGTACTCATTCAGTGTAACAACAGGCAAAGGCCTCAAGCCTAGCTTTGCTGTGTGATCATTGGTAAGCTCTGTTGTTACTTCTGAGCCTCAGTTTCCACATCTGAGCAGGAAACATCCTGTGACCATGCCTTTCTGGATAAGATGAAGTACACTAGGTAACATCCCCATAGGCTCGTGGGATAACTGCTCTGTCCCTAGCTGGGGTTCTTGAAACTGTAAAGGCCTAGCTGGAGGAAGTAAGTCACTGGGTGCATGTCCTTGGGGCAGTGTCTTGTCCCAGGACTTCCTGTCTGTCTGTCTTTTCTCCCTCTCTCCTTCCCGCCCAGTTCCTGTCTACCATGAGATGAAGAAGCTCAGCCACACACTCCGGCTGCCGTGATGTCTTGCCTAAGTGCATGGAGCCAAGCACGCAGGACTGATTACCCCTCCCCACCCCAATAGAACCATCATGAGCTAAAATCAGTCATTTCTCTCCTTTAAGATGTTCAGCCAGATATGTTTTGTCCCAGCCATGAACAAGTAATTACCGCAGAAGGTTAGCGCCAGAAAGAGCTGATGCCGAGAGCAACCTTGGCCGTGTGGTTCTTGAGCCTCTAGAACTGCTTTGCAGGAAGAGATGGGAAGAGTTTGAGGAAGTGACCCGAAAGTCCCAAGCCACTGTAAGCAGAGTGTCACAGGGAGTCCTTGGGCAGGGGTGGGGGTGGGGAGCTTAGAATGCAGGCAGCCGCACAGGTGGAAGCTAGCGAGAAAGGCCTCATCTGCATTTTCACGAAGTCCTGACGTGGAGCTGAGTTCCAAAGCAATGAGCTGGTTAATTTGGTAGGGGGGAAGCCAAGACAGTTGGCATCTGGATGTGATACAGATATTGATGGTTTTAGCCAGGTTTACAGTAACTGGAGGCAAAGAGCAGACTTGAAAGATTTTGTTCTGTTTTTTTTTTTGTTATTGTCGTTTGTTTTTTTCAAGACAGGGTTTCTCTCTGTGTGGCCTTGGTTGTCGTGAACTTGTTTTGTAGACCAGGCTGGCCTCGAACTCACAGTGATCTGCCTGCGTCTGCCTCCTGAATGCTGGGATTAAAAGCATGAGCTACTATGCCTGGCTGACTGGAAAGATTATTAAAATATGCAGTCTAATCTGATAATGGGGATGTTTAAAGTACAGACAAGGAAGGGGTACTGGTTAAGAAAATTAGAGCCATTAAAAGAAAAACAAGTTTGGGGTTTTTTTAAGATTAACTTATTTTTTGAAATTATAATTACTTTTTCTCCCCCTTATTCCCTCCAAACACACCCATGCACCCCCACCTTGTTCTCTCTCAAATTCATGGCCTCTTTTTCTTTGTTACACACACACACACACACACACACACACACACATCCCTAAATAGATAAATACAATCTGCTTAGTCCATATAATGTAACCTGTATATACAAGATCTCAGGACTGACTCTTGATATTGGGAAAGACTCACTCTCAACATTCCCTAGTTGCCCATAGCTCTTCGTCTGAGGTTAAGGCCCCATATGCCTTTCCCTTTCTATGTTAACATGTCCATCCTTGGTGTCATCTCTGTTCAGGCCATTGTAAGCAGCCATACTGATGAGACTTCATGGGTATAGGTACTCTTAGGGTCACATCTGGGTCCTATTCCTTATCTTCTCTTTCAAGGGGTCCGTGCTGATGTGATGCCTCCTAGCCACCCCCCCCCCCCTTGCAGCCTGGACCACACCCTCTACATAGATGCCTGTGGGATTCCAGGTCTCCTTCAAGAGGAAGTGAACACAGGGATGTGCCTGCCACTCATCCAAGGAAGTCCTGCAAGGAAGTCTGGAAGCTCCTTCCTGTGTGTCAGAAGCCAAGTACGTGGGCTGGGTGGCTTTTGCCGGCTTTTTGTTGTTGTTGTTGTTACACACACACACTCCCAGGGGCTTTCTGAGGCCGGGTTGGTTTCTGCACGCTTCCTTCCCCCTCCTTCCACAATCCAGGGACTCCTCCTGGGCCATCAAGCCAGTATTCACTATACTGTTAAGCAAATACAGCTCCCACCTCAAAGGGAGGAAGAGAAAGCACGTTCTGAACCAAGTATGAGTGGTCAGAGCCCCAGGACACTGAGTCATTTTGCCCCAACTGACATGTTCCCTTTGGGTATGCGAACTTTCATAGTCACGAAGGAAAAGCCATACACCAAGGCGCTTAGAACTCGTCCTGATTGGGGGTGTAAGAATGGCAGGTTGAAGCAGAGGGCGGGGGGGGGGGGTGAGCACTGCTCTGCATCATAGGCTTTAAATGTCATCAGATGGCATTCTCAGCTTCGGACCTGGTGGAAACCATGGTCTTTTAAAGTTAACATACCCCAAGCTTTACCTGACGGTTACAAAAGTGCTATTTTAGATACAAGGGTGGCTGATAAATAGATACTAAAATTACAGACAGAACAAGGCTGGGGGGTAGCTCAGTGCCAGAGTGCACTCGCCTGGTGGTCTAATTTCATTTCTGTTGCTTCAACAACAGGCAACCTAGAGGAGGAAAGGGTATGTCTACTTGGCATACAATTCCAGGTTACAGTCCCTCACCAAGGCAGGAACTCAATGCCACCATCACATCACAGCCACAACCAAGGGCAGAGAGAAGTGGATGGTCAGTGCTGGCTGCTTGCTTGCTGCTGCTTATGTTCATCATACTCTCTTCACACTTGTACGGTCTGGGGCCCTGCTCATGAAGCAGTGGCTGCCGGCATTCAACTCGGCTCTCCCCTCAATTAACAAGAGAATCTCCCCCCCCCATAGGCCAACCTGACCTAGACAAGTCCTTCACTGAGGTGCTTCCTCTCTGGTGCTTCCAGGCTATTGTCAAGTTGGTAGTTAAAAGTAGCGTGCATTATTAGGTCCTGAGCTTGAGCCCCAGCACCATGAAAGAAAGGAAGAAAGTGAAAGAGAGAGGGAGGGAAGGACGGAAGGGAAAGGCGAAGGGAGGGAAGGAAGGGACCTTGGGCCAGACACCTGTCTTTGCAGAGCAGCATATGGTCTGGAAGAGATGGGGTGGGAAGGAGATAGCAGATATGAGGTCTGAGTAATTTTTTGAGGGGTGTCAGGACGTGATCAATGCCGCAAGAACACTGTCTGGTGGAAGGGAAGCACATGGTCAGAATGGGCTTAGTGGGTAGTGTGAGAAGGAAGGCGGGCCCCCTGGCAGGACAGGAAGGCAGGAGAAGATGTGGGGTGCCTCCTCAGTGTGAGAACCCATTTCTAGCTCTCTGAATGGTCCTCAAGTCTCCCAGCCTATCCTGACACCCACACTATGAGCCTTGAAAAGGGCCCCCTCAAAAGCATTTACAGGGGTTTTTTTTAGACCAACCCTACAGAACAGAATGGCACTTGAACCTGCTTCCTACCCTTCCTTCAAAAAAAAAAAAATTCCTATTCATCCTTCAAGACCCAAATACGAAGGGGAAAGCTGGTTGTTCCCATCTTTAGTGACCTACTCGTGTACCGCACTCAAACTTAGTTTACAGTCCCGGTGCCTTCCCCGGACCTGAAATTTGCAATGGGGTCTGACCCTCCTCCAATATTTTGGAAAACCCAAAGTCTCTTCTGGGAGAGTCCTAGCTAATGGTAGCAGAATAGACATGATCTGTTGTCCTTCCGATGCCCCTTGTCAGGTGGCATTACATCTGTGGGGGAGGAGGACGACAGGGTACTACCAATTAAGTTTATTTCAGCCTAACCTTATTTCAGCAGGAGTGAGAGCAGTCAACTCCTGTTAGCTCAAGAGGAGGGGGGAAAAGTCTTGTTGGAAATGAGGGGGCAGAAGGGGCAGGCCCGGGACCTTTGCCTGAGCAGCAGTTCCTAGCCTCCCTGCCTACAGCTCTACCTGTCCTTCCTCTCAGCCTGCTAGGTGCCCGCAGCAGGATTCCAGCTGGCCCCGTTAGCCTTGAGGCCTCTTTTAGAATCACCAGCCTTACCCTGTCCTCTGCTGCTCACACCATCCAGCTGCCCTCTGAGGAAGGACAGCTAAAATCCCCCGGATGCTCGGCTGAGAGGCCTAAGGAGGGTCCCGGCCATGTGCCTCTTCCCGGTGGCTTAAAATTCCTCTAACATTGCTCAGGGAAGGACGTGTCCGCAGACGCTGCTGTCTTATGTGCGTGGTTGATGCCATTTAAAGGAAAAAGGGCTTCTTTCGGGTAATGGTGAGGAAGCATCGGTGAAGGGCCAAAGGTCATGGTAGCAGGAGCGCATGGAAGGGGCTGCTTATACCACAGGAAGAAAAGGAGAGCAGGGAACGTGACCAGAAACACAGGTCATGTATCACCTTCAAAGGCCCACCCTTAATGACCCACTTCTGCCAACTTGTCCTCGTCCTACAGGCCCCACAGCCTCAGAGAGCAGCGCCACCCCATGGGGAACAGGCTTGTAAAACTTGAGCCTGTGGGGGCTGGCTCAGTGTCAAACCTAAACAGCTGCCAGCCAGACTCCTCCCTCCCTGCCTTGACCTCAAATGCCCCGGAAGTAATCTGTGGTTTCCTTTGCTTGTCTCCAGCCTTTCTGAGTTCCTTGCTCCTGCCAGCCCTCCACACCGGCTGCTACCTTCATCCCTTGTTTGAAGGCTGCTTCAGGGACCCACATAGCATCCCCTGCTACAGACCAAAGGCCACCAGAGGAAACACCTTGGTTTTTGCACACTGCTGGGCCCCAGTGGCATCACAGTGGGACCCTGGGACAGGTGTAAACTGTGGCTGCAAACTCAGTGAGCAGCACGTTTCAGGGGGAGGGAGCAGACCCGTCTGTGGCTTCATGGTGGCTTCCTCTGTAGAATGACTGTAATGACGCATGTGCTTCAGAAGAAAGTTCCACGGAGGGCCTCCCCAGGCTCTGCGCTTGACTTCAACCCTTTCAGCAGCCCCTCATGTAGATCCTGTTGTACAGATGGGGAAACTGAGGAACAGAGGGCTCAGGAAATAACTATCAAGTTCTCAGGCTTAAACCAGGACAGAGCCTCAGCAATATTATCTTAACCAGAGGGGTGCATGCGTGCGTGCCTGCGTGCGTGCCTGTGTGTGTGTGTGTGTATGTTGGGCTAACTGCACCGATGCTTAGTTCTGCTGGGAAGGGTCAGGGGCTCCATGGCTGGGACATTGCTCCTACTAAAGCTAAACTCAGGAAAGCATCTCTCGGACCCCACCCTTCAGTGAGACTCTCATTTTTTTGGAGGTGTCCCAACTTGCCCCTTGGGGTTCAGAGGTAAATTGTAGCTCTACAATCCTATCCTCCAATCCCTGAGGTTGGATTAAGTCATGTGACCACTCCTGGCCAATGAGAAGTGAGGAGCTGCTGCTGGCCTGACAGCTGGCCTTTTCTGTCCCTGGCCTTTGTCGTGCCTGGGTGTGGGTGAGGCACACGGGGGACAGTCCCTAGCCCTTGGTGTGGCCATGGAGCCGCCCTGTCCCTCAACTCAAGGTTATTTTTGTTTTCTCTGCCTTGTGCTTGCTGCACCCCAACAATATGCAGCAAAAAGCAGAGGGAAAAAAGGGAAGTCTTTGCACATGCTCAGATTTTACCCAGGCTGGGCCCAAGGTTTGAAGGGGAACGATGCAATGAGCAACCTCACAACGTCTCTCCCACCCCCAACACACACACACACACACACCTTGCTTATAAGACTCAAGAGACAGTATCCCTCTTCCTGAACAAGGCCCCAGGAGGGTAGTCGGAAATGCAGGAAGGTAATAGCAGCACAGTTTCCCAGGCCGCGGAGGCCTGGTTCAGACTGCCTTCCAAGGATAGGCCGGTGTACAGAGAAGCCCTAGGCGACCAGAAACCGTGGGCAGCCGGTCGGGGAGTGATTGCAGCCTGGAACAAATATCGGTAGGATCCTGCTTGGACAGACCTCGCACTAAAAACTACTTGAGGGGCCGGGGAAAGGCAGTGGGGGAAGGCAGGAGGCCAACATGGACGGCAGAGCTGCATTCCTCAATTTCAGCGATAAAAGCCGTCTTAGGAATGAAGCTTGGTCAGAGAAAGACAGGCCTGTTCTGTCCCTGGGAGAATCTGTTTGCCCATTCTTTCCTCTGATTAGCAGTCTCTGGGAAAAGGTCAGCCACCTACAGGCACACCTACAGGACCTGCATCTGTCCCCACCCCATCCTGCCTATGACCCGCCAGAGGGGTCGGCTCCTTCCTCAGTGTGACTGTGGACTTCACCTGAGGCCTTCCTGCTGCCCTGCTCAGTCCTATGAACTCTTGACTTGTGTCCTGGAAATTTCTCTTTCCTCTCTGGCTCCCTCCGCGTGCCCCACCCCATAATGTCCTCCCCATCTGCTTTCTGTTCCTGGTGAGTGTCTCTGGCCCTCCCGGGCCCTGCAATGGTACACGTGGCAGCACAAGCCCCCACAGTGAGCAGGAGATTCAGCAAAGTCATTCATCCCACGGGCATATGCTCTTCAGTCAGTGGGAACCCCCCGCCACAATTGTGTGGACATGATAGGAGGGAAGCCAAGAACCAGCCCAGGCCCCATGGCAGAGAACCCTGAGGTGATGGACTCTGACAGAGTGGATCAAAAGGGGGAAGGAGCCCAGCTCAGAGGCCCAAGCCTGGTTCCAGAGCTCACAGGAGCTGGCACGCATGTTCACCACTTCTCTGAAACTACTCACATATGCTTTGCATTTTCTGGAGCAATTGGCCCTCATTTCATGAGTCTGGCCATCGTGGGCCCTCACTAAGTTCTGGTGTTCTGCCACCATTCCCATGTGTACCTTGTTGGGTCAAAGTCGCCAGGAGGGTAAGAAAGAAGGTTTGGCGTCAGATGTTACAAAGACAAGGTGGGCTCCAAAAAGGCTAAACAAATTACCCAGCAGCCTCCGCCCTTCCAGCTAAACGAGAGACTGTCCTTCGCAGAGCCAGGACAGAAAGCCACCGGGTGTCTTAGACAAAAGTCTTTAGGAATGGAGAAACCTGATGGGCAGGGGCTTTGTCTGGGCTGGGCTGGCACCTGCCTGTTTTGCACCCTCTGCTTCCAAATCTCTCATCTTCAAAAGTACAGGGAAAACTTGCTCTCCTCGTGGCATTTGGCATTCCCACGTCTGCCCTGGACCACAGTGCCTCCACCCTCTAAAAGGCCCCAGCACCGAGGTCAACCCCAGGCCAGTCACACCGCAACTCTCTTGTGCACAGCGCCATTCTGTTTACCGGTTCTCTGTCTCTCTCTGCTTTCTTTTTATTTTGTTCAGATAGTATCTATGTAGCCCTGGCTAGCCTTGAACTCTCTATATAGACCAGGCTAGCCTTCAACCACAGAGAGTTCCCTGCTTCTGCCAAGTGCTGGGGTTAAAGGCATGTGCCACTGTGCCCAGCTCTCTCGGCATTTACAAACACAGATCTTGTCTCCACAACCCTGGCTTGGCGGCCTCCGATTTTATGAAGCCCCAGCCCAAGCCCCAACATGCCTTGTCTGTTTGGAAAGTCTCTGTCACCAGGGTCTGGGGACTCCCTACACCCACTGAGGCAGGAACACTGAGTGTGAACACTGTCGGAGGCAATCTCATGGCAACCTCTGGGAGGAAGTGTATGTGACAGGAGGGTGAGGTGGGGTGCTGGTCTCAGTACCCTTAACTGGCAGCACCTAGAAATGTCTGCAGCTTTGGCTTTAGTGTGCAGATTCTGCAGGTGCCTGGCACGAAGTTCGCAGAGCTTCAGTCAGCCAACCAGCTGACCACAAATCCTGTCAACATGCAAGACAGCAGATCTGGGCCTTCTCCATGTTAGAGTGTGTGGCAGCAGGCAAGGAGAGCGGAGGCAGGGATCACTTCAACAGTACAGGCAAGGGACTGTGCCAGTCAGTATGGCCACCCCTGACAGCGTATGGTCTGGGAGGCACAATGAGTATTTTCCAGCCGTTTAATCTTTATAAGTATGAGATAAAGGTGTGGGACTCTGAGGTCCCTGACATAGGTGAGGTGCTGTGGTTGGTATGTGGTGAATGTCAACTTGGCAGGATGTAGGATCCCCTGAGGCAAGTGTCTGGGCATGCCTGTGGACTTGTTTCTAGACTAAGTCAGTTAAGGTGGAAGTGCGCCCCTCACCTGCGGGTGGTGCCATTCGGTGGCCGAGGTCCAGGGCTGGATAAAAGGGAGAGAGCAAGTCGGGCAACAGACCTCATCTCTCTGCTTCCTGGCTGCCGATGTCATGTGACCAGCTGCCTCATGCCCTGGCTGCCATGTCATCCACACACGGTAGACTGCACCCTCAAGCCAAAATAAACACTTTCTTCCTTGAGTTGCTCTTGTCCACGGTAGCTAACACAGTTGGTGTGTCACTTGGAAGTATCCTGCTATGAGAAGCCACAGTGCAGATGGAAAGAGATGGCCCAAGATAGAACATGGCAGCTGCCAGGCCACATGCCACCTAATCCTGAAGCCCCACTCCCACCCCCATGGGGTAAACCATTGCCACCTCCATTTTGCAGGCAGTGACGTGACGTTGAGCCTCAGAGACCATGGAGACTTGCCCGGATCCCAGCTAACTCCGTGAGACCCCAGGACTCTGCTGAGTGAGTGACTGGCTAGAGGAAGGTTTCTTTGCAGGCAGGGAACACCGGGTGAAGGCCTTAGCAAGGCCTTGTTTCGGTGGAGCCCTGGATCTGGGTCCCAGCAGGCCCAGGGCAGCTAGCTTCTAAGGCAGGAGAAGTGGGTAGAGCAAAAAGTACCAGACCGAATTGCCAAGAGAATCCAGTATCTTTTATTCACACTGGCCAAGCAGGCAAGGGCAGTCGGGCTGAGGGTGGTTTTAGAGAACCAGCCTTCACAGCACATGGTGGGCCTCTGTCACCATGGCTCCCTTGGCTGTAAGCACCAGAGATGCCCCCCAGGGCCAGGCCTGCCCTGGTTCTGCAGAAGCACCAATGGACGGAGGCCACCTTCCCCTGAGAAGCTCTGGCAGCCTCCAGCGGAAGAGGGAAAGGTTAGAGGGTCACCAGGCCGAACGCCTGGGAAAGGCACGGCGGTGGCGGTGTCCCTGCTTTCCCCCAGGGCCTGTCTTGGCAGCATGGCTCAGAGAGGGCTCCCCCCACCCCGGGTTAACCTGAATGTCGCTGGCTTCAGTCCCCAGACCTGCTTTGGGCTGAAACCTGCCACCTCTGTCCTGCCTGACTTGCCCACAACGTCTGCAAGGGCAATACAGGTGGCAGAGGCTCTGAAATGGGAGCCGCCATGTTGGGGGGCGGGGGTGGGGGTGG
>CM053752.1:21893253-21921735 GCA_028658305.1 Pachyuromys duprasi | reverse complement strand
CTGGGTCTCTTCCCAGCCAAGACTGTATCCCTATGTTTGCTTTAATGCTGGGCACTGGGCAAGAAGGCGGAGAATGAAGAAGGAACATCATCCCCACCGCCAGGACCCGTGCCACCTTGGAAGCAGTGAAGAAGGGCCCACAATGCCCAAGAACCCAGTCTAGGGGAGCACCCAGTACGTGCTCAAGTCTTTGTCCCCACTTCTGGGCTTTTCTAAGGCCTGGGACAAAGTGAGCATTCAGCACTTTGATGAATGCATAAGTGAACAGGAGCTGGAAAAAAAAAAAAAGCAGGGAGGGAAAAGGGAGATGAGGGGAAAGCCCAGGGTAAGGAGAAAACCTGAGGGTACAGGAAGAATACTTGAGTTTGGAGGGCGGAGGGTGATTCCAGAATGTTTGGGAAGTCCCTAGAATACTGGGAACATTCCAGAGAGCACAATTCCTCAAGTATGATCCATCCACCAAGTAGCATCAACGTTACTGAGGAAAACAGCTAGAAATGTAGACTCCTGGGCCTGCCCCAAATGGCAAGCCAAAAGTCTATCAGGGAATAAGGTCCCCAGGGATGGACAGCACACCAGGATGGGTGTGAGGAGAGCCACTCTAAAGGCTGGCAAAGCTCTGAAAGACCTAAGCCCCAAAGCCTCTGGAAATGAAGCAAAGAGAGGAGGGGATGGAGACAGACTACAGATCACGATGAAGCTAAGCAATGGAGAGCATCAGCCCCAGGCCCCCCCGCCCTAGCCAGCAAGCCCTCCAACAAGCTGCCCAGCTGTGCAGGTGGCCAGGGAAGCTCAGCTGTCCTCTGCCTTGATGAGGTGGCCGCTGAAGGTGATGTAGGTGTCCACGTCGTCGCTGTAGATGGCGTTCTCCCGCTCGCGCTTGAAGAGCCGCACCCACACACGGTCACCGGGCACCAGCGGGAGCATCACGCTCTGGCTCTGCATGATGCTGCGCTCGCTGGGCTGCGTGTACAGGATCACGGCGGCCTGGTCGTTGTGGACGATGTGCACGTAGGTCTCCTTGTGATTCCAGCTGTGCACGTTGAGGCTGAAGAAGTAGAGGCCTCGCAGGGGAGCCACGAAGCGGCCGGTGGCCATGTCGAAGTGGCCGTCTGTGTTCACGAAGACCCTGTCGAAGCGCAGGGGGAGGAAGTCCTCGCTGCTGTGCAAGGCTGTCTTACGGCCCACCGAGAAGGCCGAGTAGTGTGCCTGGCATGGGCTGCCAGGGCTACCTGCCTGCCCCTTGTCGCCCTTGACACCCTGAGCGCCACGGTCCCCTCGGGTACCGTTCTTGCCTGGTTTCCCTGGTGTTCCCGAAGGGCCTCTGGCTCCTTTGTCACCTGTGAGGACATGGAGGGGAGGAGTCAGTTCAGGCACTCTGGCCTATGCCAAGCACTAATTTCTGGAAGCCACTGCCCTCGCCTGAGCCCAGAAATGGAGCTGGTGTTTATTAGGCACCTACTGCATGCCAGGCGTCACCACCCCCAAACATCCCTCTGCAGAAGTAAAACTGTGGCCATTTCCAAGACCTGGAATGCAATCCAGGGTCCCCTTCCTGGCAAGGTGGGCATGGATGGCAGGTTTCTGGGGAGCTGCCCTGCCTAGGCCAGCAGGGAGGTAGAACAAGGTAAGACATACTTACACTTCTAGTTAGAGAAGGAAACTGCCTTGGCCATGACCTGGGGTTTGGGGGTGAGGGGTCTTGGGTCTCTAGCGTGTACCCACTTCACAGTTGCATGTGAGTTCTCACTTGGCAGGACCTCCACTCAGCAATGGCCCAGTCCATCTCCACACTCCCTGGAAATGGTGACCTTCAACCTAGTCACTTCCCCAGCCCTAGCTCCAAGCTGAACTTGAACACCGACAAAACACCTCCCTCTAACAAACACACCCAGGGTGTGCTGAAGGGGCCTACACCTGGTGTGCGCTGAAGGGGCCTACACCTGGTGTGCGCTGAAGGGGCCTGACGCTACATATTTGCCTGGTGAGACTGTGCACTTTCTCAGGTCCCCTTGTCCACGGTGGTGGTGAAGTCAGCGGAGGGTAGAGAGAAAGGGAGGCACAGGCCTTTGAAGACAGGCCAAAGGAAAGTGGGGTGGGTGCGTCCACAGCTGTGGCCTGGTTCAACAGGGGCCACCTCCTGGCAGAAACAGCTCACTGAGTACAGAGGGCACTTGAAGACCCGCTGTACCCCGCCAAAGGCCAAGGCTGCTGTGAGGAGGGGACTGCTTTCCTTCTACACACAAGTTGGCAGATTTAGAGAGAGGCCAGCCTGACCCACAAGGCAAAGGGTTTAGACCCAGGGCTCCTTGTGCCACCAAGAACGGTCCACTTCTGACAGCCTATTCAAGGGCAACATAGGGCTTTAGAGGGACAGCCACAGAGAAGGGCCACCAGGCCCGGGCCACCTCCAGAGTCTAAGCTTCCTGAAGTTGAACTGAGTGAGGTTCAGGAACCATGAAGGTTCCTCACACCCAGGCGATTAGAATGAGTGGGAGTCTCGGGTGTTGGCTGGCTCTCAGAGGAGAGTGTCCTGCTCTGTCTCTGACATGGAGGTGACTTCAGGAGAGTCCCTCCTCTACAGGCGCTAAGTTTCCCTATCTACAGGTAAGAGAAATAAACCAGGGCACGTCCTAGCTATTTTGCGTGTGCAAAATGAAGGCAGGCAAGGCCCAGGCAAGGCCTGTCCTGCTTTCTTCTGTCCCTTCCTCCTTCCTTCACTCCCTCCCTCCCTATCCCATACTGGTTCTGCCCACAGTTTGCCCAGAGTGGGAACTTACCCTTCAGGATGGTAATGTTGATGTAGGGCCTGACCTCAGGCATGACATAGGGGAAGGGAAGCGAAGCAGAGGCACGGACAGTGTCAGCAGAGGACAGGGGGTCCTCAGGGTCACAGCATCGCTGACAGCCTTTGGGGAGATTGGAGGCCACAGATTCCCCAAAGGTGGGCTCCTCTGTGGGGACCCCAAACACAAGAGGAAGCAGCAGGAGTACAGCCCAGAGGGAACCCACGCTGGCTGTCCCCATGATGACCTGAAAGGAGAGACAGACACATTTGACTCGGTGTTTCTGGCATGTCCGTACCCAGTGATAACACTCTCCTGTAGCCAGGGCACACTAAGCATTGCTAGGGGAGCAGCAGTAGGGCCTCCTGCAGCAGGCAGGTCAGGGACCACCTGGAAGCAAGCCTGGGGGGCACCAGACTGGCCACTGAGCCTCCTGGGAAGCAGGCCGCCCCTGTAGAGCCCGTCAGATGGCACAGACCAGGCTCCCAGACCTCCCGTGGGGCACCAAAGAAGATGCCAGAGGTCCCCACGGCTAAGACAGAGAATGCTCTCATCTCTAAAGGCTGTCTACGGACCGTGGCTCCCACCACGCACCAGTGGTTGCAGCAGGAGCTAGGGTCCCTGAGACCAAGGCATTGGATCCTGCAGGCCCCGTCTGTGCGGAAACAGGAGCTCCCCTTCTTGAAGAATAAGCCAGAGATGTCCCCACTGGAACAACACAAGGCTGAGGATGTGCCGCTTTAGCAGGGCTCACCTTTCTGGCACCCTCTGAGCAGTCAGCAACCCATCCTTGCCCAAAAGTCCCCCCACCCCCACCGCCTCCAGAGAAAGCTCAGCATTAAGACATTGGAAGGTGATTGTGTCAATCACGACAAGCCTACCAGTCGGACACTAAGGTGGTAAATTGAAGTTAAGGTGGGGAGGGGAAAGAACCAAAAACAACAGGAATTCAAAAGGATCTGAATTGGAAAGGTTCCTTCTTGGGTCTTGAACATAAAGGGGTCCAAAGTTTCCAGAGCGGGGCAGGAAGTAGGCCGGACAGTAGAGAAGGAGCCTGGATGGGTGGGCAGGAAGCCCACAGCGGGCCTTTGAGGTGATGACAGGCTTGGGGGCTGGTGCCACCTGATTATCACAGATCAGAAACTGTTATTGAAACCAGACTGGTTTTTACACCTCTGGCGTCTCTTTGTTTATTTCCTTTTCGTTCCTCTTTAACATTTAGTACAATTCAAAAATATTTTTCTGTGGTTAATACAGGCTGAGAAGGTTAAAATGATTACTTCTAGAAAAAAGGCTGTGAAAAGGGGCCAGGTGTTAAAGGGACAGAAGCTCTGGGTCTTCTCCCCAGGAGTAGTGACAGGAGGCATCTTCAGAGACACCCCCTTTCTGGGATGATCCTGTCTACACTGCTGGGACTTGATGGTTCTGCACCACGGGCAAGCAAACCTCTCAGAGACCAACTCCAGGTGGCAGCAATGCCCCTCCCCCCCTTTATTCTGGCCACAGATATGTCCAACCTTGGGGGGGGCATCTGAATAATTCATAGGAATATGGCCTAGTGCTGTGGCTGGGCCCCTCTGGTCTTCATGCTCCTTCATTTCCACTTACAAGAGGCTAGCATGTCTTCCTTGCCAGGTTACATAGACAACTTACCCTCGGGGAACCTGCCTAGCTTGTCAGAGACTTCAAAGAGTCCATCCTTCCCCGGCCTGTAAAGACAGCACCATGGTGTCCATGGCCTGAAAGGCACAGAACTTCCCCCTGGAGAGTCAGCGCGGTTTGGAGACATTTCTGTTTCCTATTGGTCCGGCCCCTTGGGAGCCGGAGGCTCAGCGACAGAAGAGGGAGGGGGGGGGCCTAGGGGCAGGAAGCAGGAAACAGGGCTCTCTCCTTGGAAGTGATACTAACCACAGCTGGGATCCCTGGTTGGCTCCTGGGAGGGGGGCCAGGCAGGACTAAGTGTGGGGGATCACACCACCCACAGAGTGGTCTTGAGGGTCCCCACCACCTCTACTAAAAAGCCAGAGCCTCCTGCGGGGTGGCTGGGTTACCACTGTCATCATCCAGAGGGGCAGGGCTGGGCTAAGTGGCTGGGGGAGATGGAATCCCTGGTGGGGCAAGGAAAAGGCAGAAGCAGTGCAGGGTGGAAGTGGAGAACCTCCAACCGGCTAGCTGGACCAGAGGGAAAGAGCTAGGTGCTTGCCAGAAAGAAGAGAACAGAGGAATCTCAGACTCGGACCCCGGACCCCGGACCCCGGACCCCAGCCCAGACAGAAGCAGAGGGGCCTTCAGCCACTCACCCTCGTCCTGCAGCCTCAAGCTCAACTCACAGACCCCGGGGCGGCCTCTGTCTCCTTAGCCCATGTCTGTGATAATAACTTGTTGCTGGCCCGACCCCCAAGCCTACGACTGAGCTGGGAGGGCGGAGGGAGGGAGGGAGGAGAGAGCATGCTGAGCTGGCTTCCCATTCCCCTCCTCCTGCTCCCGCCCCTCCAGCCTGAGGCTCTGCCTGGGAGATAGAGGGTGTTTGGAGCTTTAACTTACTTGGGCATCTGTGGCCCAGGGCCAGCTATGGAACATCGTTTGAGTCAAAATGCCCCGAGAGTTAGAAAGGATCAGGGTCAAGAGCCTAGAAATACTTGGCATTGAAATCAGCAGGAGAGGGGGCAGGGCCTCTCCATTACTCAGGAAAAGGGAGGCAGCCTTTGGGAACTCCTGCAACCCAGGTCCAGTCACAGCCCAAGAGCCATCTGCCAAGAGCTACAGAGACAGAGAGAGTGGCGTAAGGGCACTGGTACCTGTCCTCCATAGGCATAAATCCTGGTCCTAATACCCAGTAGCCAGCAACACAGTCAGTTACCACCTCTCCTAATCTAGGTGGTCTAGATCCTGGGCCTCCCCATCCCCCACAGGTGCTGGACCAAGAGTGGTTTCATCCTCCACCTGGAATTCTCCCTTCACTGAGTCAACCTCTGGCCTCCTAAAGCCCCATCCTCACAGAAGTTACCCCCCAAGGTTTGGGGGTAGGCAAGAGTGTGTGCCCGTGGGTAGAGCCCTGCCTCAGTGTCCTTCTGGGCAGACTGGGGACTGTTTTTCCAAGTTCACCACCTTGGCTCCTAGCCCTGGTTTTCTGGGACCTGAGACCCTGTGCAATGGGTGACAAATGTCCCTCATTCCCCCCGCCCCGTTCATTTCAGTTTTGCTGAGCACCCCAGCCTGAGCTAGGCTTCACCTTTCTCTGAGGACCTTGGTCCTCGAAAGTTACTGAGAACACCCATTGTTTCCCCCAGAAACCTCTCTCCGGCCTGGGGAGAGCAAGCAAGTTAGCAGCTGGAGGGCCTTGGCAGTGGCACTGCCCTCCAGCCCACCACTTCTGGGATAGGTTTAGGCCTGGCACTTTCTGGCCCCACTAAACAGCTAATAAAATAGTACACCAGCCCTCACACTTCAGGGCTTGACAGGGCTGTGTCTGGATTCAGACTTCCTGAGTAAGCAGACAACCCAACAGCAGCGCTAGGCCTGGAAGGAGCCTCGGGGATGATCTAATCCCATCCCTTAATCAGGGACATCGTGGCCCAGAGAGATCAAGACTTTGGGACAAGGTCACATAGCAGAGTGGAGTCCAAGTTGGGAGGACGCCAGCCTCTTCCAGCCTGGTGCTCCCTCCCAAAATTACTTGGAGTCCTCAGGTCCAGCCAGGAGTACTGGGGGAGCCCAGAAGAAAGCAAACAGAGGGACGATAGCCATATAGGGACCACCAGCAGGCCCACACTGGCATGGCCTCTGTGTGGCCCTGCCTGAGCGGCATTCCTGGGGCACGGAGCCAGGCCTGCAGAGAGGCTACCCGCTTCAAGCTGCAGCTACCAGGGCAAAGCCTGACTCAGCCCTGGGGGTGGAGACAGGACCAGGCAGTCTCAAATCTCTGGTGCAGAGAGTACACTTGCACCCCACTTTCAGGGCAAGGCTGTTCACTCCTCAATAGAGCAGGAGGCTCCCGGCCACTGACCTCAGCCACGAGGATGTCCCAGGCAGAGTCAGGCAGATTTGAGACAGAGGTCTAGCCCTGAGGTAGACGGACAGATTTGGATTATGGCGCTGTTCCATGTCCTCCTTCTAGCTGTGTGACAGTGGGTAAATTTCCTTACTTCCCTAAGTCGTTTTTGTTGTTGTTGTTTGTTTTTTTTTGGAGGGGGAAGGGGATCGGTGCTTGGAAGCAGGGTTTCTCTGTATAGCCCTGGCTATCCTGGAGTTTAGTATGTAGACCAGGCTGGCCTCAAACTCACAAAGATCTCCCTTCCTCTGCCGGGATTAAAGGCATGTGCCACCACCACCAGACACTTCTCTGAGTCTTAATGACCCGGGGCCAGACGGCTTGAAGACTCCAGGATTGTATGAGTGTCTGGGAACAGCCAGTCAAAGGGAGCTTTCTCCTGGCCTGTATGATGAGGCGGGCACGCACTTTCCTCAGCACACCCGCCCTGCCAGGAGGTACCCCGGGGGCCCATGATGTCCTCTACAGTCTTTCATAAACCTCTTTAAGGGACACAGAAAGCCCAAACCAGGTCACCAAGGCCAGAGTCCCACAGTGTGGGTGTTTCTCTGATCACTCCCGCCCTTCTCACTTTCAGGAGCCAAGTGACTTAATGACGCCAGAAGTCAGCCCTGTAAATTGTGAATGGTAATTCACAGTCGTAGTTCAAGGTTACTGAACAAATGGAGAGGAAGGCGCCACCTTCCGGACAGCCGTCGGCTCGCGGCCCGGTTCAAGAGTGAGGAGCAGAATTTATTCCTCCCAACCTGTGCACTCCAAAAAGTGGCCAGGGTTCCTCTGCCATACAGTCCCACAAGGACAGCTCCAAATGGACTCTGCTGAGTCTCCCTCTAGCGACCCAGGATAGACGCTCCAGGCCCAGTCAGAAAAGGCAAGAACCGGGGTTTAAGGTCCACAACATGGAAGCCGAGACGAGCATATCCGAAAAGGGCCGAATCGAGCCGAGTCCCTCAGAGCAAAGCCGAACAGAGCTAAATACCGCCGAATACGGCCGACTATAGACGAACAGAACCGATTTTTTTCCGAACCTAAACAAACAGAGTCGGATCCCGCCGGGTGGTAGCCGACTGTGGCCGAAAAAAGCCGAATCTGGGAGAAGGGGGGGAGCCGGTGCGCTGAGGTCCAGCGGCGCCCCCTGGTGGACACATAAAGAACTGGGCTGACCTGAGCGGCAGTCATCGAGTCACCTTGCAGGCCTATGACAGTCCTGTGGGGTACACTTCAGGAATGAGGAAACTGAGGCCCTGCCAGGGCCCGAAGCTAGCTCACGGGGATTCTGAGCTAGGAAGTGAATGACCTGGGGTTCCCCTGTGTGTGTGGCCAAGAACACCCCTGCCTCTACCCACATGTAGGTCGGGTTGTGTTTGTTTCTTAGGGCCAGAGCCTGCAGAGACCTCCCGTGCAGAGAGCTGACGGAGCTCAGGCAACAACCACAGCCTCACAGATGGAGAAATTAAGCAGGCTCCGGAGGTGTTGACCAAGGGCGGTGGGGCAGCAGTTCCCATGAGCAAATATTGACACATTTCCTGGCCATTAAAGCAGATAGCCAGACTGAAAGAGGACATTCTGTCCCTTCTCTGCAAAGTCCTGAAACCTCCTGCCCCCACCCCAGGCCCTCGAGTTTCCCCTCGTGAAACAAAATGGTAGTGGAGGATGTGGCCACGATCCCAGGTCTCTGGGTCCCTATGGGAGATGAAGTATGGCTGGGTACCCCTTGGGGCCAGTGAGAAAGACAAGGCGCCCGTACACACCCCCGATCCACCCACATGCTACCGCACCCTGGAGTGCCTTTCCAGGGCTGCAGGGCTTGGGGCGCTGGGCCTCTGGGAAGCCACTGAGGCCCTGTGGCCTGATTATCTCCTCTGCTACATACATTTCCCAGGGGTGTTGTGTGCCACCAGGGAGCTAGCACCAGTAGTTTCAGAGCGCCCAAGTCTCAGCATCACTCTATCCACAGCTCTGGGGAGACTGAGGCAGGAGGGTGGCCCTGGTCCAGGGCTGGGAAAGCAGTGTTCTCTCTTGGTCTTCTCTCTGGCCTTGACATTGGGCAACAACTGTGACATTCCAGGCCTCACCAGAAGGCCTCGAACCTTCTGGTCCTGTGGGCACCAGGCACTGGCCTAAGCTCTGCAAAAGCAATTCCTTGGCCCGGTGAGGCATGGAAAGGTTAATCGACTGGCTCAACGTCAGACAGCTGGTGCACGGATTGGGACTTAACCACAGTGTCTACACACTGACGCTCTCTGCTATCCCTTCCTTGGCTCCTAAGCAAACCATCTGTTTTCTGGGTTCAGCCTCTGGAACTTAACAGTGCCCACTCATCATGTGTTCCATGAGGGAGGAGCAGGTTGGTTTGATAGATCTTCTATGGACCAGGGAGGGAGGTAGCCTCCAACACCATATGGCAAATGGTCAGTGGTCCTAACCAGTGCCACAGCTGGAAGCTTCAGAAACAAGAGACTGCGGTGCCGCCAGGAGTAGTGGTGTGTGCCTGTGATCACAGCAGCCAGGAGGCTGAGGCAGGGCAGTTTTGAGGTCCACGCACTGCAGAGTGAGATGGTGCCTCGGAAAGGAGAAAACACGGGCTGGTGGGATGGCTTAGTTGGTAAAGGGCCCGCCTTGCAAGTGTGAGGGCTTGAGTTTGGATCCCAGGTACCTACATTAAAAGGCAGCTCGCCGCCACATGGATCTGTAGCCCTAGCTCTGGGTTCAGAGAGAGAGCCTGTCTCAAAAGATAAACAGAGAGATTGGAAACACACACACACACACACACACACACACACAGAAGCATAAGCAGACCCAGTTCTGGAATGCAGTGCAGGAGCAAGGCATCAGACCGGTAGCTTTTCTAGGAACGATAGGTCTGTTCCAAGCCTCCTCCTGGCTTTCAGGAGTTTGCGGGCACTCTCAGAAGCCCTGGGCTTGGAGAAGCGTCACCCTGATCTTCGAGGGGCCTGGGTTTTTAAGGCTGGATCTCCCTTTGTACTACAAAATGGCCTTGAACTACAAACAGCGCTCAGCCTCCCAAGTGCTAGAGTCATGGGTGTGTGCCTCCCCACCCATCACCCCGATCTTGACCTCGACGCCATTCTTGTTGAGTCCCTGTCCAAATGTCTTTCCCCGGGGACACACACTGTATTGAGTCTACCCTACTTAAGAGTGACTTCTCTTCCCACTTACATCTGCAGTGACCTTGTTTCCAAGAGAAAGGAGACAGAGGTTAAGATTTCAGTGTGGGAGGGACAACAGTCCAGCGCCTAGTCCAGCAAACTCTCCAGGACACCAGGACTTCACAGCCTCTCCCTCAGCATGGAACTTCACCCTCTCATGACCTCGCTGGCTGCACTGCCTACCCGTAGATCCTGACCACACACCAGCCCCTATACCTGGCACACTCAGACTCTAGCACCTGCCCCCATGAATGCCCACTATATTCTCCCAGCACAGGCATGAATTCTTCTTTACCACTGCCCCCAGAGAGGAGCGATTCACAAATGGCCGCCTAGGAATGTCCAGATGCAAGAACCATACCCAGTCACCTTTCCTCCAGGACATCCCAGTATGGGGCAGGGTGCTGGTACACAGCTGGCCCTCAGGGAGGTCTCTGCTAACTAAGCGATCTATGTCCAGAGAACTGAAAAAATGTCACACAGTAGGTCCACAGTAAAATGGAGCCTAAGGACTGGGACACCTAACTTTGGGTCTCTCTCTCTCCATATATATATTATATAAGATATTATATCTTAACAATATATTCTTTCTCTGTGTGTGTTTGCGTGTGTGTGTGTGCATGCGTGCATTCATGAGCGTGTGTGTGTGTATGTGTGTGTGTGTGTATGTGTGTGTGTTTATTATGACACACAAGTGGAGGTCTTAGGACAACTTGAAATCCGTTCCCTCCAAGTACCCTTGGAGGCCAGAAGAGGGTATCAGATTCCTGGAATTGGTTACAGGCAGATGTGAGCTGCGGTCATGGGTTCCAGTCCTCTGGAAAAGAAGCTGGCATGTTTTTTAACTTCTGAGGCAGCTCTCCAACCCCTCTCGAGATTTTTAGGAGAAACATCCCCCCTCTCCCGATTTATGTTGGACTCCCCAAGAGTCCATTGTCAGAGACAGAAAGTGTCCTGAGGCTCAGTCAGGACCACTCCTTTCTCACCTTCAGGGGTTTCCTTGCAGCACAGCCTGAGTTTCCGATGCTCGAGACTTTTCTACATTGGGTTCCACAGAGCCCAGCTGTTACCTGCAGTAGGGACAGTGGCCTACATTATCTTCAGGTAAAGAGTATCTCAACGACTCGTAGCCTTGTCCTCCCCAGCCTCGAGCTCTGCAGACTCCCAGCTCTTCTCCCATGTGCTGTCACGGGTGCACAAAGTCCCCATCCAGAAGCTGATGACCATGGGCTGTTGCCTGGCAACCAGCTTTGAGCGACAAGATCAACGTAAGTCAGCAACTTCCATTGCTCTCTGCTTAGGACTAAATTACAGATTCCAGTCCCCAAAACCAACTCCTTCAGTTTGTCCTGCCTGCCTCAAACAGCCTTACTGACTCCCAACCGCAGCTCCAAAGCAGGCTCCTCACAGTGTGACTGTCACCCCAATGGCCCTGCTCCAGTGTTCATTCCAGAGACTCCTGGAAGTAGGGGCCAGAGCCTGGAGATGCAGCTGCATCATCCCTGCCCTGCAAGGTCAAGGTTTCAAATACGCATGGACGCATGCATGTGTCAGCAGTGGCTCCCAGCGCTGATAAGTTCAGAGCAGAAGAGAAACCACAGCACACATGGACACGGCCAGGTAACGTGATCCATTCCTTGCACCCACACACACCTGCCTCATGGAACACTTTGGACATGTACTTATGGCACGAGCACTTACTACACAACATGCACGTAACAAAACTACACACACACACACACACCTCTATGACTGTACCTAGCTACAGAAGCCACAGGCAGCCTGTGCACACCTAGCCTACTGCTGCTGTCTGACCCTTCCTCCCTCGTCCTTGCCCCTCCCACTACCCACTGGCCAGTTTCTATTGTCCATCACACTGCCTCACCTTCTGATTGGTTGGGACAGTAGAACCGACCAATCATCACTCCCATAGCCTTGGCTTTCGTGATTGGCCTAGGAGATCATCATGTGACTTAGTTGTAGCCAACCGTCTTTCTGCTTTGAGATTTGCAGTTAAGATAATAGTAAGAAGAGGTGTCTATTGTTTTGGGGTGGGAGATCTGCAAGGGTGTAGACTCAGACTTTTTTTTTTTAAGATTTATTTATTATTTATACAGTACTCTGCCTGCATGTATGCGTACACACCAGTAGAGGGCACCAGATCTCATTACAGATGGTTGTGAGCCACCAAGGTGGTTGCTGGGAATTGAACTCAAGACCTTTGGAAGAGCAGACAGTGCTCTTAACTGCTGAGCCGTCTCTCCAGCCCCCTTAGGCTCAGGCTTTTAAGGTTATCTGTTTGACCCACGAAGGAGTAGGAAGCCATACAAAAAGAAGCCACACAACTGCACACTCCGTCACCAGGACATACAGAGGAAATGGCCTGCACTGTCTTTATTGTCAGAAGCGGCGGAAGATCTCCCAGTGGCTGCCACCTCCCTTTGCAAGACACAGCTCCCCTGCTCCATCCAGCAAGGTAGAGCAACCCTAGCTGCTCCTCAGAGGAACCCAGAACTGGGCCTCAGGCCCCACATGTGCCTGAGTCTGCAAACTTCCTCCTCCTGGGGTGGCCTGCATTCTCCCTGACCCTTGGCCTCTGACCTCCTGTACCCCATTTCTCATGAGTACCTTTCTTTATACCAGTAGCTGACACAGAAACCACTCACTGCAGGGGCGGGGTGTGGGCTCAGCCTGAGGTGGGCACACCTCCACTCTGTATGGTGGAGGTGACCCATGGTGGTGAGCAGTGGCTCATCCCCTGGAATCCAGCAGACTGGCTAACTGGGGAACCACATCCACACCGTGGTGAGGATACTGAGGCCCAGAGAGGGAGGGCCTGGGCAAGCCGCTTGAGGTGAATAGAAGATCCAGGTTCTTCTTCTGGATTTGTGGGTTCCCTGAGGACCCTGCCTCCATAGGACAGGGCGGGGGTTTAGGGAGAAGCTGCAAACCACTCCAGGGCCAGCCTTGCTGGGACCAGAAGGGCCATCTCTGAAGGAGGATGTGGAGTCCTGGCCCAGCCTGGGGCAGTGGCTGCTCCTCCATGACAGCTCTTTAGCCCCTTTACGTCATCTGGAGCCCCGGAAATACAGAGGATGGGAGGGTCTGGCCCACACTAGGGGTTTACACCCCTCCCTAGCACCCTGAGGAGCCAGGCTTACTCCTAGGATCTCCATCATGGTCTGTGCCCCTCTCGCCACCCCCCACAGACCCTTCAGGTCTCTCCATGTGTCTCCTACAGATACTTCCTGATGACCAACAGTGCTGCAGCTGAGCTTAGACCAAGGGGCGAGGGTTGGCAAAGATCATGGCACATCGGTCTCCTCTCCCCCACTTCTTCCCACTGCCCCTGCTCTCTCTCTCCTTTGTCTTGGCCGTCCTCTCCCTGCTTTTTTCCCCTCAGGCTGGTGCATAGTGTTTCCCCCAGGGACCAGGTAGCTGACCTGATTAGGGTGAGTCAGGTTGCGGGTAGCCTGAGCGTGTGCGGTGTGCAGTCCCTCCTGCAGAAAAGGAATACAAAATTAGAAGCACAAGGCAGATGTCGGTCCCAGAGGGGCCCAAGCAGTGAGAGCCCCTGAAGCTTGGCTTCATCTGCCTTCCGGAAAATTCTTCCCCTCAAGTCCAGGAGCACAGGAGGCCCAGCGTTGAGATGATAGGAGGAGGGCCTGAAGGACGCTGGGCTGTCCAGCACGAGAGGTAGGTGGCCTGGGTAGGGATAGAGTGGCCAAGGCCACACAGCAGCATGGGAAGGGCTGTCCTGGCTCTTAAGCAGTACTGTCCCATCCCACCAACTTCTGCCAAGCCCCCAGCTCACCCGCATCCCTGGTTCCCCAAACCCTGGCTTATCTCCCTGGAGGCCAAGATACAGACTGACCTCTACCCCCCATCCCCCATGAAATCTTGTTTCTTGATCAGACTGCCCAAAGCCCCTTCCTTTGGGCCCTACTCAGGAGATTCACCCCAGTAACACCTTCCAGACCCCTGTTCTTGTGGGGCCCATCCAGGCTCATTATACCCAACCCAGAATCAAAAGAGGGAAGCAAGGCCCAGAGAGGGCCAGAACAGCTGTATAAACGAAGTCACTCTAGCAGCTGCTTGCTTGGACCACTCATGTCCCTAGTGCCCTCCTCTGGGCCTCTGCCCTTCTCTGGGCCACACTGACTCTTTGAAGGTCCTTACAGATGGCTCAGGGTGCTGGCCTTGTCCCCAGCTGTGGCCTCCTGGGGCAGAAACTGCTGCTCCTTGGCAGTCCCTGTGCTAGGCCGTTGCTGCGGCTGTCCGCTGGTGCCAGGCTGCGCGATCTGACTGACCCTTCCGTTCATCTCCTTTCCCCTCTGCAGCCTCCGCTCCTCCTCTTCCTCCTCTTCGTCCTCCTCCTCCTCAGTCTTCTCCGGAGGGCCGGACCCCGGCTCCTGGCTCCTCACACGACGTGACGGTCTCAGCAGGATCCTGCGGAAGCCCTGCTTGAAGCGGTAGGAGAGGAAGCCGTAGAGGATGGGGTTGGCGCAGCTGTTGGCGTAGGGCAGGGCCACCACCAGGAAGTAGAGGCCAAAGAAGGCGGGCTCCTCTGGCAGCGGGCACACCACGTTAACGATGTTGAGCAAGTAGAAGGGCATCCAGCAGAGGACAAAGAGCGCCACCACAGCCACCACCATGCGTGTGACCCTGCGCTCAGAACGCCGCCGCCGCTGGCACGCGGGGGCCTGCACCCACCGGCACGAGGGCGCCCGCACCCGCCGCGTGGTCGAGCGCACCTTCACCACAATGAGCAGGTAGCACAGGCAGATGACCAGCAGGGGGCCGAAGAAGCCCAGGGCGGCCGTGTAGATGATGAAAGCCGTTCGCCAGGCGGCCGCCGGCTCTGGCCACTGCATGTGGCACGTGCTCATGCCCCGCGGCACCCCTGAGAAGACAACCACGGGCAGCACCACCACGGCCGAGGCCACCCAGACGGCCGCACTGACCACGCGAGCCACGGGCGCCGTGCGCCAGCGGGCCGAGCGCGTGGGGTGCACCACCGCCAGGTAGCGGTCCACACTCATGACGGTGAGGCAGAAGATACTGGTGAACTGGTTGATGCCGTCTACGGCCATGACCAGACGGCACATGAGAGAGCCGAAGGGCCAGTAAGACAGGGCGTTCTGGGCAGCCAGGAAGGGGAGCCCCAGCATGAAGAGCTCGTCGGCCAGCGCCAGGTTGAGGATGTAGACACTGGTCACTGATGGGCTGGCCGTGTGCCGCAGGACCACGTAGATCACCAGCGAGTTGCCCAGCAGACCCACCACGCAGACCACCAGGTACACCAGGGAGATCAAGATGCCACTGACGGCCAGGCCGGCCAGGCTAGCGCCAGCAGATGCGTTCCCCGGGGTGGAGTCCAGGGGCCAGGATGAGGATGTGTTCCCAGGGTCTAGGGTTGTGGGCACCGATGAAGGATAGGCGGCAGTGGCCATGGCTGAGGAGGAGCCGGTCAGCAACCACCTAGTCCTAGCCTACAGGAGGGAGAACACGGCTTAGTTGTGGCAGAGAACAGCTTCCTTTGTGTCTCTTCACCAGCACCTTAAACTTGGAGGCCTACCATGTGCCAGCTCAGGACCAGATGAGCAACTTGTGTCCTCTGCACAGCCCAGTAAGGTGAGGGGTGCTTATTCTGACTTCTCAGATGAGACCCTAAGCAACCCCCTCCCCAGACTCCAGGTGAAAGTTGGTATGGTTGTCTTTTCTAGCAGAGGCCAGATTTCCTCAGATTTCTCATTCCAAACAGAATGGCAGCAAGCTGACGGTGCCTCCTCTCCTGGGAGTCAGAGCTCTCATCACCTCTGGGGTCCCTGATCTACAGCCCCACCTGGAGGGATGGCTGTGAATGTGAGGGTGTGTGGCGGTAAGCCTGTGGATGAGAAATTTGCAAGGCATACGGAAACTACCTCCCCCAGCTGCAGGGCTGAGCCGAGGACCCGGTGGCTGGGTACCGGGTTGAGCAGGAGGATCCAGAGGGAGTGGGCATTCCCTGGCACTTGGTGAAGTGCTTTTATCCCGACTCTGTGTGCCTGGGCCTTGGGGACTCTGCTGGGCTCAAATCTCCTGCATCACTGAGATTCAGCCAACCCTGGGACCTTTTCCACGGCCCTCCACCTCTCCCTTCACTGGAACCCATCCTGCACAGTGAGGGAGGCATCGAATGAGTCAGAGGAGCCCAGAGTGGGCAGTCTTGTGAAGGAGTGGGCTGCACAGTGGAGACCAGGGGGAATGGAAGCCCTCTGACTTCTTCCTCCTCCTCCTCCTCCTTTTCAGCAGGTTGCTGCTCCTAGAACACCCAGGTATAAAGCCAAGAGCAGGCCCTCCCACTGACCCCCTTTCCACCCAGTGAACCTCTCTGCTCGCCCCACCAGTTCCCTTGGATTCTGGATCCTAAGTGCTTCTAACTCCACCCTGCAGAATGGGCTGAAGGCGAAGCCTGCAGGCTAAGAAGCTGTCCTCAGCTCTGTGTTGACCTGCTCTGGGTCTGAACCCCTCCACCAGAAAGTGGGAGTGTTTTGGGCTCTCCTGATGAGACCCTGAATGAGGGAGGCTTCTGGGAAGGAGAAGCGCCTAGCTCCCAGCATGCTCCCAAGGAGGGAGCATATGCAACAGCTCTAAGCGCCAGGCTGGCAATGCCAAGGCTAGCAAAGCACCCCTGGCAGAGTGCCAAGGCTCTTCCCTGCTACGCTCCAAATTGGCTAGGCTCCTAGCATCCTCCAAGATCCTGACTCGGGGAGCCCCCAGGAGGTCCTCAACCTGCTGCACGCACTCTCAACTCTCTTGAGCTGTGTCTGGCAAATCTGGGCAGTGGGCTGTGGGATCCTGTAGTGCCCTCACGCAGCTGGCTGCTCCTTGTTGAACCCTGAACCCAGAAGACTTCAGGAAAAGCTGGTGTCTCAGAGCTGACAAGAGCCCTGATCACAGAGTACAAGACATTCCTTCTGTCCTTACCAACCAGCCAGGAGCTAAGGGGAGTCCCAAGAATGTGGGCCAGAGCCAGGAAGGAGTATGTGGAGGAGGACCTGTGACTTGTCATCCTATTTACAGGCTGGCAGACTGAGGCCAGGCCAGGGCAGGCCCCTGCCTCAGTACTGTGCTGGTCTCACTATCCTGCTGGCCGAGGCAGAATTTGTCTGGCTGGTGTTTGTGCTCTTGAACTCTGGGCCATGGGCCCAAAGCCTCAGACCCACAGGAGCCTAGCGATGAGAATTTAAATTCTTGGAACACAGCCACGGATCTCAGAGTCAGGTTTTCAGGCCGTGTGACTTTGAGTCAAAGAATGCCGCAGCTCCAGACAGCTGGGGTCGAACCGTCCTAGGCGAGGAGCCTTGGGATATAGGACCTTACAGTTCTGCTCCTGGGGTGGGGCCCTACGTCACCCTGTCATCCTGCCCACTGGTTCTGTGCAGTGCCTCTTTATAGCTTTCCCACAGGGTGGCCAATCAAAGGCACTCAGGACTGCAGGAGAAAGGAGAGTGCCAGGGATAGCAAAGAGCTGAGCGCCAGGCAAACCTCATTTCCAGGCTTTAGGCACGGATGCCCTCGGGGAAGCCGGGAGTGTGTTTCAAGGATGGTTCCTCCAGGCCCACACAGGCACATTCATGAGCCTGCAGAAGCACACACACACACACACACACACACACACACACACACACCACAGGAACACAGCTACCCAGCCAGACCCTCCTCAGACTCAGAGCTGGAGCATCACTCCTGGTACCCTGGCCCCACTCCAAGACACCCTCCTTGCTGTCAAAGTTGACAGGCCAGGCAGGTGGCAGAACGCAGAAATCATAGCTTTCACCCGGGGAAGACAGACCTGCAATTTCAATGCCGTCCTTTCTTTAAGGATCTGGGCTCCTATGCCTGATCTAATTCTTCCTTGGAAAGGAGGTAGGGAGGGAGGGACTTTGCCTCTCTGTCTGGTTTATCTTTGGCACAATCTGGCCTGAAAGCTGGGGGTGGAGTCTCCTTAGGGAAGAGGCACACAGAGAGGGTGAGCAAGTGCTCCCCAGCCTCACAGCAATGAAGGATGGCCCCGAGCAGGATACCACAGTTGCTCTTACTTGACTCTCACCCCCCTCCAAAGCACTTTCCCTCAGCACTTAGCCTATCATCCACTAACAGAAACACGCGAGTTAGCAGGTAGAACACAAAGGTGCAAGAATGCACCTGGGCCAAGACCTCAAACTCATATCCTGAGACCCTAGCAGAGCCCAGAAAGGGGAGAAGGGTCAGGGGACAGAGGAATTTGAAGCTCAGAGAGGTTAAGTCATTTCCTCAAGGTCACCCAGCTGGTGAGTGAGAAATCAGATCCAAATCCACGCTGGCTTCCTTAAAAAGTCAGGACAGCTCGGGACAATGTAGGCTGAGGACCCGCTGCTGTCCTCTGTACCCGTGGACCCTCCTCCAAAGAGGTTGTGGGTTTTGTTAGTCACCAGTGACTGACAAGAGTTCTAAGAGTGAGGCCTGACCCCCAGGAGCACTGCCCCCAAGCCCAAAGCTTGGAGACTTGGCTTCTGCTGATGCCAAACTGCTGTGTGACCTTGGACAAGTCACTTCCCTCTGGCTCCAGGCTCCTCCTACTACAATGGAAACACTCACTCCCACCTCCCAGGGTTGATGCAAAGGTGGAAGAGACTTGTCAGATGCACCACTCCCAACATGAAGGGGAGCTCAGGAGTGATGCCACACAGGACCAGGAGGCCAGACAGCAGCTTGCATCTGGTTTGGTCCAGTTCTGACATTCTGCTGTATGGAGGCTCCAAGATTCTGGAATGATGGCACAAGATGCTGGGAGTAATAGCCCTTCCTATCTTACAGCCCACACGGAAATCACCAAAAGCCTCACTGCTTTCTGGAGCCCTCCATCCTCTGCCAGCCCTAGACTCAGCCCTAAGTTCAACCTGGTCAGAGAAAGGGCCCAGGTATCCCACCCTCCAAGAGCCCCATGAGCCTCCTTACCTGCCCACAGGGCAAGAGCTCCCTTTGCAGTCGCCAGGCTGGGTAACATCCTGCAGCCAGGTACCACTAGAGCACAGCCAGCTGGGTCTCACACGGTGCCCACTCCTCCAGCGTTCATGGGCTTGGGCCCTTCCTAGGCCCTTAGCGGCCACGTCAGCTCACGCTGCCTCTCCCATCTGGTCCTCGGCCCTGACTTCCCACCTTCACCTGGTACGTCACCCCCCATCTCCAGGACACGTGGACGGTGTAGGACACAGGATGGGGGTCCTCAGATGGCACCCAGTTGGGGGTGGCAGGAGGTACTTCCCAAGGTGACAGGAATGTGAGATAGCAGGGGACATAGGAAGCCAATAGAAAATAAGGAAGGGGGGGGTGGGTCGGAGGTGGAGAGAGAGAAGGGAGAGATAGGAGACAGTGTGTGGGTGGAAAGGCAGAATGAGGGGGAGTAAGGAGAGATGCCTGGCAAGGAGAAGGGACAGAGGAGGAAAGAGGAGAGGAGAGAATGGACGGACGGACGGAGGAGCTGTGAGAGATGCAGAAAAAGGCAGGGACAGAGGGAGGAAGGAGGAAGAGGGGGTGGTAGGGACAGTGACAGAGAAGGATTGTGCCACAGATGGTGACATGGAAAGCCAGCAGGAGGGGGAGCAGGAGGGCACGGGAGGGACCAGGAGGAGGGACGGAGAGCTGGACAGCAGGTGCCGGACTGAGGGGCGGCAGGTTAAGGGCGGAGGCCGGGAGAGGGAGAGGCAGATCCCGTTACCGGGGAGATTTCAGCCACCCACGCTGGCCTTGGCTCCCGCGGGGACTTGGAAAAAAAAGAGAGAGGAGCAGCAGGGAGGGGGGTGCTGCCAGAGAGGCAGGACAGCCCCAGATCCCGAGGCATGCATCCCTATGGGGAGGGGGCTGAGCCGGGAGATGAGGAAGGAGAGGGCAGCATGGACACCGAGATGTGGGCTCTGAGCCCATGTATCTCTTGTTGAGGATCCCAAGAACAGCAGGACAGGTCCAGGAGAAGGGACTGTGATCCAGCTGTCAGTTGGATCTGGACAGAGGGGCAGAGGGATGGGATAGAAAAGTAGGTGTTTTAGGCTTTGAGACCTAAGAGGCAAAAGTCAAAGATGCACAGTGAGAGGACAATTCTCCGCTCTCTCAACTGATCCCATTTGAATTATAACAGCTGCACTCGAAGACTATTGTCCATAGCACATCAACTAAAGAACTCCCTGGGAGGGGCGATATTTTCCTTTGTTGGAGCCTAGCGGTGGTGGTCCCTGCATCAGCCAGTTCACGGGTGCCTACCTATGTCAGCCATTCTTTCTTGACTGGACAGACCAAGTAGCAAACTGGTCATCTATAGCCACTGCTAGTCTAAAGTGGACATGAGCTCTGAGCGACCCACGGCGGGGCTCCTCGGTGCTGTCACTGCCTTCCACGACTCTTCTGCAGTCGCCTGCAGCCCACTCCCCTGTTGCCTCCTACCTACGACTTCCCTTTGGCTTCCCAAGCTCTGAGCTCATCAATGTCATTGATCCATTCATTTGTCCGTTCATCCCCAGACATTGTTTCCTCCAGCTTTGATGGAGGCTCTAGGGATAAAAGGGATGAGATTAGCCTTAGGCAGACAATCTATACCACATCACTAAAGAAAGAATCCAATCTTGGCTGGGAGCAAAAGGAAATGAGTACAGAGATGGGGCTGGGAACCATAGGGTGTCTGAGGAGCCTGCATCTCCCCAAGCAAGGATCCAGATAGGACAGTCCCAGCTAAACCTTGGGGGACTTACAGTCCGCTTGTGGTCTGCTCCTCTCAATCTGGATGGGCACGGAGCTTCTGAGAAGGGAACAGAGGGTCTGTGCCTTGATTTCCACAGTTCTTTCACTGCTGCACTGAGTCAGATCAGGGCAAGGTCAGGAGCCTCCCTTGGGACCTTTGCACAGGCTTTACCTGGACCTGGGATGTTGATTTTACCCCCTCCCCATGTTGGGGGCAAATGGTCATCTGGTTGACAGTTCTTGCCCAGGACAGACATTCAAAATCTGTCTTCAGAGCCATGAAGTACTTCATGATGACTCATCTGAGGATGGGGCATGAATATTTTCTGTATTGGACTGCCAGTTCCCCAAGGACAAGAGCTATACAGATCCCCAAAGTGACTCTGGGCTGGCACTAGCCTGGCACACAGTAGGCATTCATCCCGTTACTAATGAAAGAGGATGGAAGGTGGACACATGGATGAATAGACGCATGAATGGATAGATGATGGGTAAATACATGGACGGATGCATGTACACACATGGGTGCATACATGGTGGGCAGGTGTGTGCATGTATGGATGGATTCGTGAAATGCATACATGAATGAACTCATAGAGTTTGGATGGATGGATGGATGGATGGATGGATGGATGGATGGATGGATGGACAAATGGATAGAGTGTTGCAGAAGGACAAGAAAGGACACATGTTTCCTGAGGGTACACAGGAAACTGGAGAGGGGTGGGGAGTGTCCTATGCAGCAGACTGGGGTCAGTCTTTCTCTAGGAGGCTTCTGCCAGCGAAAGAGACCTGGAGCTCTTGTTGAGCCCGTTCGCTGGTGAGACAGGGCAGGGAGGGAGAAGTGTAAGTCCACATCCAGTCCCAAACCTCTGCCCCCAGGCTGGATGTGGTCCCCAGGGCTGTCAGATCTGCTGGGTTCACACAGTGTACCAGGCTGGATTTCCCACAGAAAGCACACCGCCAGGTACCCCCATGTCATCTCAACCCTGACAAAACCATGGTAGTGTCTCCACCCTCACAGCAGAGGGTTCCCACGGCCAGCAATCATGCTTCTACCATCAGATAAGTGGTTTTGCAGGGGCTGGGATCCAGGCTCCTCCCCCAGCTGGAAGTCAGGAGTTGACCATGGAGCCAGGGAGAGACCTAGCTACTGAAACAGTTCTGTCTTCTAAAACATGAGATGCCTTCCTAGCCCAACTTTCTCACCAGAGTCCTCATCAAGGAGTGTCCTGGGTCTGTCACCCCTTGCTGGCTCCTTCTAGGGTTGAGTCTCAGCTCCACTATATACTGGCTGCATGACCTCAAATGCGTGTCTGCTCATCTCTAAGGCCCATTGTCAGTGCCCATTCTTAAGGTTATGCAGATAACAGGATGAGCCAACACACACACACACACACACACACACACACTGCAGCAGTTCCTGGGATCCAGTGACTTTTACCTTCTTTATTAAGCTCCTGCTCGTGAGGTTCCTGAGGGTCGTGACCTTATACATGATCCTCAGGGGTTTCAGTCTTGGCTCTGCCCCAGCCACGTGACTTGTGAAATCCGCAGCAGAGACCACCTCACCACCTGGCTGCAGGGCACCTGAGCATGGCTGACAGGAGACAGAGAAGAGGCTTGTGGGGTGTCTCCCCCCACCCTCTCCTGGCTGACTCTACAGTGTCCTCTCCGCCAGCCTTCATGGGATTCTAAGAATGTCACCGCCACCCGCCTGCTTTGTCACATTGACTTTCTCTTGTAACAAAAGGTACTTGAAAATCAAGAAGGATGCCCTGACCTTCCCTTCTCCCTTTGGAAGCAGGGCTGAAGGCCATGAGAGGAGCCCCTCCCCCACCCCGCCCCAGTGCCAGGAGGATGGTAACCTGCCTGGTTACCAGGCCAGGCTGGGGAGGGGTGGATCTGTAGCGCACATTTTCTATTTAACCCTCCTCTTCCCATGGGATAGCTGCCAGGCTCCTTGGCCACTTGAACTTTGCTGCCAACGGGGAAAGTTTCCTGGGGAACTCTCCTATACCATTCAGGTTAATATGGCTCATGTGCCATTCTCCCCTTAATCAGCTCTGTGTCCAGTTTCTTCTTGGCCCTGCCAAAGACCCTTGGATAGCAGGGTAAAATCAGCCTGCTTAGGGAGGTCAGTGAACCTGTTAGAATCTATTAAAATGCTGAGTCACAGGCTGACTTCCTGAGGCTCTCTTAGGGCCACCTGTCACTCACGGAATAAGTCCCTGCCTTAGCGCTTAGGGGTAACCTGCCCCTACTGACCCCTACTTCCACCTTACCCCTCCTCTTGCTCTCCCACACCCTCACCGCAGCATAAACCCTTTGCCCAGGCTGCTTCCCACATCTCCCCTTCCTTTTTACCTCCAGCGTGTTGACATCGCCTGTTCTGAGGCACGCTCCCTCCCCTGGGCCTCCTTTTTGTCGGGAACGCAATTATTTTTCATTTCTAATTTGCTCCCGTGTTCCTCAAGTGTTATTCCCGAACATGTTTCTAAATTCTGTTGTACTAAGAAGGCTTTAACTGGGGAAAATACAGCCATGTTCCAATGGCCCTCTTACCTCTCCCCAGTTCGTCTCAGGGGCAGCCCCGACCTTTAGTTATGTTTATATAGACACATCTTCCTAAGCATCATTCTACCCTGTCCACTCCAACCCCCTGCTTTTCCCCTACTTCGTGTTTTTGAGATAAAATCTCACTATGGAGCCCAGATTGGCTTTGCACTCTTGATCCTCCTGTCTCAACCTTCAAAGTTTTGGGCTCCTAAGCATGGACCACCCCACACAACAGGGTTTTGTTTTGTTTTGTTTTGTTTTTAATTTATGGGTCTAGAGAGATGGCTCAGTGGTTAGGAGCACTGGCTGTTCCTCCAGAGGTCCTGAGTTCAACTCCCAGCAACCACATGGTGGCTCCCAACCAGAGATGGTGGGATCTGATGCCCTCTTCTGTCAGCTGTTCTCGTCTGTCCTGCAGGTATACATGCAAATGGAGTGCTCATATATATATACATAAATCTTTTCTTAAAAATTTACTTCATGGGCTGGAGAGATGGCTCAGTGGTTAAGAACACTGACCGCTCTTTCAGACATCCTGAGTTCAATTCCCAGCAACCACATGGTGACTGACAACCACCTGAAGAGGAATCTGATTTCCTCTTCTCGTGTGCATGAAAACAGTGTTCATATACATAAAAAATAAATAATTAAATCATTTAAAAAAATTTACTTCATGTGGACGAGCTTTTGACTGAACATATGTCTGTGTACCAGGGGCACGAATGATGCCAAGAAGGCCGGAAGAGGGTACCAGATGGTTGTTAGTCACCTCCTGCGCTTGTATGCGAGCGCGTGTGCATGTGAGTGTGTGCACATGTGCGTGTACATGTGTATGCAGGAGCACATGAGCATGTTGGGAACCAAACCCCAGTCCTCTGGAAGAGCAGCCATTGCTCTTAGCAGCTGAGCCATCTCTCCAGCCCTATGTGCTGCAGAGATCCTGATTTCTAACTCTCATTCTTGCTTCCCACCCTCTTGAGCATTCTGCACTCTTTCACTTGCTTACTTAAAAAGCAAGAATGTTCACTTTTCTGGAACCAAGTATTTCCACAGGGCCCTACAGTGGCCCCAAAGCCATGCAGCAGAACCCCCAGAGTCCAGCTATAATGAGAAATGTCTTAGAGACCCTCAAGCTCCTTTCCCCAGAGCTGGCTGTCCCCTGGGGTGATTCCCGGGAACCATGTCCTCATCAGAGAATGGGTTGCTTCAGCCTTTCCCCAGGTTCTGTCTGCGTTCCTGAGGTCCTGTCCTCCTCTCTGGGTGTTCTACTCTCTCACGTTGGAGGAATGTAGCCTCTGGAAGGTGTGCGCACGCCTAAAAACAGCTGATGGCTTGCATTTGTGGACAGCCATAGTGGGTGTTGCCATTGAGGCCAAGAGTCACTTCGGCTTGGCTCGTGAATGCCTTCTCTCTGTGTTCTCGGGCTTCCTACACCACACCCATCCCTTTCCACAGAACATACATATTTTGTATGGCCTCTGCCCCTTTCTTCCTCCTTGCCTGTCTGTTATGAGGCTTCCCTCCACCATGCTCTTTTCTCCATGGCCACAACTCTCAAAGCAATGAAGCCAGCTGATCACGGGTTGAAATCCCTGGAGCAGCAAGCTGAAATACACCGTTCTGACCCGGGGCTGTTTACCTCAGTCACCTTGTTGCTACCACAAAAAGTCACAACGAAAGATTGGTGTTGAAAAGTGAGATAATTTCTATGGCAAATTCTTGACTTTGTGGTTCCAGAAGGCTTTAGAGCTGGTTTGTGGGAGGGATTTGAAAAAACTTGGAGATGTGGGTTGGTGCTGCCTTGGAATGCTGCGAACAGAGCAAAGCCAGGATTCCTGGTTGAACCTCAGGATACTTGAATGCAATAGGGATGTTGGATGGAACTGTGAGTGAATAAGCCCCTTTCCTCCCCAAGTTGCTTTGGTTATGGTGTTTCATCACAGCAATAAAAACCCTAACCAAGACAAGTGGGGTATTGCAGTGACCAACCTGACCATGTTGTTTGGGATAGGGTTGTGGAAGAAGTTCAGAACTTTGGGCTGAAAAAGCCACTGAGCATTGAGAGCTTAATGATGGAAGATAAGAATACCGAGAGCAGGGCAGGCAATGGATGCCTGGCTTCTGAACTTCAGAGGGAAGCAGACTCTCCTGGGCTATTTGTGTGAAGAATCTGTGGTTCTGCTCAGTCGGGGCTCAAGAATCAGCTGTGATCAAGAAGAGACAGCATCAGGAATGTGATATTCTGGAACTGTTTCCTGAGAGACAGCACACAGGAGCTGAGCTCCAGCAGTGGCTAAGGCTGTACCCTGTGCTGGCAGCTGGACTTGGTAGTGCGAGAGTCACCCAGGCGGTACTGGTTTTGAAGACACAAAGGGGTCATGAAGAGCAGCTGAGGTTTGGCACTGTGTGGCAGGGCTCTGAAGAGAGCCCAGGAGAGGACACTGGTGAAAGTGCAGCCTTGGACACAGCAAGGAACCTGCGATGGTTTGAATAGGAATGGTCCCCATGGACTCATGTGTTTGAATGCTTGGCCTATAGGGAGTGGAACTCTTAGGAGGTTGATAGAAATCGTTCGGGATGAGAGTTACATGGTGGGTTCACAAATCACGCCAGTGACCGGTTCCATGTGGAAGGTTTATTAGGGGAAGGGGTCGCAGAGACCGTCTCTGGTCGAGGCAGGAGAGAAAGAGAGGAGGAGCTTGAGTTCTCTTATAAGGTGACCCAGAGCATGCGCCGGTGGTTTCTGATGGTCAGCGGGTGGTCTTCTAGGTGGCCTCACAGATGCCAGACAACCAGTTTGTCAGGTCCCTTGGGGCTGGCCGTAGAGATGCCTGCTTACAGATCCCAACAAAGGTTGGAGTAGGTGAGGTCTTGGAGGAAGTGTGACACTGTGGGGATGGGCTTTGAGGTCTCCTGTGTTCATGCTATACCCAGTGTAACACACAGTCTCTTCTCAGCTCCTTCTCCAGCACTGTGTCTGCCCGCATGCTGCCATGCTTTCCGGCATGAGAATAACGGACTAAGCTCTGAAACTGTCAGCCAGCCCCAGTTAAATGTTCTCCTTTGTAAGAGTTGCTGTGGTTGTGGTGTCTCTTCACAGAAACATAAACCCTGAGACAGAATGCCAGCATTTTTGAAGACATAAGTACCAGGAGATGGTCATCAAGAGCAGCAGGAGCAGGACAGTGTAGCCAAATAGAGCCCAGAAGATCTTGAGTGAATCCCAGATGTTTATACTTCAGGGGTTTGTTTTTTCTTTGTTTCTATTGTGACTGCACCCTTGTTCTTCCCCCCTTGAATTAAGAAAGCATTTAATTTATTTTTAATTTGATTTATTTTATATCTATTTTACTTGAGTTTCTTATGCCATTACCTTCCTTCCAACCTTTATCTGTCCTAATACCTCCTAACCCCCCAACACTAGGTAGGAGAGAATGAAGGTTACAGGGGAAAGGGGCAGAGTGTGTCTCTTTACTTCTTCTTGCTGGTTAGGTTGTTGGATCTTTGGGTCAAGTCCAATCTTAGTTTCAGGACATCTCCAACTTCTCATCAAACTGCATCAACGCGATCAGGAGCAGCAGCTTCCCTCTTCTTTCTTGAAGGGCCCCCAGCAATCTCCCAGTTCTGGTATTTATACCCTCTCAGAGTCCTCATAATTAAACTCTCTGCCTCTGGCAAAGATCACTCCCCTGATAAAGAATGAGACAATCATAGTTAACAGTTGTGGAAAACTAAGCAGCACCCCCACACACACCTGGGATTAAAACAAAAACATGTTTATATAACATAACTGAGTTTTTAAAGAAACCAAAACTTCCACTACAACAACCTTTGAATTTTAAAAAACTGGATTTTTTTTTTAGTTTCCTTGTGTTTTGTTTTTTTAATTAAGTAGCTTATTTATTTTTATATTAATCACAGGTTATATATTTTGTATCCCAGCCGTAGCCCCCTCCCGCATTCCCTCCCGCTCTCCCCATCCCTCCCTCATCTTCTCCCTGCCCCCTTCCAAGTCCACTGATAGGGGAGGACTTCACCCCCTTCCATCTGACCCTAGCTTATCACGTCTCTTCTGGGCTGGCTGCAATGTCCTCTTCTGGGATCTAGTTAGGCTGCTCCTCCCTCGGGGAGGGAGGGGGCAGTCGACCCTCCAGCCATTGAGTTCATGACCGAAATAGTCCCTGTTCCCCTTACTAGGGTACCCAGTTGGGTACTGTACTACCATGGGCCACATTTGAGCAGGGGCTATAGTTTGTATCCATACATGGTCCTTGGTTGGAGAAACAGTCTCATAGAAGACCCCTGTGCCCTGATCTATTTGGTCTTTGTGGAGCTCTTGTCCTCAACAAATCTTACTAACTCCCCCTTTTTTCATATGATTCCCTGCACTCTGGCGATGGCTTGGTTGTGAGTCTTAATATCAGCTTTGATTCATTGTTAGAGTCTTTCAGAGGCCCTCTGTGGTAGGCTCCTGTGCTATTGCTTGTTTTCTCCTACATTCAATGTCCATCCCATTTGTCCATCTAACCAATGATTGATCATCCCAACCTGGGTCCTCCTTCTTGCTTATCTTCCCTAGGTGTATAGATTTCAGCATGTCCCTCCTATCCTATATAAGTGAGTATATACCAAGTGTTTCTTCCTGCTTTGGGGATACCTCACTCAGGATGATCGTTTCCAGGTCCGATCATTTGCCTGTGAATATCATGATTTCCTCATTTTTAATTGCTGAGTAGTGTAAAAGTACCATAATTTCTGTACCCATTCCTCAACTGAGGGACATCTGGGTTGTTTCCAGGTTCTGGCTATTACAAATAAAGCTGCTACAAACATGGTTGAGCAAATGTCTTTGTTGTGTACTTGAGCATTTTTTGGATATATGCCTAAGAGTGGTATAGCTGGGTCTGAAGGAATCACTATTCCTAATTGTCTAAGAAAGCGCCAAATTGATTTCCAGAGTGGTTGTACCAGTTTACAATCCCACCAGTAATGGAGGAGAGTTCCCCTTTCTCCACAACCTCTCCAGCATGCATTGTCACTAGAGTTTTTGATCTTAGCCATTCTGACAGGTGTAAGGTGAAATCTCAGGGTCGTTTTGATTTGCATCTCCCTGATGGCTAAGGACGTTGAGCATTCTACAGTCCTCTACAGAGAGTTCTCT